>NQYQ01000007.1:410818-443410 GCA_003055925.1 Escovopsis sp. Ae720 | reverse complement strand
GCGGTGGCGACGTCGGCCATGATGTGGATGAGGAGCTCGGCGGGGATGGTGGAGATGGGGCAGGGAGGGGGGATATCGCCGGCGATGACGGGCGGGGCGGGCTCCACGGCGAGAGAAGCGAAGCTTGCGATGAGCTCCTCTATGGGGAGGGCGGTGGCGGGGGCGGGGGCGGGGGCGGGGGTGCCGTCCTGGTGTTGATCTGGTGGTGACTTGCTGGGGGTGGAGGGCGTCGCGTGGGAGAGCTCCATGCTTGGTTTGACGGCGGGCTTGGGTGGTGCTCCTTGCTGGGCATGGTGCTTCTCGCGGTAGACCTTGTCTACGCGGTGGTCGAGCTGTAAAGGGGGATCAACCAATGTTAGCAATGGCCGGTTTCTTGTTCGAACGAGAACCGTGGAGGAGGTACGGAGTGTGGAGTGTGGAGTAGGAGGGGTACAGTGCAGAGGGGCCAACGGGTTCGTACTCGATATGCTTTCCGGTAGAGCCGGAGGCTTTCGCCCATGTTTCCCTGGGCCTCCTTCTCCATGGCCTCTTCGTAGTGGTCGAGTGCGGAGACGGGCTGCTTCTTGGAGCTGGGTTGGTTGGGGGTCTGGGTGGCGGAGCCGTCTAGGGAAGAGCGGCCGTGGGAACCGTGGGCATAACCATCGTGGACGTCGTCGTCATGATCGCCGTGATCAGCGAGGTGAGTGGCCGTTGATGGTCGCCTGGCTGATCGTGGGACGGCAGTGGAAGCGGGAGGGTGAGATGAGGAGGAGGAGGTGGTGGCTTGAGTGGATTGGGCCGGAGGAGGCTTCTGCTCTCTCCTTGATTGCAGATCGGATATCCATTGCTGTCTGAAGGACTCGAGCTCGGGATTGGCGTTGTTCTCGGGGGAAGCCATGGCTCTCAAGTGAGAGTGAGGATACAGCGACTTGTTTTTGAGAGGTGCTGCAGTGGTGATCAAAGAGAGCCCGAGTATGAATGTACGAGTAGAGATGATGGCGGGGAAGGATAGGGCATAGAAGCAGGCGATGCTCTCATGATATGTACGGAGGACGGAGGACGAAGATGCCGTCTGGAGGTCCTAGGTCCGCACACGGTGCAGTTTAGGTGAGAGTGAATGAGAGAAGAGACCGATCGCAGGTATG
Source organism: Escovopsis sp. Ae720 (assembly GCA_003055925.1). Taxonomy (NCBI): domain Eukaryota; kingdom Fungi; phylum Ascomycota; class Sordariomycetes; order Hypocreales; family Hypocreaceae; genus Escovopsis; species Escovopsis sp. Ae720. Next base: position 442,286 of record NQYQ01000007.1, on the reverse strand, counting down.
AGATGGAGACGTAGTAGGTAATGATGCTGATGAAGACGATCAATGGATGGATCGATGGATGGATCGATGGATGAAATTGATGAATGATGGAGTCGGAATCGGTGAGTCAAGCCGGCGAAGGCGATGCGTGAGGTTGAAGCCACAAAACACCAGCCACTTTTGGTGATGATGATTGAGGATGGATCTTTTGATTTGATGGAAGGCACGTGCTGTGGCTTGATATCGCGGGAGCGGATCGTTATCTTTTATCGTAAAGTCTTATCAATCGGCTAGCAGCCACAAGCCAATCGGGTGGCTAATTGATTTGACACTACCGATACGGAGTACGGAGTACCTACGGAGTACTACTGACCTCTATGCGGGTAGTCGCGGGCGACGGGTTTCCTTCCTGCCTTCAAGTTGTTGCTCGTGCGCTGCAGCTCCTGCCTCGGCGGCGACAATTTTCTTAGTGCTACTCCGTATCTCCGAGACGAGATGAGATGGGGGGCCCTGGGTGTCGATCGGATGTTGCAACTTGCATAGTATCGATGCGACTTCGACACCCAGTGGATCTGCAATAGAGCCGTGAGAAGCCACTGCAGGCAAGAAAGAAGCAGCATCGTTGATCATTGATCGTTGATCGTTGATCGAGATCATCCAAGAGGACATGCATACAGTACGGAGTACAGGTAGCAGAATCTGATGGCGGGCGAATGAGAGAAGCAAATCGATGACGCAGTCCGAAAAACGGAGGGGGTGGCCTTTTTAGCGCTAGTCCTAAAGGAGGCAAGTGACATAATTTTGAGGAACTCGGGGCAGGCATCCCACTTGTTCGCATCGTTCCTGCGTTTTCTGTCTTGGCCAGTCCTTCTCCGCGCGACACGAAAGAGAAAAAAAAATCTATTATCAGATCAATCAATCCATCATTTGTCATACAAGGACAGAGTCAGAGTCAGAGTCAGAGTCATCGACCATCCAAGGAGCTTCCGCCTACATCACTTCATTGCCTCTCAATCACTCAAATCAAATCAATCGCTGAATCCTCTCTCTCCCCGGGCTCTCGGCTGCATTCGCCGAGCAAGGAGTTGCCGAGCCAGCCCGGTCCGCCATCCTTCTCCGCTCCTCATCCTCCTTCTCCCCCTCCTCCTCCTCCTCCTCCCCCCCCTCCTCCTCCCCCTCCTCCTGCAACTCACTCTCCTCCCCTGTCTTCTACCTCTTTCTCCATCCACCGGCCCAGCAGCAGCAATCATCTGAGACATCAATCCCACGATCGGAATTGAAATCATGGAGGACGACGAATTCATGATGACCGCCGCCGTGAACCCGGTGGCGGCTGGCCCTGGGAGCGAGGCCTTCCCGGACATCACCGCTGGCCAGAAAATGGTCTCTGCCATGTCGGGAAGCTTACTGACCTCTCTACTCGGTAAGCACATGCCTCAATGCGATGAGAGTATCAGAATCAGAAGCTGGAGAGACGGGACGGCTTACTGACCTCTCGTGCAGTCACTCCCCTAGACGTCGTCCGCGTCCGACTGCAATCGCAGGGCACGGGTCCTCTACCCTCGCCATCACCATCGCCCTCAGCACCCACCTCAGCATTTCGATCGGCCGACTTCGCCAAATTCATGCGCGCGGAGAAGCCCCTGCCCCCCGGTGTCGTGCAGGAGCTCGGCGTGACGGCCTGCTGCCGCGAGGTCTTTTTCGCGGGCAACAACGTCGAGTACTGTTTCGCTGGCGGCAGGCTGGAAGGCCTGACGGCGGCGAACTTGGCCAACAACGCCGCGGCCGACTGCGCCGTGCGCGAGACGCGACGGGCGACGTACAACTCGACAATCGACGGCCTCCGCAAGATTGCCCGCAACGAGGGCTTCACCACCCTCTGGCGCGGCCTGTCCCCGACGCTCGTCATGACGATCCCCGCCAACATCATCTACTTCACCGGCTACGACTGGCTGCGCTACAACGCCAAGAGCCCCTTCTCCGGCCTCTCCAACGACCACGCCCCGCTCACCGCGGGCGCCCTCGCCCGCATCCTCGCAGCGACCGCCGTCGGCCCCATCGAGCTCGTCCGGACCAGGATGCAGGCTGCCCACGGCACCTCGACGACGAACCACCTGCTCGAGACGTTCAGCGGGATCCGCGAGATGGTCGCCATCAGCGGCTACACCTCGCTGTGGCGCGGCCTCACCCTGACGCTGTGGCGCGACGTGCCCTTCTCGGGGCTCTACTGGTGGGGTTACGAGTCCATCCGGTCCCGCATCACCGACTACCGCCAGGAGCAGCGCGGCAGGGGCTTCTCGAGGGACGACTCCGACGTCGCCCGCATGCGCGCGCGGCGCCGCTCGCAGAGCCGGGAGAACCACACCGAGACGTTTGTCGACAGCTTCGTCGCCGGCGCCACGTCGGGCGCGCTGGCGTCGACGGTGACGATGCCGTTCGACGTGGGCAAGACGCGCACCCAGATCTACCACGACGTGCCGTCGCGGGGCGCCGGGGCCGGAGCCGTGGCGGCGCCCGAATCACAGAGCATGGCGAGGCTGCTCTGGCACATCATGAAGACGGAGGGCTTCCCGGGCCTGTGGCGGGGATGGATGCCGCGGACGCTCAAGGTCGCGCCGGCGTGCGCCATCATGATCAGCAGTTATGAGGTCGGCAAGCGGGTGTTTACGGGTGTCAACGAGCGTCAACGGGACTAGGTAGACGGCATCTCTCAGCCACGTTTGTTCTGGTCGTTTTCAGCGGACCGGCCATTGCTTTTCCCATGTTTTTTTTTTCCTTTCTTCCTCCTCCCTTTTTGTCTTCCTTCTTTCTCTTTTCCCACTCCGCTTCTTGTCTTTCTCGGCCATGTTCTTTCTCCTCTTCCACTTCTGCACGGAAACAATCCTCCAGCATCGTTTGGCGTTATGTCTTCAAGCGGGTGCGGCAATCTCATTCAAGCTTTTCGGGTTGTTCTGTCTCGAATTTCAAAGAAAAAAAAGGGAGGCTCTCGATGGGTGTCATGAGGGAGAGCCAGCGTGTACGATATGTTGATATTTGTTCTCAAGCTCTGTATATGGTTTCAGCTGTCATGTTCTCTTGTATATGCACGTTTTCCTTATTTTGAAATGGGCGTCTGTATGGTTTTGTTGGAGTTTGCTTGAATTGGTGAATACTTTCTCTGTTGAAGGTCGAGCTGGTCATATGGGGGGGGGGGGGGGGGTTCCTTGTGATGGATGAAATCTACCTATTTATTCATCGTCTCTAAGCTGCGATACAGCCTCCAACTTCAACAGGAAATCTACTCGACTCAAATCCCATAGCTTTCAATGCCTCTCTTTGTGAACGTTGCTCTGATCTCAGTGACCTGAAATTTGAGATTTTCTTGTTTAAAAATATTTTCGCTTCGAGGTCCTCTTTATCTGTCCCTCCCTCACCGCGCACAAAATCTCATGAGAAAATCTTTTCACCTCGGAAATCTCATCTCATCCATTCTCACCACACCACACCAGACCTCTCATCTCTCATCTCTCATCCCATCTCACGACAGACAGACATCTCGACATAAAAAGAAATAAATTCAGGGCGCCACATCTCGACAACCAATCATTCCACGGAGCCATGGCATACACGCTCTCCCAGATCGACCAGCACCACTTCCACGGCCCCGAGGACGTCTACGTCCTGGACGCGCACCGCACGTCCCCCGGCCTCGCAGCCATATCGTCCGACCAGGCCCTCTCGCTCTTCGACCCGGCGCGGCTCGGCGCCGGCCCGCTCGCCAGCGTCGCGACGGGCCACGAGGCCGTGACGGGCCTGCGGGTGTTTGACGCGGCGAGCGGCGTGGTTTGCACGGCCGGGGAGGATGGGTGTGTCGCGGTGTGGGACTTGAGGCAGGGCGCGAGGGTTGCTCGGTTCGCGGGTGAGAGAAACGATCCATCCCCCATGATTTTTATTTTTATTTTTTATTTTTTTTACTTGGGAGATACATCCCACTCTGATACCGGGCATGATGGCTGATGATGATGATTCTCATTCCATCCCATACGAGTACCAGCGAGCCAGGGGGTGAGCATCCTCTCGCTGGCGTGTAGCCAGGAGACGCACACCATCGCCGTCGGCACCGAGCTCGAGAACCACACCGCAAGCATCCACATCTGGTGAGCCTCGCCAACGCCGTCCATCCCCCTTTGAAGCCCATACGAGGGTCAGGCCGACTGACACGATGGATCACAATCCGTCTCCAGGGACGTCCGCGCCGCGCCCGCCCAGGCCGCGCACTACGACTCCCTCCACTCCGACGACATCACCTCCCTCGCCTTCCACCCCTCCACCCCGCACCTCCTCATCTCCGGCTCGACCGACGGGCTCGCCAGCATCCACGACCTGCGCATCGCCGACGAGGACGAGCTCACCGTCCAGACGTTCAACCACGACGCCTCCGTCCACGCGGCCGCCTTCCTCTCCGGCGGCGCGGAGGTCTTCGCGCTCAGCCACGACGAGCGCTTCAAGCTGTACGACGCCGCCGAGGAGCGCGTCACGGGGGACGCGGTGCAGGACTTTGGCGACCTGCGGGAGACGCTGGGGTGTCGGTACGTTGCGGGGGTGACGACGAAGCGGGACGGCAGCGGGGCGATCCTCGGCGCGGGCGCTCAGGAGTAGGTGTTCTTCCCACCCCATGACTTTCCGTGTGTTGAAAGAGGACAAAATCCGTGCTAATGGTCTCCTCAAGTCGCCAGTCCTTCGAGCTCGTGTACATGGCTAAGAATGAGCAGACGGGCCTCTGGGAGATGCATAAGGATGCCAGGGTCAGCTTGGCGGGTGCGCATGGGGGGGAGGTCGTGCGGTCGTTTTGCTGCTATGATGAGGAGCAGGTCGTCTTCACGACGGGCGAGGATGGCAACATCAAGGCCTGGCGGGCGAGCAGCTAGCCCTCATGATCCATCTCATCATCATCATCATCATCACCATGATGATAGTAGCGTGCTAGTATATTTGTTTTCAAACGAGATTCCCATGTGCAACGCCGAATATGTATACCCCCCAACGCCATTGCTCCATGCCCCCCCTTTTGTTGCTGCTCCATGCCCCCCTCCCCATCACCCGAATTTGTCGTGCTTGCTCTTCACCTTAATCTCCAGCAGCCGCTCATGAAAGTCCCCCTCCCTCTTTGCCCTCTTGAGCATCCGCACCTCGTCCTCGTTGAGCCGCCGCCCAGCCGCATCCTCCAGCTCCCGCCTGCTGATCTTGGCCTGCGCGCCCCTGTCCCGCGACGAGCGCACCTGCGGCTTGTAGCACGCCTGCATGCGGATCCGCAGCGTCGTGTCGAAGGCGATGGCGTCCGCGTCGGCCCGGACCTCGACCTTGTGCTTGCTGGTGGTGGTGGTGGTGGTGGTGGTCCTGCTGCCGATCGTGAGGAACGTGTCCCGCAGCGTCTGCAGCTGGAACGTGCCGGGCGCGTCGGGCGTCGCGACGACGGACCACGTCTCGAGCGGCGAGATGGCCTCGGACGTGGCAGACAGCAGGCCGATCTTGTCGCACGCCAAGTACCTTATTCATAGACAACCGTCAGCACCAGCACCAGCACCAGCATCAGCATCTTCCTGGATAAGTCCAACAGCAAGCCTACCTCCCGTGGTGCCCCTTCAACCGAAAGTGCCCCGTCCCCGCGATCCGGTTCGCGACCCACACCATCCGCACGTCGTGCGGCTCCGCGCTCGCCGGGTTCCCGTCCACGATGTTCTCCACCTCGAGCGCGAACACCTTGCCGCTGACGTCGCACGCCAGCGCGGCGGGCACGTCGGTCGGCAGCACGATCATGACGGGGCCGACGACGTCGCCCGGTGTGTCGGCGGATACCCAGCTGTCGTCGTCCGGGGGCTGGTCTTCTGCTGCTGCTGCTGCTGCTGCTGCTGCCTCGCGCCTCGCGAGCTTCCTCGACCGCGCGGGCTCATCGATGCTGTCGTTGTGGATGTCGTCGTCGTCGTCGTCGTGGGTGTCGGCCTCGGCTGCGGCTGCGCGCTTTCTCTTCTTGGGCTTCTTGTCGCCCTTGAACGTCAATGGCTTGACCATGATTGGGCGTCTGATGTCGAAACCGCCGTCTGCAGATTCTATCAATCAATCAATGAATCAATCAAATCAATCAATCGATCGATCGATGGGAGGTCCTGATCAAACATGCTCGAGTCGAGTCCAAGATTCATGTTGTCGGCAACGGGATTTTGGCGGCGCCTCCCGTCTCGACCCTGATGCATTACGTAAGCAGGCCAAGTGACGCCTGCGATGGGGCGACCATCTTGATGGATTGAATGGAATGGAATGGAATGGATCAAATGGATTCAATCCTTTGATGCTATTCGAACTCGAGATGTGGCATTATTACCGGTATTATGCGATTGAACCGGTGTCTTTTTCCTCCCTTTCCTAGTACGATCACGGTAATGATTCTACTTCTACTGCGCATCTGCAAGTGTTGAATATAGTACGGTACTTTTGTACGGACCAGGATATATCAATGTAAGAGCTCGGCCTGCGAGGGGCACTTCAACCTCACATCGTCCTTCTCTCGCATGAGCCGAGCTGCTCAAGATACTCCATAGCTCACGCCTTCATCAACCCTCTCATCCACCTTCACTCTCCGTGCTCTATTGATAGCTTCTGCTTGCAAGATGGCTCCTCTGGCTCAAGCCGTGACAGTCTCCCTGCACGATCTCGAAAAGGGTATGTAAGCTGCCTCCCGCACAGCGTCCATGAACCAACTCCTCCCTCGCCCCCCCCCCCCTTTTCACCCCTCTCTTCTTCTTCACCCCCGCGCTTGACTAGATGCGCATCTTGTCGCAAATCACCTCCGCCGGCTCCATTAGCAGCAGTAAGACTGACCGCGCCGCCCTCGAGGCATGCATTGTAGGAGTTGTCCCATTCGAGACGTTGCAGGCTGCGTTCGGCCCCGACTCCCTCGGCATACTCGTCGTCAAGGACGTCCCGCGGGATTTCGCGCGCCTGCGCCATGAGGCCCTCTCATATGGGTCCTACCTGGGCAACCTCCCGGCCGACGAGCTCGGTGAGTTTCTCTTCCTCCCCAATGCTCCTTTGCCTCGTCAGCTTCCTTCGCGTCTCAAGAATCCCACACCGGCTGATGCTGCACGGACGCTGCGCCGAGCGGGCGATAGCGAAGCTCGAAAACGCAAAGGCCAAATACCTCACCGGCTGGTCCCTCGGCAAGGAGTCCCTCAAGAACGGCCAGGCCGACACCCTCAAGGGCTCCTTCTACGCCAACTGCGCCTTCTACATCGACCCGCGCCTCGAGTGCGCAGAGCCCTCCGCCGACGACCCCAACAACCTCTTCTCCCCTGACACCTTTCCCGAGTACCTCTCCCCCAACGTCTGGCCCGCCGAGGCCGTCCTGCCGGGCATGAGGCCCGCGCTCACCGCGCTCTGCGGCGTCATCATCGACGTCGCCGTGCTCGTCGCCCGGGCGTGCGACCGCTTCGCCGCCCGAGAGATCGCGGCCTACCCGCCAAACTACCTCGAGCGCGTCGTCAGCACGTCCACGACCACAAAGGCCAGGCTGCTGCACTACTTCCCGCAGGCCTCTGACGCATCCGGGGCGGGGGCAGGCAACGACGACAAGGATGAGGATGATGACTGGTGCGCCACCCACCTGGACCACGGCTGCCTCACGGGGCTCACGTCCGCCATGTTCATCGATGAGGAGAAGACCAGCGCCTCGGTCCCTCAGTCTGCTGCTGCTGCTGGGCCTCTCCCCCCGCTCGACGAGCTCCCAGCTTCCCCTGACCCAGCCGCCGGCCTGTACATCCGCTCCCGCACGGGAGACATCGTGCAGGTCAAGATCCCGCGGGACTGCATCGCGTTCCAGACGGGCGAGACCCTCGAGCGCATCACGGCGGGAAGGTTCAAGGCGGTGCCGCACTTTGTCAGGGGCGTGAGGGCCGGCGCGGGCGGTAGGGTGGCGCGCAACACGCTGGCTGTCTTCACGCAGCCGAACCTCGGCGAGGAGGTGGACCTGGAGACGCATCTGACCTTTGGCGAGTTCGCGAGGGGTGTCGTCGCCAAGAACACCGTCTCCTAGGCCTGCTCCTGGGCTCTTGACATATTGATGAGTACTCGTACCTCATACATACCTGATCATGGACCAGCCCTGCCGTTCGTCGATCCTCGCAGCCTGAGCTTGAAAGAAGCGTTGGCCTCGTGCCAAATCATCTCGCCCCGTGCGATGTCGTGCCGTCTGTCTGCACATGCTGCTCGTGAGCTCGTCGTCCCTGAACTTGTCATTAGCACCTGCGTACATGTATTCGGCAAACCAACTCATCCCATCTTCCGCATCTCATCTCCTCGATGCCCTGTCCCCATCTTGGATCCCATCATGAGCTGTGCCATGCCATGCCAAGCGCAAGACATGCATGCATACATCACAATCACATGCATGAGGATCCTGTCTGTCCCTGCGGTCCCCACCACCCCTGTCCCCGCGGTGCGACCCTACTCGACCTCAAGCACGCACCGGCCTCTTTGTGTTCCATGAATTTCGCATCAAGATGCCGAGCCACTTGTCCAACGTTGCGCCGCGCGATCAGGGCACCCTGCCCTCAGCCGCTGCCTCTTTTTGCGTGCTTCCAGAAACAGCAAGGCACCATCGCATCACTTGCATTATTCCCGCATCCTGTTTCCCGACATCCATGTCTGACTGGTATTCGACATGCTGTATGGCTGTTCCATACGAAGCTGAACCTCCTTGAGCAACTTGAGGGATTCATTGTCTCTCTTTTCAGCATGTCACAACCTAGAGGGAGACAGGGAGAAATAGATATTGGTAGAGCAGGGGGGATCTTGATCGCAAGTTTCCCCTCGTTGTGAACCGCCTGTCATGCCGCAGCCTTGCAATCCTTTTCTCCCCCTCGGAGACTTTGTGTCTGCCAGTCTCTGCAGCCGTGGCAAAGAAGCAAGCAAGAAAGCACGCAAGCAAGCAAGGCAGCAAGCAAGCAGAGGAAAGGGAAAGAGCCGGCGTCGCAATCGAAAGAAGCGGTCGTTCGTCAAGTGCCTCGGCATCGAGGCTGACCGGGATTTTCCGGACGGGCAACGGGATCCAGCGTTCTGTTGTCCTCGCTGTCTGCCTACTACCTTCGAGGGGCACTAGTATGGCCGCGCCTTTTCCTTCGGAACATCGACAAGATCGTTCCGTACAGGATGGCTGCATCATGCTGTATGCAAGGTAGTGGCATCTGCATGAAATCTCGAGGCTCCCCATCAGGCTTCCCCGTTCAGCTGGACATGCCCTAGTCCCACGGGGGCGACAGGAAGTGGAAGAAGATGTCAAGCTGTTCCACGGGTGGGCCACCTTCATACCAGCCATCACTTTGTGAGGATCTTTTATTCGCCGTGGGGAGAAAGCATCTCGGCTCCATCCGCCTCAAACTTGTCGCCGGACAGCCCCTGTCTCTTGTTGCACATGCCTTCGTCTCGGCCTGTTTCTCCAAAGATCCGCCTTCTCAAAACCACCTCGACTTGTGTCTCCGGACATGCCTCCGAGTCGTATAGAATGGAGAATCGTGAGAAGAAGAAGAAGGGGGAAAAAAAAAAAAAAGGGGGGGGGGGGCAGGAGAGGGGGAGCACTCAACCCCTTCTCAGGGCAGCAAGCAGGCCTTGAGTCTCGGGGTAAACGCGGCTTGGCCTGAGCCCCCCTTCCGAATGTAGACGGTAGAGGATTGTCATCGGGTAACTTTCCCCCCCCCCTTTCTTTCGGCATTGACTTCCATGAATTCGGGGCCATTGGAGCTTTTGGCGGTATTCATGACGTCGACTCCTGGGTCTGGGGGGCTGATGATCCCGCGGCAGATGGCGCCTTATCCTTCCCGGATCCGCCCGTCCGTGCACCTCCTGCCAAATAGGGGGGCTTGTTCTTTCACACCACGATACGGCGTCCCTGCATCTTCGAGCCTCTCATCTTGCTTCCATAGCGTCCTTCCCTTTTATCCGTCATCTCAGCTCCTCCTCGAATGATTGGACTGAATCAGCCAGCAAGGCCTCGGGGGCCATGCCGTTGCAGCACGAGGCATCGGGCAAGATCCAACCGAGGGATAGATATATGACTTCATAGTTTTGTTAGTTGTGCGATGCCATCGTCAATAACGCTTGGGCCAATTATCGTTCTTATAAGAGAACCCAAAAAAAATTTCAGAATGAATCTCCCACGGGCAGCGGTACCGGTATCGAGAATGGCAGCAAGGATGGAATCGAGGATAAGCCTTCCGACGATGGCAACACTCACTTCTGACGTCCAAGTGCTGCTTTTCATCGTCGTCCTGATCGCTTTGCTTCTTGTTCTTCAGTCCCGAAAGGCTTTTCGCCCTGGCAATGGCCAGATCAAACGAGATCTCGAGTTCGAAGGACTTGGTCCCTTGGAAGCCATCATCGAGCGGATGGCCGCCATGGTCATGACTGTTCAGGGGAAAGTGTACAGGTGTATTCTGGCTCACACCCGCAGCGCCACAGTCATCAGCTTGCTGCCGAGGAGGATCATTATGGTCCATCCTTCCATGGAGCGGGCACTCAGCAGATATGCGGACAGCATGAGCTTGGCACACAACACCATGTTCTTCGGCAACTGTGTATTCGATATCAGCGCCGACGGGATCCATAGAGTGACGGAATATGACTCCCGTGCCGTTCACAGGCAGGCCTTCTCAGGATCTAGAGCCGTCCACGAACTCGTGGAGAAGGCCACCAGTTTTGCGCAGACTCGACTAGACCTGGAACCTGATGTGCAAGAAACGATGCTGGGCGCTTGGCTGTTCAAGATGGTCAGCACGGCCCTCATCACCGCCATCTGGGGTCCTGAGAACCCCTGGGTCGCTGATGAAGATGATTTCTGGGACCGATTCGTGTGAGTTTCATTGGGCTCCTTAACAGAGAAAGCAAAGAGGGGGAAACTTGACTGACATATTGATCTAAAGGACCTTTTCAAATGCTCTACCATCTCTCATGCGCCCTTGGGCGAAGATCACAGCGCGGCGAGCCCTCGATGCACGAGACGACATCATCTCGCAGCTCCGCAAGTTTCACTTCGAACATCGAGAATCTCGAACTCAGCAGTTGGCCCATAGGATCAACGTTGTCGCCATGACCGACCCCTCGTGGGAGTTGAACCCCGACTATTTCAAAGTGGAACTCCTCACGGTGCAGGGTCTGGCCGTTTCGCCGAGTGCCGTGACTGTCTGGCTGGTTCGGCATCTCCTGTCGGACCCGCCGACCTTGCGCCGCGTTGTCTGCCAAGTGCGCAGCATCGATACGGCTTCCCTCGACGATGGGAAAATGGACGCGGGCCTCGTTCACAGGATTTGTCCGATGCTTGTCGCCTCTGTATACGAGACGATGCGTCTCCACGTAACGACGGTCCCGCGCATCGCAAAGCAAGATTTCCAGGTGCCCACGACGGGAGCCGCGTCAGGCTCAAGCCTCCAGATCAAGGAGGGAGACGTAATCGTCTTGCCCATGACGTCTTTCAATCTGGATCCCGCGGCCTGGGGGTCGAATGTCGACGGCTTTGCCCCAGAGCGGTTCCTGACCCGAAACGGAAGCGTGTCGGAGGCGGCTGTTCGACGATTGCGAGTCTTTGGTGTGGCTGGCAACATGTGTCCCGGACGTAAGATGGGATTGAGCGCCGTCTTGTCTGTGGCGGCGACGGTGCTGCGCACGTTTGACATCGAGCCTGTGGCCGGTGATGGCCAGGGGGCCAGCTTCCCTCCGCCTGAAGCCTCTCACGATCTCGGCCTTGGATTCGAGAGGGTCGGCGTTGACGTGCGAGCGACAATCAGGCGTGTCAAGGGGTGAAGAGGTTTGTCGCCTCGACGTCTCGATCCTGTTCAAAGGGTTTGTCAGCCGACATTGCATTTGAGAGTCTCTAGAGTCCATTAGATCCACATTAGCACATACCTCAAGCAGCCCCTTGGGCGATCGCGATGATAAGATCAATGATCTGAAGCTGCCTGCCGTGATCTTCCCAAGTTCAATTAGACTTATCTGATCTTTTCTGTGCCGTGTTTTGTTCCAATTTCTTTTGGTTTCCTTTTTTTTCCTTCCTCTTCGGCGTGCTTCCTGCTCTCTCAGCGAGGGAAGGGGCTTTGCGACCAGCGTCAAGATTGTTCCTGCCTGTTTGAATGGCATCATGGAAATTGAGGAGAGTGCCTACCTCATGAAGTTGAGTCGCGGAAGGCGGCACCCACGATGAGGTACCTGGATTCGGACCGGACTCCCATCATTGTTGAAGCATCATGCCCGCAAGTTGCGAGGTGAAGCAGGCTGGAATCTCAACATGACTGTGCCTCAATCTGAATCACTTCCGCCTGACCCCAATGCCTCGCAGCTTGAAAGCCTGCCCTGTGTGAGATCAATTCCTCCCCGTACTCCGCGACGTCTAGTCCTACCTCCCTCCCGTACGAGTCCGTACCTACCCCGTATCCGCGCATCATCTTGCTTTTACTTTCAAGGGCAAGTGCGACCACTTATCGTCCTGCAACTACCACGAAAACAGCAAGCACGACATTCCCGGGGCTTCCTTCCGTGACATCATCAGCTTTGAATCTCTCCCAGTCATCATAATCTTCTTCTTCTTCCTCTTCCTTTTCCCCATCTTCCTCCTCCATCCTCCTTGTCTTTTCTAATATCCTGCCCTTCGACAATTCGTTTCTGTCGCACAACTCGAGCCTCTCGTCCCCTAACCAGCCGGTCCATTCAGAATCATTTCATCATGGCAGTCCCTCCCAAATTCGCCGGCACAAAGCTGCAGCTCGTCCCCTCCCCCGCATCCTCATCCGCCGCCGCCCCCTCCTCGCCCCACACGCTCGAGCTCTACCTCGACTACTGCTGCCCCTTCTCCGCCCGCATCTTCCGCCGTCTCACCACGGAGCTCTTCCCGCTGCTGCGTGCCGACCCATCCTCCCCCGCAGCCAACAACCTCGTCTTCGTCTTCCGCCAACAGGTCCAGCCCTGGCACCCCTCCTCAACGCTCATGCACGAGGCGGGTCTTGCCGTCCTGCAGCTCGCGCCCGAAAAGTTCTGGGCCTTCAGCGCCGAGCTCTTCCGGGTCCAGAGGGAATTTTTCGACGTCAGCGTTGTCGGCGAGACGCGCAATCGCACGTATCGCCGGTTGGCCAAGGTCGCGGCCGACGTGGGGATCGACGAGGAGAAGGTCTTCAAGCTGCTGGAGATCTCGGAGAGGCCCGTCGACCCAAACGACGACGATCTGTTGCTCAACGCCGGCAACGGCGTCACAAACGACTTGAAGTTTGTGACCAAGCAGAACAGGTTGATCGGGGTGCACGTCACGCCTACTGCGGTGTTCAACGGCGTCGTTCAGAATGACATTAGCTCGGGCTGGACTATCGAGCAGTGGAAGGAGTGGATCGCGAAGAATGTCTATTGATTGAGGATCATCATTGAGGAGGACTCGGCCCTTCATCTTGGAGAAGAATTCACTCGATCCTATCCATTGATCTTGTATTTCATGACTTTGCCGTCCTCGCCGTGAACTTCAATGCTGGATATGTGGTCCTGGAATCGTGCAATATGTACATATATTGCTGGATGTGCCATGTACATTCCGTGCTATTGTCCTGTCTTACCCTATAGTCGCATCTCTCCAAAAAATGACGGTGCCCCTCCATTGAAATTGGCACCGCCCACAGACTCGCACCCGCCCGACCATCTCCATGTCCAAATTTCAACCTCAAACCACCTGCGTCCCGTCGATCGCAAGCCCCGAATCCAACTCACCATACGGAGCATTGCTCTCATCACATTTCAATCCCTTGAGTCAGGTGCTCAAAGATCACCATGCTTCTCCTCAGACATCTCAACTCAAGGACCCTCTCCTCACTCCCGCGCGCGAAACACATTCCCTCCCTGAGGATCGCCCCCCTCGCCCCCAGACCCGCGCCGCCTCACGTCCTCGAAAGATACTACGCCCAAGCTCCCTCCCCCCCAAGCCGGCAACCTCCCCAATCTCCTGCCTCCTCACCCTCCCCATCCTCCTCTTCATCATCGAAATCACCCTCTAGAAATGCATCTCCCAATCAAGAAAAATACGGTTCGCCGAATCCCCGCGAAACCCCCCCCCCCCCAGCTGGCATGATCTCTTGAGACTGAAACGGGGACGACCGCAGAAATCGCAGAGACCCTGCTCATATACCACGCCGGCACGGGGCGCATAACCTTCCTCGCCATGCTAAAGGTCACGTCCCTCTTCGTCGGGGCCTTCTTCTGCCTCCTCGTCGGCCCGAGCTACATCAAGGCCGAAAAGTCTCCCTCCGAGATCGCAGGTGGTATGTCATCCTCGAGCCCCCTACTCCGTACCTACCTACTACCTAGTCTCTCCCCCCTTTTCTCATCATATTCTCGCAACCAATGATGGATATTTCATTCGCTGAACCCAACCCGCCAGTCCTATCATGCGGCATCATCCCCCTCCTCTTCACAGCCTACACAACCGCCCCCTACGTAACCCACATCCACATCCATCTCCCCCCCTCCGCCCGCTCCTCCCCCCTCGCCCTCCGCACATTCATATCCTCCGCCCTCCCGCCCTCCACAGAGCTCTCCATCACAACAATGAGCCCCATCGCGAAACCCCGCTACAGCAGGCTCCGCGCCGGCGACCTCCGCCCCGCAAGCCAGCGCTTCGGCATCGTCAACTACGTCCGCCCCGAGGACCCCGTGAACGAGGGCAGGAAGTGGTACAACCTCGGCGCAGTGAACAAGTTCTGCGTCTCGCCCCAGAGGGACGGTGGCGCGGGGAACCTGGGAGGCAAGGGGGGGAAGGGCCGCGCGAGCGGGAAGAGGGGGAGGGACTTGACTGAGGCCTGGATCTGGGAGGCATTGAGAGAGAGAATCGCGAGGCGGGAGGCCGCTAATAAGATGGGCTGAGCTTTGCTTTGCGTCAAGCAATAGAAGTTACGTTGATGCAGGGTCGACCTCGCCCCCCCGAATTCTTTTTTGAGTATTCACGAGCTCACGGGATCCAATACTCTCCAAATACCGTCGAGTGTGAATGAATGAACAACCAGTTTGTTGAAGCCAGCCCTTGAAACCCATGTCTATTTGAAACCGGTTGCCTGCTTTTGAATGAGAAACGCTCCAAATTCGCCCGCGAAATGAAGAGGAAAGACCCATACCCCAACAGCTCAGGTCTGACTGAACATCAAAAAAAAAAAGCACCCAGGAAAAAAAAAAGAAATGATGGCGCGATAAATACTGTACATGTTGTTGAACCTTGATCCGTGCTTGCGAGACGTCCAGAAGAATCCCAAGAGATATTGCCCATGCTTCCCGAACTGAAAAGAAACCCGAGAACGCCTCCCCGCACCTTTCATGCCTCATCAAAATCTCCAAGCAATGTCCCTCAGGAGCTCAATCCTGCTCATGCCAACTATAGCATCGTTTTGATGCATGGTCAAGTGCCACCACGATTCATCGATCCAATGAACACTGGCGCTCATGGTATAGGATTTCGAAGACAGTCATCGTGGTGAATGAAGTCGCTCGCACTGTTCGTTCGCTGCGTACAATCCGCATTGTCCAACAAGGAGAAATGAAGAGGAAAGATTGTCGAAAAAGCTCCAAGCAAATTGGCCAAAATGAAGGCCGGCCTCAGCTGGGTCTCCAAAGCGGCAAATTAGTCATATTTCTCAAGCTCGCAATCCGCATCTTCGCGCCGTTCTGAGCCCGCTCTGATTGGCGCTGGACGATGCTTCTATCGCTTCATGACAGGCATCCCTGCAAAGTCCCAAGTGCGCTTGAGACCTCCCTCATAGACGCTTGCCACAGACTCTTGCCACATGGCAGGGGTCACGAAGTTTGGCAAAGAGGGCACGGAGTATTGCTGTGCTGCGAGGCCGTGGTGAGAGCTTGGCATCGTGGTGTGTATCGCTTGAATGCCCTCAATGGTGGAAACATCACCCGTGCTTGTGGAGGGGCCGATGTTCATGGAGCTGGACGGAGACATGGAGCCGGTTTCTGAGTGCTCGGGTGTCCCGAATTGCGTTTGCCATTGCCTACAAGCAAGACGGTCAGCACCAGCTGCAATGGTATTCAGAAGAAAAGGCAGCGGGACGATACTGACTCAAAAATTCTCGAAGGATTCCAAGCCGGCTGATCTGGAATAGCCATGCCCGATGTCATGCCGTGGTCTTGACCTTGGCTTGTCTGTGTAATCATGACGATGGGCTGTGTAGATCGAGAGTCACTCTTGCTGTCCAAACCCCCTGTCGACATTGCGGGTGTGATGGGGTACTTGGTTCGACTGACTGTTTGTGAGGCGTTCACGTCTATTTGCTGATGGCTGGGGCTAGCTCGCCCAACCCCAGGGCGATAGCCCGGAGGAGTTGTGCTGGACGGTTGCGGGCTGCTGTACGGGAACGAGGGTTTCAACACGAAAGGTTTCCTAACATCGGCTGAAAAGGCCTCCCGGACCGCGTCAATTTGCTTCCGAATTTCGGGCATTGGCCAAGCGTCCATGATCTGTTCGATGACTCTCATATGTCGTGTGAAATACTCTCGCCCGTCTCTATGGAAATCGGGATCCGGCGAAACGATTGCGACCTGTCATTCAATGGTTAGAGCGCTCACGCGACTGATGGGACGGTCTCCCAGATATCCAGCAGGTGAGAAACCGGAGACAAGGGGCGAGAAGCATGAGTGGGGATAATTGAAGAACAAGCGCTGGCTTACAAGATGCAGGACGATGCAGGATAGCCCACTATATAGAGAGAAGCTAGAGCCGCGCTGCATGTTTTGGAGGCCCGCGAGTCCAAAAGAAGCCAACACAGCTTCTTGCAGACGGCAGAGGCATTTGGCGGCATTGTAGCAGATCATCATATGGCGCTTCCATTCTGCTTCATTGTTCGTCGGATCAAGGTAAGAGAGTAGTGGGCGGTTGAAGAGGATGACGGTCAGATAGTGATAAGAGTGCACGTTGCCCAGCAGGGCTGATGGCAGCCAAGGTGGCGAGCCGTCCGCGGGAAAATTGACGCAGAGATCCGGGGGCAGATCGGACAGCATGGTGTCGAGTGCTCGCTCTATCTGCAGGTAGTTCGGATCGATCTCCCACCCCTGCCTTTTCTTGAGCTTCAGGTAGACCCGGCTCATTCTTGTGACGTTTCGAATGACGCGGAGAAAGAAAGTGAAGAGTTGCGAGTTCTGGTATTCGGTCTCGTCTTCACCAGGTATCGGACGAGGGTAATGGAAGTCGACCGTGTCCATGTTCACGGAGTAATTGTAACGACCTGTAAGTGTTCAGATACTGGGCCTTGGCGGGTGCAAGTGCCAAATTGACGCAGGTGGGAGGGCAGAACGGCTTACCCTGAGGAGCTCCAATCATCACTTCCACGGCAAAGATCGTCTGCCACACGCGCGTCCGGATCTGGCACTCGGCGGGGTCGAAGTTGCAGGAACCCCCCTCGAGATGCTCCTCGTAATGCTCGTCCAGGGACAGATCCTTGGCCATCTGCACGCAATGCACGGTTGACATCCAAGAACGATAGAAATATCCACGCTTGGGTGCTCCTTCTCGAGCTTTGAGGATGATCAGCATGGCCTGCAGAGTACTCAACCTAGGAGTGTCCATGAAAGCATCGGCATGCCCTATTAAGACTGGTCAGCGCCCATCATGGCCTGGGGGCGAATCATCGGGTTGCCCTTACTCGAAGCGAGGGCCAGCCACTGATGACCCTGAGCTGGATCGTCGGCTAGTTTGCCTCCAATAGCGAAAAGCGCCTCCAAGATCAAGGGGGAGATGGAGTCTCGAGCCGTCGTCCACTGCTGATAGAAGAGCGACTTGTCCAGGACGGGAACGTAAGGATGAACTTGGGAGAAGTAGAGCTCAAAATAGCTCAATGCCACGGCCTCGTCAGGCATAAGTGCAGGCGGAATGCGAATCTTGCGACCTGCGCCGGTGGAAAGCGGGGGCAAGACGATTTCGAATTCCTCCTCTTCTTCGACGGCCGGATCCTCCCGTCTTGAGGATTCCTTGTTTTGCATGTAGGGGGCTGCCAGTATAAGTTAGACCTCAGGATGCCAATGCCACGACTCCCTCTTTCTCGCAGGCGCAGAAACCATACCCGTTCCAAGCACGTCAAGCTTCAGACTTCCCAGCACATCGGACAGATCTTGCTGATAGGAGGAATCGACGGAATGTGCCGGGGAAGACGCTTGTTGCGCGGTTTGCTGTATCGACGAGGTGGACGGAAATGCATTCTGGTGGGCAAATTGGTGGTCTCCCATGAGGGGCACATGCGACGGCAGTGTCGTATAGTGGAGACTATGCTGCGACTGCGGGTGATGATCGTAGGGCATAGGTTGAAAGGCGGCTATATTGGTGTCTGAATATGTGGCGGGCGGCATGTACATATCGGAATCCTGCTTGATAGTGAGATGGCCGTGGTAATGCAAGGTTGCGGGCGGAAAGGGATTCCTGGAAATGAGAGGATCGTAGGACGTCAAGTCGGCACAGCCATCGTATCCATTTGGGCGGACGCATTGGAGCTTGAGTCTGATGCAGGCGGAGCAGGGCCATGTGTTCGTGGTGGCAGCATCGCATTTGATCTTTCTCCTCCGACAGCCCTCACAGGCCCTCATAACTGGTGTCCAGCGTCAGCGAAAGTGCCGCTCTTCGAGAGCAGTCGTGGTTGTCCAGCCAAGTCTCACCCTTTAGTCGCTTGTGACGGTTGTGCTCGTCCACGAAGACGTAGTCTATAGGAGGGATGAGCATGTCAGTTTCTCGGCCATGTATGTAGTAATCTTGTCCTCGGGGCGCGGCACGAAGCTGCTCGGACAAGCTCGGAATGCTCACTCTTTTGGCTCTCTCTCTGCGGGTATTGCTGGGGGGTGAAGTTGAAATTTGCTAGCTGAGGAGCCTGCGTCGACTGCAGATCCTGGGGAAGGATGCGACGGGCAGATGGATCGTTGGCGGCCATGATGGAGGTCGTTGGCGTTATGCGCACGCGGTGATTGTCGAATCTAAGGGTTGGGACTGGAAGGCGAGCAAGCAGCGGGTGGCGAATGAGTTTGTCGAGAGCGACTCCGTTCGCATCCGAGCCGGGATGCGGCGCAGCCGAGAGAGAAAGAGAGAAAAAGAAAAAGAAAAGAGAGGATGAGGCAGAGAAGGCGAGTAGATCCGATAGATGGCAGTACTCAGGCAGGCCGGCTTGCACGGGAGTTGAGGAGGGGAATAGGTTATGTGGATCGACGCCCGCGATTGCGATGATGGACGGAGGCTGCGCGAGGGACGGTTTTGGCAGCGCAAAGACGGCAAGATGACGAGTGACGATGGCGACGAGGGACGACGATGGATGCCAGCAAGTTATGAGCGATTGGATGGCACAGGGAATGGACGGCGGCAGGCGGCGGCGACGACGACGGCATCCACACGCACGCACACGCGCACGGACGCAACAGGGAGTGGCAGAGGCGGCGGCGGCAGAAACAACAGGAGCAGTAGCAGCAGCCAATAATGGAAATAAAGAAGAGAAGGAGTAGAAGAAGAAGAAGAAGGAATAGAAGAAGAAAAAGAAATCCCCGGTGTTGAAAAGATATGGGGTTCTAGGAGGAAGAAAAATAGAAGGGGGGGGGTGTGTGAGTTAAAGTGTGGTAGAGGAGGAGGAGGAGGAGGTGGTGGTGGTGGTGGTTGTTGTTGGAAGGTCAGAGATGAGAATAGATGGATGGATCAATTGATGGATTGGTGGTGTTCGCACTTAGTAGGTAAGAGGTAAGAGGTAAGAGGAAAGAGGTACGGAGGAAGAGGTAAGAGGTTGTGTGGTCGATCGAGAAAGCGCTTGTGGTGGCAGAGGCTGGGCTAGTACCAACGGGAGAAGGAGCAGAGGGGCAGCAGCTGCCGCGGCGAGAGCGTGCGTGCGCCCATACCAGCGCTCGTGCCTGCCTCCTGCCCCGTAGCGGCCAGGTACCTCTTGCCTTGCTTGTGGCTCCTTCCTGCATGGCTGCTCCTACCGGCCCTTCCAGGTGGGCTCTTGCTGCAGTGTGGACCTGCCCAGTGGTGTGCTGGAATGATTGATGGCAAGGACTTCGCTCCAGCAGGCAGCGCCCTGCGTCCTGTGTAAGTACCCTCAAGTACCTTCCATGTACTCCAAAAGGTATTCCTGAGAGGACCGGAACCTGAGGTCAGTACCTCTACGGAGTACCTAGTGCCTCCATGTTATAGGTACCTAGCCTTACAGCCCGTCTTACGGAGTAGAGGTTCCTGTTAGTACCTAGTACTAATAGTACGGAGTACGCGAGAAGGGAATTTACCTACGCACCAAAGCCCAAAGATCGAAGTGTTCTCTGCGAAAATCTAACCCTCGATTATTCCGACAGATCAACTCCGGGCAGAAGAATTGCTACTGCCACTGTCGAGCGAACGCGCTGGACATTTAGTTACGCTCATGAGACAAGGGGGAAGGGGCGGCCGATGTTCAAGATCCGACCCGGAGTCCCTATTAATCGTACTAAGGACCAGGGTCTGGCAGTTGACTGCACAGGCTGGTGGTGGGAACCCACTGCACTCAGTACTACTAGTAGTTGTATGTAAGTACCTCTCTCAAACAGTCAGAGTACGACTCAGTACGTGCTGTGTACACGCGGGAAACAGGAAAGGTCGCAGTCGCACTTGCAGGCTGCGAGGGGAACAGCCCCTAGTGGCAGCACGGTAGCACCTGCACTTGCTCGTACTCGTACGAGTACGAGTATGGTACTTGCCCAAAGAGGGAGGGGGCGGGAGGGGCGTCTGGCGCCAGGGCGGGCAGTCGCGAGCCAACGCTCTTGCACTGCAGTCAACAGTGGCAGATTCAACATGAAGTCGAAAGGAAAAAAAAAACAATGTCATTTGAAACCATCGTCGGATCAATTGCGGAAGTTGTCCAAACTTCAACCCCATCTTCTCTTCTACAACTGAACCAGGTAACTTCATCAAAGGTCCCATACGAGAAGAGGCGGCGGATTTACTGGCGTCAAAAGGACCGGGATGTTCTCATCGTCGGAGTCATCAAAGAAATCAAAAGCTCCTGGTACCTCGTACGGGTACGAGTACTGGTACGTCTGCTGACTGGGGTACGTTTCTTCGAATCCTGCGAACAGCATCGACTCGAGTAGGTAGGTCAGTATCCGTGGCCAGTCAGGAAGATCTACAGGCATGGTCAGGGAGCCAATGATGCCTATGTGGACTCTTGCCTCCAAGAGGAGGAGGTAGTACTGGCCTATCACTCCTACCACCCGTACTGGTACGAGTATCGATGTATTTCGTCAACACTAACACGAGGTAGTTGTACGAGTACGAGCACCAACTTGATGACGGGACCCCGTGCTAGGGCTGCAACGTCGCAGCATCCAGCAGAGGGCGAGATCTTCGAAGACGACTGCAAATATCTGGGGACATGCGTGCCTGTGGAGAGGCCATTGGACGAGCTGCAGCTGGCTGGTGGAGGCGATCCGTGTGCTCACGAGACCCCGAATGGGTCATCGCCCTCTCTGATCCTCGAGCGGTCGATCCAACAGAGCCTCAAGCCGCACCGAATAAGATGACTGCTCCCGGCCTTCGAAGGGAAATACCCCTGCCGCACACATCTCCAATCCCGCAGCACTGGCTGGGACGAGCCGATGGACTTGACCACGGTGTCTGCCTATACATACCGACGAATACTCGTACTGTATGTGCGAAATGCGCAACACCCCACGCTCTACGGAGTACGGAGGACGCCGTACGGAGTACTCGTACTTGCATTGGACAGGCGAACATGGAATGGACTATTTCCGAGTCGTACTCACGAGCCTATGGGCGGACTACTCTGTACGAGTGCTCGTACTCGTTCATTGCAATTTGTGAGGAATACGGAGTATTGGTTCGGATTTCAGGCCTACTGGTACCGGTAGAGACGACAATATGGGACGCGCGCAAGACACCCCGCCCATGTAAGACTTGACGCTCATCCGGAGAAGTATGGATGCACACCCGAGACGACTGACTCCTCAACAGCGTGGGCTCTGCCCGCAACCCAGCCCAGGTACCAAGAGAATGGGAATCCCCCCCACCGGGGCTGAACCGACTGTGCCGCAAATGAGCAGATGCTTAAACCTAATTCATTGACACAGGGCAAAGCAGGCGGTTGGCTTAGATCGGAGATGAGGGAGTTGCGCAACGAGCGGCGCTTGACGAAGACTCCGGCAATGCAGGGCTACTGTACGGAATCCACTACAGTCGCCCGCATCCCCATACATACTCCATGCTCGTGCTTGAACCACGAGCTAATGGGGGGCATCGGGACGAATGAGGCTACGGGCGATAGTCGCTGAGCTGTCCAGTGTCAGAGAACTCGAGCCCAGTGGCGATTCAGATTGGATGAGCCCTCTCGAGAACTTGCGATCGCTAATGTTTATTGGTTCATGGCCTGACGCACCCTGACGCAGTGAGTCGGTGAGAAACTTGGGCTATTCGCCAGCCAGCGCAGGGCGGTCTTCATCACTTGTGTTTTCCTTTTGATTTCGACTTCTAAGAGGCGTCGACCGGATTCGTCGGTCATGAAAGGGGCCGAGAATGACCGTAGATGGACTACGGAAAGGTGATGGTTGAGTGGGTGAGAGCAACAATGCGCAGGCATCGCGTACATGCGTACGATGGCGAGGCACCATTTGCCCAGCTATTGCGAGTGCGAGTACTAACTGCGTCTAGTGTTCCGTACAGGTACTCGTACGGAGTACCTAAAGACGATCACGGATCCGCAACAAGGGGAACGCTCGCCAGACCGCAGCCAGAAACATGATGCGGGATCACAATGCCTGCCCGAGTCGGTCACAGGCTCATGGCCCTCATGGCGGCCCCCCGCCCCCTTCAGATTAGCCGAGGACTGTATTCCTGCAGGCAAAATGCTCAGGTCCTTCAACTTCATTTGTCGTCTCATGGAAGGGCCATCAAACCCGGACGTTCTTTGATTGATCCCCACCAACATCTCCAGAAGACCTCTGTTGAATCCAGGCCTCATGCAGAGCGAGGGATGTCATGCCATGCTATGCCATGCTATGCTATGCCATGCCATGCCAAGGTCAGTACGAGTACATACGAGTACGTTCCCCTGCAGCGCTCGGATCTGCGATGCATAATGGAAATTCTTTACATGACATATGGAGTACGGAGTACTCCGTAATATGTACATAATGGGCTGTGAGCGCCACAATCTGTACGGAGTACTCCGTACGAGCCCTGGAGCTGTGCGGCGGCTTGGATCATTGTCTTGGTTGACAAGAATTGCGAGGTCGAGGAATCGCCGCTTTTTGAAGAACGGATCGGCGAGGCATCACCAGGACAGAACAACCGACAATGGCGAGAGCACGGGGATCCTGTGCTCCAGCATGATGCAGACGCACTGTTCGCCAAAACCAGTACTTCAGAGTACTCGTACGAGTACAGGCGGAGGTGTCAAATCGTCCTGGGCCACCAAGCGAAAAGCCAAACCGAGCATTGAATCTTGCATCTCGCGTCAATGCGATCGCAAGTGCTTACAGGAAGCGCCATCATCATCATCGCATCAGAGGGAATAAGGCCAGACGAAGAACGCAGATGCCGGGCTACCTTGTGATGGAAGTGAACAGGGCCCGAGCCTGATGCGCGGATTGACGGGACGCCCACAGAAGGGCTTCGGAATAATCCAAACTTACAGGTACAGGAATGAGGGCCATGTCAGGGGTAAAGCTAACACCAGAAGCAGCAGTGCAGGATCAACCGATGCGGAAACGCTTCGTTTTCTGGCAATCCATGTCCCTGGTCTATTTTTTTCCTTCCTCCCAATTTCCGCCTTGCCGTTGCTCACCCTCCACGGTACGGCACCCTCGTCTCTGACTCTCTCTCTAGTGGTCGAGGTAGAATTATAGCAAATGACGGAGGCATACTGGGGATGCCGAGGTAGCGGGTCTTGGCCTGGGGAGGGGGGAAAGGCTTCCCAATCGCCGCTCAGGGGTGAGTTGGGATGGAGCTTCAGTTCGAGAAATTTTCCAGGAGGATCAACGATTGATTCGACCGGCCTTTTTCTGGGACATTCGGCAGCATCTCGACATGTCATTGCAAATGTCGTGTTGGCTATGTTGCATCGATCTACGGAGTACTCGTTCGAAACCCCCCCCCCCCCCTTTCAAGAGGTCAGACTGCAGTGCGCGGCGGGGATGGTAAGGGGGCAGAGGGTACCCACACCGCAGCACTGCTAACTCCGCGAGCCTGATATCGAGATCGAGAGATGTCATCGCCTTGCACGGGCCTTCAGCGTCGTCGACTCTTGCGCGCAGGCCGAAACACATTTCAGAAGCCAGATACTGACGGATGGACGCCAGGGCGGCAGAGACGAGCAGTGACCTCTCGCTCATCGCCTACCCCGTCGCGGCATACAAGCTCGGCAAATGTCAGTGATGCTTGGTCGCTTGGTCGCCTGGTCGCTTGCTGCTGCTGCTATTGCTGATGCTGCTAATGCTGATGCTGGTGGTGGTGGTGGTGGTGGTGGTGGTGATGCTGTTGCTGCTGTTATTCGTACTGTTGTTGTTGCTGCTGCTGCTGCTGCTGCTACATTCCCCGCCCCGGTTGCGGCAATCAGGATGCCTGATGCCTGATGCCTGTTGCCTCTTGCAGCCTGCTTAATAATCCTCGGCTGTTGCCTCTTGTCTTGCTTACGAATCTACATAATCTAGATGAGGATTTCGTCTCGTTGCCGCCTTTCGTCCAACCTGAGAAGTACGGAGTGCCCCTGATGCATTGCTCTCCGTCACCAACGTCGCCCAAGCTCACCGAGACTTGATTCATCTGCACCCCGAATGCTACGAATACAACAGTACTCCGTACGAGTACGGAGGGGCTCGAAACTCGGCACATACTGGTACTACGGACTACTACTACGGAGTACTCGAGGAACGGAGTACTGGACCTGTCGTCATTGCTCATCGAGAGCGTTACATGAATAGTAATCAGGCGCGGCTGGCGTCAACTTTACTCCGTACGAGCACTGTATCTGCGACTGCCTCGGCACGAGTGGAGCAAGCAACATGAAGACAGCTCTGAGGTGATGGGGGAGCTCCTGGCCTTTGCAATGTTTCTGCAGCCTCAAGTGCGGAACACCTCACGGGGTACCCATGGAAAGGACACAGATTCCCCAAACCCTAAATCCCGCCTGAATCATCGTGGAGGCGAGAAGTGGAGGATGCTTGAATGAGCTGAAAGGATGAGGAAGGCAAGGGGAAGCGCCACGCAGCCCGGCATCTGACTTTGGTGTGGTGGATGGAAGCTTGACCGAAGCAGGTCAGCCCGGAGAGCTCCGTCTCCCGACGAGTGGCGATCCCAGGAAGCTGGTTTGAGGGGACGGATGTCTCCGGACGTGCTCCGCCTGGGATGACTTGGTTCTCCTCTACTCCGTACTCCCTACCTGCTACTCCGAACTCCGCACCTGATGCGGCAGAGCGTGGTGACGGGACGATGGGGTGGTGGTGGGGGGGAAAAAGGGGGGGGGGGGTCCCTCGTCTGCAATGACGCCGAGGACTGAGCCACACGTCGTCCGGTTTCACGAAATGCTTGTTCGCCATACTTTCCACTCCGCATGCCGCGATGCTTTCCCCGAGAGTACGACGAAAACGAGCCGTCTGTCATCGCTAAAGGGTCGGAGAACTCTTACCATACCTGTACGAGTACAGACTCTCAGAGTACGAGAGCGAGATGCTTCTATCCTTTACGAGACACCGAGACCTGAACTTGATTCCTGAGCTGACGCGGCGCCGTTGCCCGAGCCGGGGGTCGTCTCAGTGGGAGCAGACAAGTATGCGGAAAGATCGGCGTCTTGAGAGCATCAGTGATACGTTAAGCGCCGCAGGCATCACGGAGTGCCCCGTGTTGTAGGGAGTACTGAGTACGGAGTAGGGAGTACTGCGTACGCCGTCTCGCAATGGGTGAGACTCGCGATGAGTTGCCAGCCTTACGAGTACGGAGAGGGAGCAGCACTACCTAGTACGAGTACGAGTGCTCCGTAAGCCTCCAAGCTGTACTCTGTATATACGGAGTAGTATGGAGTACGGGGGATTCAGAAGATGAATTGAGGTGGCCTCGCCGTGCCCGAAATAGAACTGATCCGAGAAAGCAACTGGGACGAGCAGGCAGGAAAGGCTTGATGGGCTGATACGAGTACTTGATCGATTGTTGGTTGTCTGAAGGTGTTTCCATGAATATCGAAAGACGAGGACGGTTGGACTCGTCGGGAGTGAGGTCGAGTCTGCACTGATTACAGGTACGAGTACTCCGTACGAGCACGAGCACGAGCACTGACAGTGATTCTACGGAGTACAAACCGTGCTGCGTGTGCTCGGAGTCCGGATCACGGAGCCCCCCCGAGTTGATCGATGGATGGAAAGGACTCGGAGTGCGGAGGACATGGATGCCGGTAGTACTCCGTATTGCGTGCTCGTATGAAGACGACCTCGTGTCAGTCCATGATGTTCCTTAAGTTCAACTTGCATCCAATCCTTGATCCATTCATTGATTGATCCATCAAAATCCATTTGGATCATCAAATTGAATTGAATGGAATGGAATGGAATGGAATTCGAAAATTGGATTGAATTGAAAATTGAATGGAACGGAACGGAAAGCAATTGAACGGAATGGAATTGAATTGAAGCGGAACGGCAAGCCGACGGGAAAACGGGGGAATAAATTTCCGGCGATTGCGGGGTTTGGCCCAAAAGGGCGCATTAGGCGAGCGGGAGAAAAAGAAGCGGCCGCTCCAAAATCGAGTCAGTCTCTTTGGAGAGTCTCTACTCTGTATGTTGGGAGTGTCAAATCCTCTCTCGCCTCTTCGCTGACGCAACATCCATCCCTCCATCCATCCATCAATTGATCCATCCATCCCCAAAAGTCCCCAAGCAATCTTGGCGACAACAAGCGAGACATCATACTCGTACCTTGCCGCTTGGCAACCCGCAACGATCGACGATCCAGAAGCATTCCACCACTACTACCTACCCAAGCCGTGCAGCTTCAACTTCACACACACCCCTCCCTTCTCGCCGGGATTACGAGTACCAGCACGGTCAATCTCCCGGCGCCCTTGGAAGAAGCAAAGCCCGACGACAACTTCTCCTCGATACGAGTTCTCCGTACCTACCAGGGCCATTTTCCGACCTCATACGAGTAGTAGACTTCAAGCCTACTCCGTCCTCCGTACTCCGCACCCCATACCCGTTACCCTAGGTGGTCCTCCATCGACATGGACGTTCCCAAGAGCAACGCCAACCCGACCGTCCTCAGCGCCTCCCAGCTCCCGACTCGCCAGAGAAGGGCCGCGCCGCGCAACGGGCCCGACTGTCGCTACGCCCACATCATCTCCCAGAGGCCGTCCTTCCTCTCTCGGCCCTTCTGCCACGACGACGGCGGCGACTCGACAGGGAGCGACGAGGACCCCGAGCTCCACAGCCAGGCCTCGCCGCGCTATACCTTTGGCCATGGGTTCGCCGGCGATGACCACGACGACAACGACAACGATGACTGGGCTGCGGCGGAACCCATTGACGAGCAGGAGATTTACGGTAAGAAAGGACCTCGCCGCTCCATCTGTGGGGGGAACCTTGGGGAACGTCCTTTGGGAAGAGACCCAAGACCCTCCCCTCCCCTCCCCTCCTTTCCCCGTGCTTTTGTTTCTGCATCGATCTCGTCCGATTCGGCACTCTCCTGCGCCAGAGATTGATTCGCTCTTCTCCACTTCCCAACTCCCCGAGCCCTTGTCCTGGCACGCACCGCATGGACATTTCCCGAGTCGCGCGCGCGCGCGCGCGCCTCTTCACGCCCATACGAGTACCCACACCCATGTGCTCGTGCCCATGCCCTGTCCCACTGCCTCTACGAGTACCTGTATCTTCGAGAAAAGGCATCGTTGACAAGAGCCGCGGATGCTGAATGCTAATGCCTTGCCAGATCTCATAGCCCCTCTGCAGGATCCCGAGCACCCCGTCTCCCTGGGCCAGCTCTCCGTCATCAATCTAGAAGACATCCTCATCACACCCTCTCCAGCCCTCGGCGTCCCGGGCCCGGACACCATCGTCCGCGTGTCCGTCATGCTCACCCCGACCGTCACCCACTGCAGCCTCGCCACCGTCATCGGGCTCGGCGTGCGCCTGCGACTGGGGAACGTCCTGCCCCCCAACTACCGCGTCGAGGTCACCTGCAAAGAGAACACGCACCTCCAGGACGACCAGGTCAACAAGCAGCTCAACGACAAGGAGCGCGTCGCCGCGGCCATGGAGAACGAGGCTCTCAAGGAGACCATGGACAGAATGCTCTCCGGCTGCTTGAACTCCAAATCTTACTAAAGCATGATCAAGCATTCTCACAGGCACTACTCGTACTTGTACCAATATTACAGCACTTCAAGGTATCGCCAAAAAAGGCTACCGGTACAGGTGCGCCCAGAGAAACCGGGCAGGTCGGCGCACGTCCGCTCGTTTTCTAGGGTTCTTGGGTCTTCGCGCTCTCTCCCGGGCCCCACGGCAGTCTGCCAGCCATCCCGGACTTCAAAGGCTTCTGCAGATCCCATCCTCCGTGTTCACAGCAAGCTCAACTTTGCGACGAGGACGATGACTTTGTCAAGAAAATGTCTCATTGGCTGCGAAATACTCCGTGCCCCGAGGTATATTCCCGTATCCACATGCGAGTACTCGTTGCCTGTACTCGTACTTTGTACGAGTACCGGTACATATGAACAGGTGCATTGTCCTGCCTGCGGAGGACGATGTGGATGCGACAGGCATGAGTTGCGTGCGGGTGGGGCGCGAGGCCCGATGCATGCAGCTGCAGCTCCCATTCGCATCCCGGAGCGACAGGGCCAGGGCAACTCGTGAATGGATTTTGGTGCAGCAGGGGTGCGACGCCAATGGCGCTCCACAGGGCCTGGGGGAGAGGGTCGATGGGACGAGAAGCATTTGAAATCGCGAACAGAGCGGCGATTCAAGACAAGTCAGCTCTCCCCCCCCCGGGGGGGGGGGAATCTGGATGCTTTTCACGACCCGCGATGTACATACATACACAGGTATGCTCTCGTTGGTGGGGACGTGCGACGCACGGAAGGTTGATGGCCTCTTCGGCCCGTCCCCTTTGTGTCCCTCGTCAGAAGAGCCGTTTGCATCCTCTGTTCTCGTACGAGTACTCGTACGGGGTATAGCCTGTTGGATCGACATGTGCTTCCAAGCTGTGCTGTGCCACGGGCACCGAAAAGCGTCCCCCTGCGCAATTTCGCCACCACGATCATGGACTGCGGGGCTCATGCCGACCAGGTCCAACAGATTGATAATAGCGCCCGTACTCGTACGAGTATGAACGAGTACCTGTATGGATGTATGAGTATGAGTACGAGTACGAGCAGCATCTGGACGATCCATCTCCATCCGGGGGCGCTCAGATAACAGGACCCGGCTCGGTTGGAAAGTGGGCGCGCCCTCGCCCTGCTCGGCAGCTCGATGGGCTTGCTCCATTCTCCATACTACCATGAGCACTACGAGCACTACGAGCACGACCTGCACGACTACTCGTACTCGTCCTGCGCACGCATTGTCCTACTCGTACGAGGATGTACGAGGCCATCTGCCCAGGCAGGCGAGCATCTCCGCCCACACTACTCCGTATCTTGAGCCGCATCGAGACGGGCCGAGGCCGTGCTACTAGGCATGAGTACGAGTTAGTAGTTACTCGTACGAAGACAAAAAGTGTTAGGGCAGGATTTGCCCCTCCTCGCCCCCCCCCTTGAATACGTTACCAGACCCGCGTTCCTCGTACTCGTACTCGTAAGAATACATACATACTCGTACGGAGAGCACTGGGAGAGCCATTGCCCGAAGCCGGGGGTGGGCGTGTCACTACGGCCGATGCTCTCGAGCTTAACGGCGACATTGGACCGCTGGCGCGCCCCCTCTACTCCGAACTGGCACGGATTTACACTTCAGACAGGGGAAGATGTCTTCAAGAGATTGATCGTCTGGGGTGTACCCCGTATCCAAATAGCTACTCGTAGTACGAGTACGAGTCCGCTCCGAACATGGCCTTGCCGAGTTGGCCGAAAAACGAAAAAAAAAGCTTGTCCAGATGAACCTCCGCCTTGCTCAGAATCTCCCCCCGGGGGTTGGGAGGGGGATTCTTCATTTCCAATCCAATCGGTGCTGCATCGTACTCGTACATACGAGTACGAAGTACTCTGGGCTTCGTAAACTTCAACGGGCTCATCATTTTCAGTAGCCCATCGCCCTGCCATCGGGGAAGCAAGCATAAGTGCTCGTAGTTCGGACAAGGACGGGATGTAGTAATTACGGGTATTGCGCGGACAATATTCCTCCGTACCAGTAAGTACTCTGTCATGCTCTTCTTTGGTTCACGCATACGGGTACAAGTACGAGTACGGGCTGGCGCTCGTTCGTGTGCTCGTGGCGGCAGCGTCGGTGGGCCAGAGGAAGAACAGTCGGATATGTGGACGTGATGACAATACATGGAGGCGCGAAATGGACCCGTGTGGGGCACATGGTGTGGTGGCTCGCAGATGGCCGTGGTCTCGCAGGAGGACGGGATCTCGAGAGGGGAAACGCAAGTTGCTGAGTGATTCTACGAGTACGAGTACGGAGTACAGTCTCGTATATGCAGTCCTTGTCGGAGGGGACCGCGGGCATCATCACACCAACAAGGGGATCTAAGGGGAAATGCAAGGCTATCCAGGAACCTGGTACTCCGTAGATTTTGGGGGAGCGGGAAAAAAAAGAAGAAGAAGAAGAAGAAAGATGGTGTCTAATCCGCAGCGTTATCAAGCATCGCCCAGCATCCCGCTCTCCATGAGGCTCTGGTAGAACTCCGGCTCGAGGAACGTCTTGACGCTGACATCCTCGCTGAGCCCCTTGCGGCGCCTCGTCTTGAGGATGAAGTCGCGCGCCGTGGCCTGCGCCGAGGCCGGCTGCAGGGGCCGTGTGGCCTGTTCCCTGTCGAGGGGGTCCCCCGGCACGATGCTCCAGCTGTCGAAGACGAGGCTGACCATGGAGCTGCCCTGCGTCTTGATGCGCAGGTCCGTCTCGAACCCGAACGAGTCGATGACCGGCAGCAGGCCGTTGACGCGGTACAGGGGCGTCCCCGCGACGGGCCCGTCGGAGAGCACGTGGCCGCGCCGCCGCGCGAGCACGTTGTACACCTCCATGTACGAGTCCTCCGGGCCCGTCACGGACACGGCGTACACGGGCTCCATGAGCCGCGGGGACGCCATGAGGAACGACGAGTAGCACGCGCGCCGCGACGTCGGGATGATCTGGCCTCCGCCGCGGGAGATGGCCTCGCTCGCGAGCACGACGTCGGTGACTTTGAACTTGGTGTTGCGGATGGCTGCAGTGCGTGGAAGGGGGGGGAAGAAGGGGCGGGGGCTGTGTCAGCATTTGCCAAACTCTAATAAACAAAAAGACATGTGAAGGAAAAGAA
>NQYQ01000007.1:383072-410793 GCA_003055925.1 Escovopsis sp. Ae720 | reverse complement strand
GGGGGGGGGGGGGATGGAAGAGGTCGATCGAGGTACGTACGTTCTTCGCAGAGGGGGCCTTCACGCGTGGCCCAGCTGAATCCCTGCCGAATCGACTCTCGAACCGCGTTCAACAATTTCTTGTCGACCTAGCGAGGCTTTGTTAGTGCTAGTCCCTCCCACCAAGCCACAAAAGTTCCCTATCAAGCTGAAACATACTTCGGTCGGGATCGTGTCGTCCTGCAAGATGTTCGGCCCCATCTCGTCGGGCCCGAACGCCCAGATGCTCCGCGCCGCCAATTTGTCCCAGCCGTGGTGCTCCTCGAAGAACTTGGCCGTCTTGCGTATCGGGTCCCGGATCCGGACCGCGCCCGTCTCTATGTCCGTCGAGATGCCCTTCTCCAGCTGTTCCGCAACCATGGTGATCTTGTTCTTCTTGTTGGGTGTGATGGCGTAGCATTTCGTCGCCGACGTCTCGACCACGGTCTCGCAGAACCGCGTGACCGGGTCCGAGACCTTGATGTCCATGTCCGCGTAGAGTTTCCGCAGGTCGTGGAGCATGCAGTCCATATAGAGCTCGCCCGTGCCTATTACGATGTGCTCGCCGGATTCTTCCACTTTCGTGTTGATGAGCGGGTAGGATTTCTGGATCTTGCGCAACCCGTCCAGCATCTTGGGCAGCTCGGACGGGTTGATAGGCTCGACGGCCACCTTGAGGACAGACTCGGTGAAGTGTGTGACGGGCCGGAAGATGAAGGCGTCCTCGTCGTCTTCGAACTTCTGCGCCACGATCGTCGCCGACTTGACGATGGAGTTGTCAACACCGCCGAGGAGGACCAAATTGCCGGCTGGCACTCCGTCCGTCGGGATGCTGTATCTCGTCTCCCCGATCAAGACCTCACCAATTGCGGCCAGGGTCATGTCTTCCTCATCGTCCAGGGAATAGCCCTCACCGAGGACCCGCACAGTCATTCCTGGCCTCGCAGTTCCGCTCAGAACACGGCCAAACGAGTAGAAGCTCTTCGCATCTGATGTGTTGAAGAGCTTCGTGATGTGCACGACCAGCGGACCGTCCTGGTCGCAAGACTTCATTGACGCCGCCACCTTGGAATCCAGAGGACCAGTGTAGTATCGCTCGAGGAAGTGTTCGGCGGCCGCGGCGGGGGAGGGAATGTGGTCCACGACCATGTCGACGAAGCCAGTGGAGCGGCCGAAGAACTGCTCGCAGACCAGCTTGAGGATGTCTCTGGCGTCCAGCTTGTACTGCGAAGGCTTCAGCTCGATGCCCAACGATGCCAGCACCGTCTTGAGCTGCTCCGGGCTGTCGCTGATAGAGTGTGTGAATAGCTTGTAGATGGGTTCTAGGACGAAGTGGACAAAGGATCTCGCCGAGCGATCCCCTGAAGGTTTCCTTGTGAAATTCCGCTTCTCCGGGTTGTAGTAGACATCCCCCCACAGCCGCTTGGCGAACTCGGCGGCGTTGATGTCGCCGAAAGTGTCGGTATACATCTTGGCAAAGGAGGGCAGGGTGAAGCACCAGCCCATGTCGGTGCAGGCGAAGAGGACGTTGCCCTTTTCAGGGCTGATGCGCTTCGAAGCTGCCTTGGAGGGCGCCGTGTTGGCGATGACTGTGTTGACCTCCTCGATGACGTGCTTCAGCTTGAAGTAGGCGTCCTTGGGAGGGAGCTTGAGTTCCAGGATCAGCCGATCCATCTTGTTCAGGATGAGCGTGAGGGGGATATCCTCCAATACGGCGTGCTTGATGATCTGCTCCGTGTTCACTTGCACACCCTCCACCACGTCGACGACCAAGCACGCGCCATCAGCCAGGCGCAGAGAGGCGGCGACCTCGTCGACGAAGTTGACGTGGCCTGGGGTATCGATCAGGTTGAGGAGGTGGGATTTGCCCTTTGTGCTCTGCAGGACGAGACTCATCGGCGCAGCCTTGATCGAAATGCCCCGCTCCCTTTCCAGCATGTGGATATCGGTGTATCGGAGCGCCTCGTCGCGCTTCTTGCCGACCCGTCTGTCCAGCCTGTCGGTGATGTCGTGCGTCTCCAGGACGAGCATGTCCATGAAGGCCGTTTTGCCGTGATGTAGATGGCCCGCCAGCGCCACATTCCGTGTTTGGTCCGGGAAGTTCATGAGATCGGTCATGAACTCGCGCTCGAAGAAGACGGGGGGGAGATCGGCCTCCTCGATGTTGAACTTTTTCTGCTCGACAGGGGCGATGATGGGCTCGGTCAAGGGCTGCGCGTCTTCCTCCTCGACCCTCGTCTCGACGTCGGCTCCGTAGACTTGTTCGGCCGTGGGATAATACTGCTTGTCCTCGTGGAGAATGACAGCATTCGATGGTCCTTCTATCGCGAGATCGTTAACAATCGCTCGTCGCCGTCGCCGTCGCCGTACCCGTCATCGGCATCGCCGTCATCGGCATCGCGGCCGTCGTGTGGTCTCTGGGTGTCGGAGTTGACCCACCATCCATATCCATGAGCTCGTGTCCAGCTGCGCTCGCAGCGTCCTCGGGCTCGTCATCGTAGACATAGTCGCCCGCCTGATTGCCAGCATCGGACGCCGCCTCGGACTCAGCTTCCTCCCCAATGAAGTTGCCAAACCTAAGAGCGGGTGCCAATTAGCCACAGCGTCCAACCATGTCACCATTGCTTTTCAGATCATGAGGAAAAAAATCTTGAAAAAAGATTCCCAGGTGCAATTGGTTCGATACATACTCATCATAGAGGTCATCCATCTTGTCGTCTGTTGGCGGGATCTCGAAGGCTTCTCCGGTGGCGGGCGTCGGACTGAAAACAACGGCTATCGTCGCCAGTCGCGTTGAACTCGGTAGTATCGCATCAATTCTTTGGTGCCTGTATTTCAGAGAGCGAGGTCACGCATGATATCACGTGGTCTTCTAGAAGCAAGGCTACGGATACCCAAGCTCTGTCAGGAAAGGGTTGCTTCAAAGAGGGGTGGAGGGGCAAGGCTGTGATGATGCGCTGCGTGCCGATTGGCCAGCGACAATGGGGCTGGCAATTGGTCCATCCCCTTGGACATTGATCGCTGAGGTAATCGGTACGAGTACCGGTACGAGTACCGGTACGAGTATGTCCCTGCAATCCGCAGCAGAAATTCTAAAAGAAGTCGGGACAAGGCTGATTTGAAGACGCAGACCAAAAGTATCATGATGCCAGAGCCTTGAAGTGGAGAGAATTTTCGAGTTCATGAGGGCCATACTCCGTACTACGAGTATGAGTACGAATTGAAGATGTACAGGTAATGCATCAATCAAAGATGCCGGTCACACTCTATCCTCGGATTCGTACTCGTATGTACTCCGTACAAGATACGAGTACGAAGCACTCCGACGCAGATCCGACTTGCTGAGACTCGGATGGAGCTCTTCGGGTATCGCATCTTCCATTACGGATACGGATACGCCAGACTCGGACTCGTGCGCTCCCACTTAATGATGGTCCGTACTCCGTACTCGGAGCTGAATAGCCCAAGCCTGCCGGGGGGGCCTGCCTCCTTCCTTGTCATTTCATGCAGATCGTCAAGTTACGAGTACTCGTACGAGTAGCTCTGCCAATGGCCGGTACCGGTACATGGATTGATTGATCCATCCATACCAGTAGTAGAATCATGGCATCTTGAACGTCTCGACCGACTTCAAGTTGGACGCATCAATTGATTGAAGCTTCGGGATGCTCTCCGAGCGGCTCCGAGACAACAGAAGCAAGAGCGCGGGCCGGCACATCACGTCAAGCTGCAATGCGCCGTGCCCCATTGGCCGACGTCTGAAGCAACTTCCGTCTGGATGCCCGATGAAAGGGACATGGCCTGATGTCCATCAAGACTCATCCAGAGTACTACTATAGTATCATGAGAGTATTCGTACTCGTACTCGTACATGTCCATGGCCATGCAGGGCTGGTGGGGCAGATTCACGACGTCTTCCGACGTGGAAGCTGGACTTGATTGAATTGGTTATTGTTGGGATGCGGGAGCTATAGTACCTTTAGAGTACGAGTAGGTAGTACTCCGTAGTACACATAGAGTACTCGCAACCGTCGCTCTACTCAGAGGTAGAAGATACCTGTAGATGGACATGGTGTGAGCTGTGATGATGATGTGATCCAACGCAAGTTCGCTCCATCGCGACTGCGACGAATAAATAGCAGCCTAGTATCTCCTCCATTCCCTCCAGGCCTTTACCCAATCTCCTCGATCAACCAGACCGGCTCCTTCCATCTCTCCCACTCCTGCCGACCCTCCTCGACCCCGTCCGCTCCTTCTCCTCCCTCAACCAGGCAAGAGCAGTCCTCCTCGTCACCTTCCAAAATGGCCGGCCTTCCTCCCGTCTACATCGTCTCCGTTGCGAGAACTCCCATTGGCTCGTTCCTGGGGTGAGTCGATCTTCGCGGGACCATCAATTACCTTTGTCTTCCATTCCCTTCGGCATCCGTCCGACTTCAATCACAGCCAGTCGAGCTCTCGTCCTGACCCGTCGACCTCACAGATCCCTGTCAAGCTTGAAGGCCACCGAGCTCGGTGCCATCGCCATCAAGGGTACGTCTTACGAGTACAAATGCGACGGGGCACAAACCCCCCCCCCCCCGCCCCCCCCGGTGCGATAACCGAGAAGCGAAAAGAGAAAGGGGGGCGCTGATTGCGAGACACAGGCGCCGTTGAGCGAGCCGGCATCAAGCCCGAGGACGTCGAGGAGGTCTACTTCGGCAACGTCCTCTCCGCCGGGTAAGCTGCCCCCGAACACCCACTCCAAACTTCAACGTCCCCCACCACCGCAACCCGATGCTAATCACACGAACCTCGCCGGCATCAGTCTCGGACAAGCCCCCGCCCGCCAGTGCGCCCTCGGCGCCGGCCTCTCCAACAATGTCGTCACCACGACCGTCAACAAGGTCTGCGCCTCGGGCCTCAAGGCCATCGTCCTCGGCGCCCAGAACATCATGCTCGGCGTCAACCACGTCGTCGTCGCCGGCGGCACCGAGTCCATGTCCAACACCCCGCGCTACCTCCACAACTCCCGCACCGGCGCCAAGTACGGCGACCAGACCCTCCAGGACGGCGTCCTCATCGACGGCCTGACCGACTCCTTCAAGAAGGAGCACATGGGCCTGCAGGGCGAGC
This sequence comes from Escovopsis sp. Ae720, assembly GCA_003055925.1. NCBI lineage: Eukaryota > Fungi > Ascomycota > Sordariomycetes > Hypocreales > Hypocreaceae > Escovopsis > Escovopsis sp. Ae720. The sequence goes on along the minus strand of NQYQ01000007.1, from coordinate 405,663 downwards.
TGTGCGCGACCGAGCATGGCCTCTCCCGAGAGGACCAGGACGCGTACGCCATCGAGTCCTACAAGCGCGCCCAGGCCGCCGCCGCCGCCGGCCTCTTCAGGGAGATCGTCCCCGTCGAGATCGCAGGCGGCCGCGGCAAGCCCAACGTCGTCGTCGACAGGGACGAGGAGGCCCAGAACCTCAACGAGGCCAAGCTTAAGACCGTCCGCCCCGTCTTCAAGGCAGACGGCTCCGTCACTGCCCCCAACGCCGCCCCCATCAACGACGGCGCCGCTGCTGTCGTCCTCATGTCCGAGGCAAAGGTCAAGGAGCTCGGCGTCAAGCCCATCGCCAAGATCCTCGGCTGGGCCGACGCGGAGCGCGAGCCCGAGCGCTTCACCATCGCCCCCGCCCTCGCCATCCCCAAGGCCATCAAGCACGCCGGCCTCACCGAGAAGGATGTCGACTTCTACGAGATCAACGAGGCTTTCTCCGTCGTCGCCCTCGCCAACATGAAGATCCTCAACCTCACCCCGGACAACGTCAACGTCTACGGCGGTTCTGTCGCCATCGGTCACCCCCTCGGCGGCTCCGGCGCCCGCATCCTCACCACCCTCACCACCGTCCTCCAGGACAAGAAGGCCAAGATTGGTGTTGCCGGAATCTGCAACGGCGGCGGCGGCGCCTCCGCCTTGGTCATCGAGAACCTGCAATGACTGTCGGATCAGCCCCACGCGCTGGCGAGACTATAATGACTGAATGAATAAATAAATAAATAAATTAGAAACCTTTGAACAAGTCAAGAACCAACAGGTTTCAAACATAATACAAGGAAAACACCAAGAAATCTCATAATCACAAGTCTTCTGCTCCAATCATATCAATGTGAGCTTCCACGGTTTCACATCCATCCATCCAGGGCACAAGTAGAGCATGCATCAAGACTTAGTATCTATATTATAGTATCAAGACCGACGAGGCATACCAAGCTCCACCACGCACGCGTTCTACAAGAACCTTTCAACTCGATCATCCCACAACATCATAGAATCATTTTTCCTGAACTGATGAAACGTCATTTTCATACCTAGCAAGACTATTGCCTATCCGGGCACAGCCATAACGACGAAGTTACAAAAGAGAAAAGAAATAAAATAGAAATGAGGAACAATCCTGGAACCGTGGCCCTGAAACGCAAAGCAATAAGTAAAAACGCTGTCCAACCCCCGCCTTCTCCCCTCTCCCACCCCCGGTGACGCTGCTTGAGTAGTAGTACCTCCTCCATTCAAATCGTCGCGGCTCGAGTGGCTATCCAGCGTCCGCCCGGTGTCTCACCCTGGCCTTTGAACCCTCGGGACAGCGTCTAGAGAGGACTCGGGAATCAAACACCGCGGTGATTCCAGGGCCAAGACGCAAGCTCAATGCAGCCCTTGCTTTTTTTTTTTCTCTTTTTTTTTCTCGCACGATATTTGCCCCTCCCGGCCGATCACCTGCCTCAGTCCATGTCGACGTCCTCCGACGCGCTGGGCGGGGGAGCTCCGGTCTTAACCCAGTTCCTGAAAGCCTTGTTCTGCGCCTGCACCTCCTCGGGGCTCATGTCCTTGGCCCAGACGGGGTTGTGCACCATCTTCTTCTTGAGCCTCTCCTCTCGCGAGTACGAGAGCCCGTTGTCCGCCTCGGCGCGGTTCTTGCGCTCCTCCTCCGTCTTCGGGCCCGCGTTGTACACAAAGTACTCCGAGGTCCCAGGGCCCCAGAGGATCTTAGACGTCTTGAGGCACACGCTCACGGCGAGGCTCTCGTCGTAGGACACGGGCACGGGGCAGTGCTCCTCGTCGGAGGTGGCGGCGGCGGCGGCGGCGGCGGATGCCGAGGCGGACGCGCGGCGCTTGTCGGGCTGCACGTTGCGGTTTAGCACGACCTTTTGCAGCTTCTGCCGCGGGATGCCCTCGGTCGGCTCGATGCGCATGTACGACGCGACGTAGTAGAGCCATCGGTCCTTCATCTGCATCTCCTCGGGAAAGAAGGTCGTCTCGTCCTTCTGCAGCCAGCGGACAGTGGCCTCCTTGGCATTCGGATACTAAAATTGGGGGGGAAAGGGAGGAAGAAGAGTCAGCAGAAGGTCCGAGAGAGAGGTAAACCAGGGTTTGTTCGATCGATCAAGACTTACCCATGTGATCACGAAGAGGTCGCCTTCTTTCACGCACTTCTCGGCAAACTTTCGCGCGCTGATCTCGCTCAGGTAGTTTGCCTCTTCCTTGTCCCGATTGGAGAGGAATTGGCTGACGAGGTCCGGCGTCTTCTCCTTGGCATCGGCACTGGTCGCCGTCAGGGTCAGGCGGCACATCGTCTTGAGGAGATCCTGGATGGTGTATAGCTTCCAACCGTTGCGGAGGTAGTAGTGGCGCATCACGTCTTGATAGCGGTTCTCGTCGACCTCGCCCGTGATGTAGTCCTCGATGAGCTCCATGGTCTTTTTCCAGTAGTCCTCGGGCGGGTCGCGGGGATGGAAGAAGTTCATGTTGTTCTCGTTGAACCCGAGGTCCCTCCCGGGCTTTGGCCGGTTGAGCCGCTGAATCTCCGCTGCCACGTCGTCTCTGCTCTCCTTGAGGTCGAGGAGTCGCGCGTACAGCGCCTGGAAGATGCTGAAGTACACGAACATGGTCTGGTTGCAGAAGAAGTTGAACCATGGCCGCTGGTGGAAGTTCTCCGCGAACATTTCCGTCTCGGCGTCCCCGAAGGCGCCGTGAGGATTCTCCCCAGTGACGACCGGCTTCGGGGCCGTGTGCATCCAGCGCTCATCGGAGACTTCGGGTACAGCCACGTCCTCGGGCGCATCTCCAAGCTCTTCATCGTTCACGGAGGTGACGTCGGGCGTCGTCTCCTTACTACCGGACGCCGCGCTATCCTCCTTCTGATGGCGAGGCTTGCTGCCGTTCCGGCCAGGGTCGAGGACCCCTCTAAGGAGATCGCCCTTCTTTCCATTTCGGCGGCTGCGGCCATTCGTCAATTCAGGCAGCACCTGGTCCTCGACCTCGTCCTCTCCGGACTCGGGCTGCATCCGGGGCATCCTTTCCTGGACCACGTCTTCGGGCAGGTCGAAGAACGCGGGGATGAACTGCTCGCAGAACTCCAAGATGCGCTCCTTCTCATGGCCGCTGTGCTGGCCGCTGTTCAAAGAATAAAGCATGAGCAAGCGCATCGTGTCAAGGACAACGTCCCTTTCGCTGAAGTCCCACGTGAATTGATGCCGCGGGGCCTTGCCCTTGATGACACGCTCCCGGCGTTGCTCTTCGTATTTCGTCTTGATCACATCGACCAGGTGCTTCGCGGTGTAGTTCCTCTTGTCAGTGGACTTGACCAGGATGCCCATGTGGTCCAGACTCTTGAGGTGCATGCTGGATGTCTGGCTGTGCCACACCTTCTCCCACTCGCGCTGAGAGAATCGCCACTCTTCGTCCTTTTGTTTCATGCGCGCCAGGAGCACAGGGACCACATCAAAGGGGTGGGTGTAGAGATCATTGACCACGTCAATCCCCCTGTCGCCGTAGATCTTCTTGCATATTCGCTTGAAGATGGACGTGCATTGGCCGGCCAGTGCAGCCGGCATGTGGAACGCTTCCCTCTCGGCCGGCATCATCGCCAGCATCTGCTGGGCGATGGGCTCGATCAGCTGGATGCACTTGAGATTGGCCTCGATGTTGAAATCGTAATCGTGTCGCTCCTCCTCTATACGGTGGAGACCCTCCTCGAACTGATTCTTCCTGTGGGCGACGAAGCCGGAATCCTCGCTGGCCCAGGTGGGGTGGGACGCCCAATCGTCGTTGAGCACGGAGTTGCAGAGCTCATCTCGGCCACTGCAAGGCTTCAGGCGTTCTCGCTTGGGGAGCAGTCTGTAGCTCGGCCCATAGCCCCGGCAGTTACTCAGGGAGACCTTCTCGACTGGTGGGGCAGGCCTGTTCTCGATGACGACATCCTGTGTGTCGACGCCGAGCCAAGTCTTCCAGAAGCTCATCAGGTCTGGGTTCGCGTTGATGAAGAGCGATCCCTTGAAGTAAAGCGTGTTCTTGTCAATGATATTTTGACTGAACATATTGCACAGCTTCAGGAACTCGTTCATCGCGGAGCGGTTGCTCAGGAACTTCTTCACCCTCTCAAAGAATGCAAGCTCGTCCTGGCTCGACGTGACAGAAGACAACGGCGGGTAGGGCTCGGGCATTACGGGGGTCAGAGTCGGCTCGATAGCGGCGCTGTCGACAGCTCCGCGCACGTGAGAAAGCTTCGGCCGTTTGTTGCCGTTGACCCCCGGCTGTGGGAACCGACTCGGCACGGGCGTCTCGGCGCGAATGGGACCAGACGTCGGGGTCTGCTTGTCGAGCCTGGGGCGCTTCTTGTTGTCTTTGCCGGCGCTTGAAGGGGGAGGGAAACTTCCCAGGGGAGGCATCTTCTGGCCGTCTCTCGCGGTCGGCTGCGGAGTATGGCTCGAGCCAGGGACCGGGCCCTCGCCTTCGTTGCGGCCGGGAGTCGTCTTGGCTTGGCCTGCCGACTCCGGGAGGAACTGCTTGAAGTCTTCCAGGAGATCAGGTGCGGAGTTGAATAGAGTGGTGACCTGTGCGTAGACATCCTGGATTGGCTTCTGCTCCCGCTGATAGGTCTGCAGTATTTCCAAGAACTGCTTGTAGATCTCAGGCTTGTCCTGGAATCGGTTCTAAAAGAACGGGTCAATAACTTTTGAGTCGCATGCTTCTCAAAGAACCAAAGGAGTCGATGCCGGCTCACCTTGATCTTGTTCACGTAGCTGATAGCGTGATTGAATTCGACCGGGCCACGACGCTCCATGTTGGCTTGGCTCACAACAGATCCATTCATCGCTGGGCCGGACACTGGTACAGGGGTGTGCGCATTCCGGGCGCCTGGCATGACACCGCCGAGGCCGGGGCCCATCTGAGAGGGATTTCGTTGGCCCGGAAGAGGGCCATCGAAACCACCGCCCTGACCCGTCACTTGAACGAAGAGATTGCCCCCGTTCTGGGCGGGGGTGCTGAAGGTGGCCTCTGGACTTTCGATGCTATGCTGCGGTCGCTGAGGCCACTGAGCTCCGCGCTCTTGGAACAGAGGCTGTCCAGCCACGGAGGCGCCATGTCCCTCGGACTGCGCTGCACGGCCGGCAATGGACTGCACGGTCGTGCCCATGGGTGTCGTGACACGAATGGTGTTGGGGTCGTTGCCGGCGCCGCATTCGATTCTGTACCCGGGGGGTAGAAATGTATTGAATCCTTGAATCAGGTTCGGATGTCCCGCAAACAGTTCAGAGACGCGGTTGATAACGCCAGGCGTGTCAATCCTGCGCGAAATTGTCAGCGAGTCTTCCTAACAGCCATCAACCTCAAGTCAGCTGTACATACGCTTGGCTCTTGAAATCTTTCATGATATCGAGGAAACGGTTGTAAACATCCGGCTGGTCGTGGAACTGGACCTTGACCTGATCCAGGTATGTCAACGCGTCCTATATCACGAGCAACTTGTCAGCAAGAGTCCAAGAGGAGTTTTGAGCGCAGGCGCGCAGATTGAGCGGTACGTGGAAACTGCCATAGAAGAGCCAGAGCCTCTCTTTGTCGGGGCAAGCAATGACGAGACGGCCGGCATCTGACTCAAACGCTCCGACCACCTCTTTGTCCCCGAGAGAAGCCTCCGAGACAGCCAACGACTGCGATGCCAAGAGCGGTCTGTCATGGCTTGCCGAAGGTCGGGAAGAGTGCACATGAACGACAATACTAGGCATGGCTTGCTGTGAGGGAGGTTCCGGCTCTGACTGCGCTGCCTCCAATTCCCAAAAGGGAACACGGTTCTCGAAACGGCGACTCATGATTGCCGTCGAGGGCAGAACTGCAGAACTGGGCCGGGAAAGAGGGGAAGAAGAGGTACGGGAGAAGAGATGATAGACCGAGCAGGATGAGAAAGACAAAAACGAAAAGGGTCGGGTCGCGCAAGAGAATGTGGCAGGGGCAGAAATAATGGCCCAGCAGCCTCCAGACCCGAGTGCGAGCGCAAGTTGAGCAAAGTGAGGCCAAACCCAGCTCTGATCCAGAAGTGAACGGCCCCGAGGGCTGCTCAGATCTCGCTGACACTCGACCCGTCGGCTAGCCGCGCCGCCTCTTGTCTCTTTTTTTCTTTCTTTCTCTTTTTCTTCTTTGATATTCTCTTCTTCTCTTCTTCTTCTTCTTCTTCTTCTTCTTTTATTTCTATTTTCTTTCCCCTGGGTATCCTGCAGGCCATGCTCTCTTCTGACAAGCCACCAAAAAAGGGGCAAAGGAAACCGGGCAAAAAGTCAAAGGCAAACAAGACATGGGAAACAAGCCAAGAAATACAATATTATCAGGATAGGACACTCACATTCAATATTGGTTGTTGGCCCTGGGTAATCCCCCCAGGAATCTGATGGCCACCAGGAGTGACCCCAATCGACGGCCCCTGCTGGCCCCCTCTCGGCGGCCCCTCATGCTGCTGCTGCTGCTGCTGCTGCTGCTGCTGCTGGTGTTGTTGCTGTTGTTGTTGTTGTTGTTGTTGTTGTTGTTGCTGCTGCTGCTGCTGTTGCTGTTGCAGCGGCCCTCCAAACACACCTCCGCCCACAGCGCCTCCCTGCTGCGCCGGGCCCGGAACCGGCTGGTTGTGAGCCATCGGGACGAACATCCCATGCCCCGCCCCCCCGGCCCCCGGCCCCGCGAGCTGGATCGGCCTTCCGAGCTCTCCGCCCTGGAGCGGCCCGCCGAAGCTGGCCATGGGCCCGGACGATGCGCCGATGGGGATGGACGGCGCGCTGCCGTTGTGGTTGGCGAGCAGGCCGCCGGGGCTGTGGATGGCGCCCGAGATGCGCGACGCCACGGGCTGGTGGATCGGGATGGAGCCGGCGGTGCTCTGGTGCGGGCCGGGCGGGTAGCGCTCGGGGCCCTGTTCTCGCTCGCGGTCGCGGTCGCGCTCGCGCTCGCGGTCCTTGTCGCGCTCCTGGCCGCGGCGGGCCATCTCCTCGTGCTGCTGGATCACGCGGTGTCGCTCGTCGAGCTCGCGCTCGCGGTCGTAGGAGGCCGCGCGTGTGAGGCCGTGGATACTCTGACTGTTCATGCTAATCTGGCGAGGAGAAAAAAAAATGGCGGTCGCATTAGCGAAGCTCTTGTATCTGGAGCGAGGGGAAGGGGAGAAGAAAATATGCGTCGCGCGGGGGGGGGAGGAGAAAGCGCGGTGCTGTCAAGCTCGGTTGGCTCTGGATGGATCGATCAATCACGGGCAACGACCCGCGGCAGCGATGGGGAAAAAAAAGGTGACGCTGCGTCCATCCGCCCGCTTTGCCCGGGCAGACCGATCCGAGAGAGCGATGGGAAGCGAGCTGATATCGAAGGCAACGAGCGAGGAACAGAAACTCCCGTCGCGCGCGAAACAAGGGCCACTGGACACGACTTACAGCTTGTGCGCGCAGCTTAGTAGACTCGATGAACTCCTACATGGAAGCTTCTATATGTTTTCTCTCTCTCTCTCTCTCTCTCTCTCTCTCTCTCTCTCTTCGCGAAAGGATGCTGAAAGGGGTCAGGATTCGAAAAGAACAGAGTCGAAGTGATTAGGAAGGACGAGTAGTTCTGTTTGCGATGCTGCGATGGATGTAGCGGTCGGGCCTTGTGGCAGGACGTTGAGGGTTGCTTGGTTGCAAAGTTGGAGTTGGCAAGCTTCTAGTATTGCCTTGGCCTCGTCTCGTCGGAGGGTGACGGAGTCTCTCTCTCTCACTCTCTCTCACTCTCTCGCTCTCGCTCTGACGATCCATCCATCCATCAGTGATGGATCGATTGCCTGGTTGGCCTGGCCCGGCATGACCTGGCCTGGCCTTGGCCTTGGACCCGCGGCGCAACTTCCGCGTCACGTGGTGATAAGGCGGCAAACACGGCCAGAGATAAGAGACCCTTACGTAGGCATGTACGGAGTACTCGTGCTCCGTTATAGCGTCAAGTCGGCGAAATCGGCGCGGAAAGCTCCGCTCTCATGCTAGATGACCCTAACCCTTGTGGTTCACCTTTACCCTAACCCTGACTCGTTCAAGCTCAAATCGATTCAACTTCATCATTCACCATCCATGACAAGATGTGACGGTGCATCCCCTCGCTTTTCCCATTGCAATCGTCATATACATACAGGAGCAATCCGAATTCCATTGTTCCTCCAACTCCAGATCCAAGGGCAACAGGTCAGGGTATCGATTTCTATCTTCCTCCTTCCTTCATGTTCCTTTAGCCTCCACTCCCTCCCCCCCCCCCCTTTTATCCTCAGCCCTGCCCAACAACGCCTTGCGCCTGAAGAAAAAAAAAAGGAACAAGCAGAAAAGAAAAGAAAAGGGGAAAGAAAAAAAAAGAATTGATGCTCTTTGTACAAATGTTCTGCAAACCTCCTCGGCGAATCTTCATCTAGAAACGGAAACTTCGCGAGAAGGTCATCGCTCCTCATTCTTCATTCCTTGTGACGTCAATGCATCATTGATCACCCGCCGAGAATGATCCTCCCTTCCTAAGCGGCCGACGGCTTCTGGGGCTGCGGTTTCTTCACAATCTTAATCCTCGGCCGCGCCATCGGCGTGCCCGTAGCTGTCGGCGAGCCTATCGGCGGCGTCCCGCTCTTCAGCAGCGACGTCGAGGACGAGTGCGGCTTGATCAGCACCTTGCTGGTCGTGCTGGTCGTGCTCGACGGGGGCGGCGTGGACCTGTGCAGAGACCCCCCTCCTCCTCCTCCTCCTCCTCCTCCTCCGCCCGACGGGAGAGGCTTGCGAATCGCCTCACCGGACGGCAGGGGCTTCCTAGCGGGCTTGACGACCAATCCTTCTCTGCCGAATCCGTTTGACGATTCGCGACCGCTCCCGAGCGACGATTCTCTCCCGCTTCCGTGAGACGAGTCGCGCCCGTTTCCGCGGAAGTCTCTGTGAATTCTGTTTCCGTTGCCGTTTCCATTTCCGTTGCCGTTGCCGTTTCCAATGGAGTGCTCCTTCGACTGTTCCCTCGAGGGCTCCCTAGAGCGGTCCTTGGAGTAGTCTTTGGAGTGCTCCCTGGAATGATCCTTCGAGTGCGATTTCGAATGCTCCCTCGAGTGCTCCTTGGAGTGCTCTCTCGAGAAATCTCTGGAGTGCTCCCTAGAACGGTCCTTGGAGTGCTCCCTAGAGCGATCCTTGGAGTGCTCCCTAGAGCGATCCTTGGAGTGCTCTCGAGCGATGCCCGATGGCAGGGCAATCCTGGCGGGGTTCGAAGGGCCAAGAGATCTTCCGAGAATCATGGCCAGGCGCTTCGGGTTCTTCGTCTTAAGCGTCACGATGCGACGGCGCCTGACGATCGGCGGCGTTCCCGGCGCCCTCTCCCTCTCGCTGCCCGATGTCGAAGGAGGCTCAATCTTGGGCCGCTTCGTCGGCGGCGGCGGCGGCAGACTGTCGGACTTGTCCACGCGGGGGCGTTTCGACAGGATTCCACCGGAGAGAAGCGGCTCTTTCTTGATTACCACCTTCGCCGGGGCGCCGTTCGATGGGCGTGGCGAGGCAGACGAAGAAGTCGCGATACTGCTGAGGCCACTGGTGGAAGAAGATGGGGTCGCCGCGGGACGCTGCGCCGGTGCGCTTGGGATCGGCGGCGAGGGCGAAGGCTTTGGCAGGGACGACGACGAGGGCGCCGGGAGCGTGGGCTTGGGTGGTTGCGCAGGCTTCGGAGACTGCGGGAGACTCGGGGGTGCCTGGACTGGTTTGGGCGCCTGGACCGGTTTGGGCGCCTGAGCCGGCTTTGGAGGGGAGGCTGGCTTCGGCTGGGGTGCGGGCTTCGGCGGCATCGCGGGCTTGGCCGTTTGCGAGGGCTTGGCCGTTTGCGAGGGTTTCATGTTGATCTTAATCGATGGCGTGCGCTGGACGGAGGGTGTGCGCTGCACGGGGGCTGGCGACTTGACCTCCTGCGCAGGGGGCGGGGGCGGGGGAGGCAGACTGGGTGCCTTTGGCTTCATCTTATAATAAGACTTGAAGTTGACCATGAGCTGCAAGCAAAGTTAGTCAGGTCATCGTCAGAGACGAATCTATGCGGTGAGGCAAAAAGGAGAGGGGGCCAGGATATTCATCTTACTCTATCCGCAAGTTGCTGGGCTGGCCTCTCCACTTTCCAGCCCCTGGGAAGATTGAGGGTGATGACCCAGCTCTGCGCCTCCTCGAACATCATGGCGGCGAGATCGAGAAGATTCTCCACTTCGGTCCTACCGAGACCCTCGTGGTCCAATGCCTTTCGCATCGCCGTGCTGTAATGCCTCTCGTCTGCGCCGTACACCTCGTCCATCTCCCGCCGCAGCGCCTTCAGGGCCGCGTCGAGGTTCTCCTTGCGGGCAAACTTCTCCTTGCGGGCGGCGATTTCCTGCGCGCTATCCTGTACCAGCAGGAATGCATCGGGCTCGTCCGCGACGGCCGAGTCCTTCTGTGCCTCCTTGGTGTACTCCCCGAAGGCGATGGCGGCGAGTCCGGAGGCGATGGCCTGCACGAGCTTGTGGCGCACGTAGGGGGACCTATCCGTCATGAGGGAGTAGAGGAGAAAGGTAAAGAAGGTCGGGTCCATCGTGGCCCCGAGGTCGATCAGGGCCTCGAAGCACTTGATCCGGATGGAGTCTTTGGTGCCGTCCAGCAGATACTGCCCGAAATCGGCGTAATTCTTGGGGATGACCTCCGCCTTCATGAGTCGCTGCTTCGCATCCAGGCCGGCAATCGTCCAGATGTTCTCGTAGGAAAGCGTCCACTCGTCTCTCCTCAGGACTCTCTCGATCTGCTCGAGAGCCTCCTCGAGAAAATCGCGTTCCTCGTCGGTGGGTATTCTATTCTGCCGCTGGAACCAGTCCCCTTCCTGGGAAGGTATCATGGATGTGGCCAAGGCCTCGACGAGGGTCGCGATGTAGTAGTGGTCCGAGTACGGATTGTCCTCATTGTTATTGAACAGCAGCTGGTCGAGGATGAATCTGCGGGCCTCGAAGGGGCACCTGCCCGTCTGGTCCCGGACCTCGGCGATCGCCCTGATGATGGCACAGCGGACCTTGTACTGCTTCTTGTCGGAGAAGTCGTTCTGGCGCGGCTGGTTGGTCTGGTCGTAGCAGAACATCTCTCGGAACGCCCTCAGGAGCTGCCGCAGGCCCAGCCCGGGGATGTCCTTAATGTTGGCCTGCCGCGTCAGGGCCTGGGCGGCCATTGTCCTGATGCCGTGGAAGTAGCGGTGGTCGAGGAGCGTGCGAACGAGGAAACCGGAAGCGATGGGGTGCAGAGGTCCGTGAGACAGGTACAGCATGGCGTCCTGCTGGGCGACGACGTCGCGATCCTGCTGCAGCTGTGACACGTACATGTAGGGCTCCAGCGTCCGGTTCATGCCGCACGCCCACTCGAAGTCCGCGTCAACGCGGATCCACTCGTACGACTCCTGGTCCATCTTGCGCTCGGTCTCGGGGTCCCAGTCTATGAGCTCCCAATCCCGTTGCTCTTCCGCGCTCTGCAGCACGTCACCCAAACAGTACAGCAGCGCGTCGTCCGGGTTTTCCGAGACCTCCAGACTGGCACCGGCGCTGTGCTTCTCCTTCATTCGACGGGTCCGTTTGAGACGCTTGTACTTCGTATTGTAAGGAATCTCAAATTTCGTCGATCGGCTCGCATCCTCGCGGATCTCGAGGATGTGCTCGTAGGGGGTCCCGTCTGCCTCGTGGATCCTGACCGTCATGGGGCCTGTGAACAGCGGCTGGACCTCGCCAATCTTGAGGTCCGCCCGTCGCTCCTTGATTTTCCTCAGGAAGTCCTGCCTGCGCAGGCCAGATTTCTCGGCCATCTGCGATTGCATCTGACTCAGGGTCAGTTCGACGCACAGCCGTTTCTTATTGAATTTTGCTTTGACGTCGAATCTCGGACACCCAGAATTGTAGATCCACTGGTTCCAGAAGCTCTCGAGGCGGATCTTAACCGCCTTTTCGCACGAGGCCTTGAATTTTGCCGAGTCGAGGATGTTCGAGCGGTCGCTCGCCTCGATCTGGACCTTTGTCAAGAGCTTCTGGAGGATTCGAGTCAAGCCGTGGCCGCCGGAGGCCTTGCTCAACCTCTTGTCGAGGATGAAGAAGACGACGGATGCCTTGAGATGCATGAACTCCATCTCGAAGTCGCCGAGGTGAAGGCAGGGGCCGAGATCAAAGAGCGACGGCCTCTCGACATCGAGCTCCACCAGCTTGTCTGCGAGGGTCTTCATCCGAAACCGATACTCGTTGTTCCCGCACAACTGCTTCATGAAGAGGTTCGTCATGAAGTGCGCTATCCCGATGACCAGCCACAGATCGTTTCGCGTGTTCGGGATCATGTTGATGCCGGTCCATTGGTAGGTCAGCGTGTAGATGATCTTTCTCGTGACTTCGATCTCGGTGTCGATGATGTCTTCGGGGAAGAGGAGCCGGTTGCTGATGAAGGCGAGAGAGTGCAGGGTCACGGTGTCTTCGACCAGGTCATCGAGGAAGCAGATTTTGAAGTTACCGAAAGGATACTTGGCGAAGGTGAAGGTGAAGAAGTCGGCAGCCAGGGTCAGGGCAGCGGCCGTGTTGCGGACCCAGTCAGCGCGCCGGGGCAGGCAGTAAGCGTGGACCTTGAGCGCGCTGATGCCCAGCTTCTCCTCGTTGCGATCGGTCCTGAACTCGGAGGAGAGATCGATGTGTTCGAAGGGCCCGACCGCGAAGCCGAGCTTCTGCACGGAGACCTTCTTCTCCGGCTCGAAGATCATGATCTTCTTGTGGTCGTCGTCCGGATCTACCGTCTCCTCCATAAGGAAGCCGGAGCAGACGACCGTCATCTCGCGCAGCTTGTCCTCCTCTGCGAGCCTCATGTGGCGCGCGCGGCGGTCATGGCGCTCCTGGCTGTCGAGCTGCATCCTGTCGCCGTTGATGCCGCCGTTGACGCCGCCGTTGGAGTTGGAGTTGGAGTTGGAGTGGGAGTTGGAGTGAGAAGGGCCGTCCTTTTGCGTGGCCAACGCCTGCTGCAGGGCGTCCCCGAGGGTGCGCGGGTACTTGATGGCGATCCTGAAGTCGCAGCGCGCGCCGTGGTCGTCGATGCAGGGGAAGATGCAGGACGCGGTCCCGGGGTGGATGGAGTGGCGGGTGTACATGTGCGTGAAGCGGTTGTCCAGGGCGTCGACGCCGACGAAGTGCAGGCCGTCCCTCGGGTTCCTAGTGACGAAGGGGACGGTGATTTTGAACTGCTTGTGGGACCGCTCGGCGGCGTCCAAGGTCGAGGTGGACTTTCTTATGATCAACCTCGGGCGATCCTGCTCGCCCTTGGGGCGCAGGTACACCTTGAGCGAGCCAAAGACTGGTGTACAACCCTCGAACTCTCTATTTTCGGCGGGCACATCGACCTTGCGGCTGTGGAAGACGGAGCGGGCGCGGATGCGACGGAGGTCGTGGTGGTCCGCCCTCAAGTTCCATCCCTTGGGCTGCGCCAGTTTGGAGTAGGGGTCGTGGTACTCGGCGTGGGCTTTGCGCCTCTGGCCCTCGACCGGCTCGCCCTGGACCTCGCGCATCTCGGTGACGGTGACATTGCTCGTGTCGATCTCGCACTGAGCGGCATCGAGGAGGACCTCGTCGGTCTTGTCGGAGAAGGTGACGATGAAGATGTCGGTCGTGCCATCGATGCGCCGGTCCTGGAAGTTTATCTCGAGGTTGACCTCTTGCTTAATGACGAAGTATTCGAGCATGGGCCTGTCTTGGATGGGAGGCAGGTCGTCCGTGCCATCGAGCAGCGGGTGTAGCTGTTGCTGCCCTGTCTGCTGTGTCTGCTGTGTCTGCTGCTGCTGCTGTTGCTGTTGAAGCTGTTGCTGCTGCTGTTGCTGCTGCTGCTGCTGCTGTTGTTGTTGTTGTTGTTGCTGCTGCGGCGGCGGCGGCGGCTGCTGCTGCTCCGCAGCCTCAGGCAACGACATGATGCCGGTGAGGGGAGCAGCTCAGCCGACTGGCGAGGCGACGTCGCGGAGGCGATTTTGAGGGTCGACGAGAAGAGGCTCACAGCCGAGTGGCGGCGCGGGCTCTGCTGAGCTCGGGGCTCTCCAGTCTATTGCATCGAAGACTAGTTGTGCGATGATTGTCGCGGGCGCGGGCAGCCGAGAGCATCAAACTCGTTGCGATCAGGTCGGTGTCATCGCACCAGGGCTGGAACGTCGGTCGAGCTTGAGTTTGATCGATCTTGGGCTGGATTTTTTTTTTTTCGAGGGTCGGGGCGGGGAGGAGGGGGCGGGATCGAGGGTTTGCTGGGGACCCGGCCGCCCGGGAAGAAGTTGGCAGCAAGAGAGTAGTAGTAGCCGAGAGAGAGGGGCGGAGGCGCGACGCGAGGGCCTCTGGAACAAATCGCAGAAAGTCGAAGAAGGCGGATCGCTGTGGTGTCGGCGAGAGGGTGAGCAAGAGGGTGGGCGAGAGGGTGGGCGAGAGGCGACGGCGAGGGTGAAATTGAGGGATCAAGAATGATGGATTCGATGGATCCAATGCAGCGATGAGGTCGTCGGTCGGTCTGGAGGGCGGCAGTAGGGAAAGGTTCAACTACGAGTAGTACTGTTGATGATCCATCAAGACTCGGTCGGACAACTCGAGCTCTACCGGTAACCAACTTCTTCTCACTGCAACTTCTCACTTCTCATGTTGAATTCAAGAGGCGTCGCGCGTCACAAGAAGCTCGAAAAGGAGCACGGGCCTCCTCGGGACCCGCTTTAAATGTCCGGAAGCGGTTAGACGAGAGAGCTGCTGACGTAAGGTCTCATCATGGATAAGTGGATATTCATCTATCGGGGGCTCACGTGTCCTGTTTCCAATATCGAGGTCCAAGCCCCGATTGATGCATTCTCTCTTTCAGGCTTAGTAATCAGCACATCTTTCTCTGGCTGACTCATCACGAGCCTCCTCCCGACGTCCCCCCTTTCGATCTGAATATATTGATTCATCAATCAATAGATTCAATGTTCGTATGTGAAACATCACTCAACGAGGACGGCAAATTGATATCAAGACTATAATTTGACAAGTCCTCAGAGAGATTGACGTGCTACAGGATACCGTCAGAGGCTCAAAAAGGCGAGTGGGATGATGGTCGGCCTCTCAGCCCCTCTCTACTACCTACTACTAGGTAGCCCCTTTTCAGACGCCCACAGTCTGGAGTCCATCTCTACACGTCACATCGAGAGAGCCAAACCGAGAGTATTGTTCGATCGTCAATTCATTCTCATTGAGACATTCCTAAGCTAAACCCTTCTTTCATGAAAGAGGATATCCAAAAAAGGCTACCGGGACAGGTACCAAGTTTGACCAGCAAAGATTTGATGCTAGTCCCACATCAGGCCATTCCGATCCCCAGCACTCCAAAGGAATATCACTCGTGCGTCGTGCGTCGTGCGCCTTGAGCGTCAAGGGCGCCAGAGATCCTCGCATGTCGAAACCCGTCGCCATCATGCTCCCTCTAGCCCGAGCATGGAGGGACCATCTTAGTTGGGGGTGCCGATGGCGGGAGCGCAGAAGGCAGCCTGGCCAATCTTTTTTTCCCGAGAGTGTCAGCTCATTGCTCGTCCCAGGCATACGAGTTCTGTAGGAGGGGGGAAGAATCTCCAAGATCCATCGTATTGATCTTTGCAACAGGGCAGGGGTCATCTTACAGCGGGGAAGAAGCAGCAGGTGGCCTTCTTGCCAATGGCAGTGCAGACCTGCTGGAAGTTGACGGGGTCGCTGGGGAGAGGAGAGGCTGGCTTCCATGTCAGTATTTCTCGGTTCAGGCAATGGATCGGCTCGGCTGCTCAGGACTCACGGCTGTTGCAGTTGATGTCGAGGATGCCGCCAATGTCGGCGTCACAGCACTGGGGGATGGAGTAGAGGCCGGCAGGGCAGAGGTCCTGAGGGCCAGCCAAGGGAGAGGCAATGGCGACAGCGGCAAGAGCGGCGATGGTGAAGAACTGCATTTTGAAGGTTTTGGGGGGTTGGTTTGGTTGGTTTGGGGGGTGAAAGGTGGAGGTGGTGGTTGTTGAGGTGGGAGTTGTTGTGGTGAAGTTGTTGTGGTTGTTGTGAGTGCTGATGGGAGAGGAGAATGTCTGGATGAACGGGGAGGAAAAGGGTATTTATCCTCGAACTTGGACTCTGCACAAGGAGACTCGCAGTGATGTCGGAGGCCCTGCCCTCGTTGTGACTTTCATCCATCTACGAGTATCGTCCTCCCCTTCCCGTGTGGCGTCTCTCCTCTTCCCTCCTTGCCGTGTCCCCTCCTGTCTGTCGCCACCATCTTCACCATCCACCGGGAAGCCAGAGTCAACAGCGAGTGCTTCGTCTCAGTCGTCCTCGGTTTCTGGGCCGCCGTCGTCCCATTCAGGCCAGCCAAGCCAGTCCGTGCTCAGTTGCGGCCCCCTTTCCCACGGCGGCATCAATGAGCAAGGGTCTCGCAGCTCTGCAGGGACACATCATCGTCCTCAGCTCTCGATTTGCAGTACAGGTACATAGACGGGAGCCTGGCCGTTGGAAAGCTTGACGAGCTGAGGCATCCTGAACGGCGGCCCGTCGGTCCAGCCCTTCTGCTGCGGAGTCGACTGATCTCCTGATTGGACACGGGCGTACGAGTACAATCGTCCGCTGCAGTCTGTCCGCATGTCGCACAGCAACATCACAGGGGTTATGTGTAGACGCCCCTTGACACGCGTCTGCATCGACATACCAGGCGCCATGCCTCCCGGACAGGCCAGTGGCGATTTCCTTTGCTTGGACCTATACGAGACGAGGGATGGGTCTGGTGTGGTCCTTTTTGCCGGCACCATTGCGCTTGGCCCGCAAGTGCCAGGACTCGTAGTCCCCGATGGTCCATGACGGGGCTGGAGTGCTTCGTGGGGGGTGGTCAATGGATGAATCACATCCTGGCTGGAAGATGCATTCGATGCCCCGAGTCCCAGGAAAGGCATAGCAGGAGGCCAGATGGCCGTGGGGGGAATGTACGAGTACTCCGTACTCATAACTTCGATCGAGATGTGCCGGCATCTCCGATGGGTCTCGCTCATTCTTCGGTATTTTGGCGATGCACTCGATCTGTGTGAGAAGGGGGACCTTCTCGATCAGAAACTTGAAGCCATTGAATCCCTTCGAGAGATTCAGGAAAAGTCGTCATCCCACCAGAGCTCAATACAGGCAGCAGGTACACATTTTAGCCCATATGAGACCTTCAAACGGCGGTATCTTCACCGCGACACCCATCGATCCCGGGAAGCTAAAAGCCGAATTGGCGTCCGTGATGCTGGCCACCAGGCATCGGAGCAGAAGCTGAGCAACCGGCACAGGCACAGCGGCAGGTCGGCGACGGGCAGATGGCCCGCAAGAAACAATAGTCTATCCTGTGGGGCTTGAGCATTGAGGTCAATGTTTTGTCGCGCCAGTGATTAGCAGATGCGCGCCGAGCCGCTGCTGCATGCATACAGGTATCTGCACCATGATTCATGTGCACGCGCCAAGGCTCACGTCTTTGGTGGCAAACAAAGCCCCTGCACTCCTGAGCATACCGGTACGAGTACGAGTACCAGTATGTCTGCACACCTCTTCCCTGCTCCTGAAGTCGGGACGTCGAGGGCATCGTACTCGTACGGGTTGGAATGAGGAAAAAGGTCTCCAACTTTTGACAGGAAGGCAGGCAGGCACAAGAGGCTTCTCCGGCTCGAATCTTATGCGTGTGAGACGACGGAGCCGGAAAAAAAAAGGGACAAGCCAGATGCGGGAGCGACCAGTATCATACGTACTCCGTAGAAAATGGCCGATCAGATCTTCGCGATCGGGAGTTGGCGAATGCTGACCCTAGCGCGCCACTTCTGCCAGAGTCGTACCGGTACTCGTGCGAGTACTCGTACGAGTACGGGCAGAGGGTCGTATTGCATTGATTCGTCAAAGGGCATCCATGTCAGGCACATGTGTGCAGAGGGTGTCTGGTGCATCTGCAGATTCAGTCTGGGCGCGTCCGCTCCGCTAGCCCGCCAGCACGCCAGCACGCCACACCCGCGAATTCTCGAGACATTGCCGTTTTCGATGCCTAAAATTCGGCACAGCAGCGGTGCCGTCATGTCAGGGGCGACATCCGAATCTCCCGACGATCCGAACGGAAGACTCAGACACACACGCACACAGAGAGAGAGAGAGAGAGAGGCAACGACGACGGCAGACCATCGTGATGCTCGTGACGGCAACTCCTAGAAGGCAGAGGTCGATTCCACAGAGGCCTGTGTCGAAGTGAAACCGGTACTCGTCATTCGTAAGCAATCGGGCGGGACTTTCATAAGCCGTTCAAGACAGCGGCAATCATTGAGTGTCGATTCTTCAAGGGCCGAGGGAGCTCAGAGCTCAGAACCGGGGGAGGGGGGGTTGGAAGGGCGGACAGGGCGCCACTCGGGTCGGGTCGGCCCTTGGACGACGACCTAGGCCGGGGCCACTTGGTCCAGGCCGCCAATCCTTGTCTCTGCGGCTTCCTGAACTCGTACGAGTACGAGGACGAGGACGTACGAGTCCAGATGCGGATAGGGCTCCCTGGGGACTCCCGGTACTCGTACGAGTAGGAGTACTAGTGGCCGCCGTCTGCGTCTGAATATTGATTAGTCCTGCGCGATACCATCGCCACTACTCCGCATTCCGTACTTGTGATTGATGGATCTGCCAGCGACGCTTGAGCGCGGGCACAAGCTTTCGACCAGGCCGAAAACGAATTGAGACGCAGCCGGGGGCGCAGGCAGCTGAAAGAGAGTGCTGGATCTTCAAGGATCTGTGCCTAGGGCATGGGAAAGGGCATCGGGCTGCGATCTCGGAGGATTGCCGGTGGTGTCCATGTTGTTGATGCGAGAGGACTCGCTCGGGAGGCAGACGTCGTCGTCGCTGTCGATTCCATCCGGCGAGGGTTTTGTCAAATATCTTTGATATGCTTGTATCCGAGATAATGCTGTTGGAGTTTATTGCTTTATCGAGTGTCGATCCTTCCCAGAGAAAGTCCAGTACAGTATACAGCAGAGTGGCATCCGTACTGTGCCCCTTATGTCATCAAAGACCGACATCAAATTGAATTGAATTATGTCATGTGATCTCAACAGCAGCCCCTACCCTAGAGTTACACCGAATCACGATGCCCTCAATCATTGATTGAAGTCCTGAATGTCACGGAATGCACGTTTACTCCGTACACGTTCAACTAAGGATCGACTGCCATATGAATGTTGATGAAGAAGCACTGGAGACAAGTGTGATTTCAGTGAAGCAAAGACAACGCCGATTCTCGAAAAGAGCGTCTGAGCCAGCAATGGAATGATCCTGTCAGGCACTCTCCATCCACATGAGGCCAATCCATTCGACATCAATCCGCTCGACGGGGAGATGGTTTACCGTATTCCTGTATTGCGTTGACACCTCGATGATTGATTGCTCGAATACATTTGCATCATAAGCCATTCTCCTGAGACAGCCATGCCCTCAGCCGGCGATCTCGCTGCTCACAGATGGACAGGAGTTGCACGTCAGGTTCTCCAGCTGATCTGCTGTCCATTGACCTCAATGCATTGATCAATACTACCTAGTAGTACTATGAGCAATTTCGATCATTAGACCCTTCGAATTCGGATTTTTATAGCAGTGCCTGGGGCAAAGAGGGTAATGGCTGACCATGACTGCCTGTTTCGAGCAATCGAGCAACGAGCAATCGAGCAACGAGCAATCGAGCAAAGGGCCTCCGAGAGAGATTGGTTCTACATACGGAGTACCCTAACCCTGGATGACCCTAGCCCTGTGACCTTAACCCCGAGAACCTTACATAAGGAGGACAAATCCACGACGCGACCCTAACCCTGGAAGGGTTACCTCCTCTTCCGTAGCATCAACTCCAACGTCGACTTCTCGAGTCCATTCAGATCAAGACTGAACATACTGCCTCCCCATGCGCTTCGCACCTCCATTTGCATTCCTCGATCTGCCTTGTCGTATCAATTTCATCTCCGTCCTGATGCGAATCGAGCTTAATGAACCCTCCTACTTCGCGTCGCACATAGACCGGTCGACGAGAGCTCGCAGTCTTGTTCCCAACCATCCAACCCGTCCTCACACATCACCACATCGCCATTCATCACAATCACATCTTTGCGGGAGAACCGAATTTGAGAATCTCAAATATTTATTCCGTACCCCTCGATCATGATCGCCATATCGAGGAGCCTTCTCGATCTAAAACAAAAACAAATACAAAACAAAATGTCTATATGGTGTATGTTTATATGTCCAAGGCAATATACGCGTCAAAGAAGAAACCCCTACTCATCTAACATTCTGCAACCAGGTCAGCTTCTGCCTCACCACGAGCCGGTGCGATGAAAAAGATCCCTCTGAGGGACAAGACTCACATCGACGTCTCCTCGGAGAACTTAAGAGGCAGGGTTGGCAATGCAGCCAGCAATGCCGGAGTTGCCACAGTACTGCAAGATCGAATCGCGTCAGCACCACTACGCTTCCCTTCTCCTCCCTCTTCATCTTGATCTTTCTTCCCCGCGGCACGGAAAAAAACCCACGTCGTTGCAGACACCGGCGACGTTGCTGCAGGCATCGGTCCTGGAGTTGGCGCCGCAGCGGGCGAGCTTGTCGCACCAGGAGTTGACGTGGTTGCAGCAGTTGGCGACAGAGATGACGCAGGAGTTGAAGCAGTCAGCGGCGACGAGGCTGCCGGCCGAGACGAAGATGGAGGCGAGGACGACGGAGAAGCGCATCTTGACTGATTGATGTTTGTTTGCGTGGGACGCGAAGGTCTTGAGTAGTACGGAGCAGGTAGGTAGAGAGAAAGGAGAAGATTGATGGAGTGAGTCGGAGAGCGGCTTTGGTGACGAGGAGGACGGGACCCTCGAGAGACGATCCCCACGGCCGGTATTTATCTCCTGGGAAAGATCCACATCCAGGTCCCGGAGACGGCTTCCCCCCCCCTTCTCCCTATTCCCCGCGAGAGAACGTGGGACGAGGCCTTTGCCATTCGGCACCACTCTCACAGGCACGAGGCCTGGTGCAGGATAATCATCATCATCAGCATCATCAGCATCATAAGCAGCAGCATCAGCAGCGGCATCAGCAGCGGCAGGAGTGTCACGACGCCGTCAGCATCCATCATTGCGATGCTATACGACGCGTCCGCTGCCACCTGCCCAACGGGGCAGTATCGGCGCAGGGGTCCTGCCACTCACCAGGCCCGATCTCCGGCCGCGACTCTCCAGAGACAAGGGCCGCCCATGCCGGTTCCGGGCGCGATAGGGCATCTCGCGATGCCTGGCCCACCATGTATGTTCCCGGCTTGGTAGGTGGGAAGACTGGGCTATGGCGATGGTCATGGTCATGGTGATGGTGATTTACATGCTGACATCTCGCATGCAGGCACCATGTGGTCTGTGGAGGCGGAGAGATCGTCAGGTCTGCGCTGCGCTGTCTTCAGTGCGCTGTGCTGCTCGCGAAAGCGGTCGATGGGGGGACGTCTGTGGCATATGGACGCCGTACCTGGACTCATCTATGGAGAGCACGGCGGGGCAAGAAGAAGGGGTGGGAGGACTTGAGATCTCAGTGTTCTCGACATCTCGACATTGTCATATCATCGCCTCGGACAATCGCCTCCTTCTCAAAGGAGTCCAGCGAGGACCCGTCATCACGAGATCGTCCCGGCCCAGACCGCTCTAGCAAAGTGCGGTATTGCCTGTACGAGTACTCGTACGACCACAGCTGGACGCAAGCCCTCCGCTACCTTATTTCGATATTTTTCCCTTCCCCAAGTCCAGCGTCAGCACTACTGGACATCCCGCCAGGGATCATGTTCCGCAGGTCGGAATTCCAGGGGGCGCCAAAGCGCTCCTTATTCCGAAGCGTGAGAACCGCATTCCCGATCCGTTCTCGAACCACCGGGACACGGAGAATTCATTGATGCTCGCACTCGTGCAGTGGCAGACACAATTCTCGCCGTCGATCATCGTCGGCGATCGCTCCCTGTCGTCCCATCATCCGAGCTGCCTTTCGGACACTTCATGACTCGCAAGAGCCATCGTGACTGGTTCACATCTCGCTGGCGGCACACGTGAGGGACGACTTCACTCAATGGACATGAGTCGTGCTCGCGCAAAAAAACACCTCAGAATGGTTCTGGAATTTTTGGTACACGAGAAGCCTAGGGGGATGGAATTTCGGACAACTATTGGCTTCTTCAATACAGGCAGGATGGATAGGAAATGCTGAGATCCGCGTCGCCGCCCCCAATACTATGACATTGAATAAATGGAATATACTGAATGTCTTTCGACGGAGAAGGGGAATGAGAAAGGAAGAAGAAGAAGAGGAAGAAGAAGAAGAGAATGGTGGAACGGACGAGCGACCCCAACGCCAATGCCACAAAGAGTTGCCTCTTACCGGTACACTTCCCAGATCCGATCGAGACAAGGAAAAGAAGGCAAGCACGTAGAAGAAAGCACGAGAGGGGGAAAAAAGTACATGCAAGACAGATGACCGAAACCAATCCACACGCCGAGAGATCCTTTTGAGAGTACTCCGTAAATGTGTAAGGACTTCCCCC
>NQYQ01000007.1:317738-348019 GCA_003055925.1 Escovopsis sp. Ae720 | reverse complement strand
CACCCCCCCTTGAAAGCAATGGCATTGATTGTATGACTACTAGAATTTGCGGGTATGGTCAAGGGGGTTTCACCACAAAAAAAAACAAGGAACAGACACGGGGGATTCAGCATTGAGAGATGATGTTATGACGGGGCTCCGGAGTATAGTTTCTATGAGCTTTGACATCAAGGATGGGATGAGTCCTTGTGGGATGGAGTCGGGTGAGACTCGGCATGGCAGATGCGTGGGCGGCACTGCCGAGCAGGACGTTGACGTCGAGGTAGCCCTTTACTCTTATGCCAGCAGATTGCAAAGCAACAGGTATCATGGAGAACTAGGTACTAATTGGCATATGAAATGCGCATTCGGCTGGAAGTCTGAATATGTAGACGAATGAGTCGGGGTGAGCCTTGCGGTTCTGGACCACGCGATGTTGATGTTGGACTTGGGTTGAGCCCCGACAGCCAGTCAGCTGAAGTCAGTCGAGAAGAAATTGATTGATCAAAGTCTTGTTCGTGATCATCGACGGGAATGCGACCACGATATATCGATGCCTCTCTATACCGCCCATTGCGTTCATGCTTGTCACGTCATGACGATGGATGGATGTGACGATCATCGATGCCAGCTTGATGATACCTAGTATCGATCAATATCTTGATTATGTAATTACAATTGATATTGGAACGACCACGTCTCTGCCTCGACGTACCCCGTGTTTCCTGCTACCCTAGACTGCATTCGCCTCACAATTTCCGTGATGAAATCAAATGATTCAACGCCGAGCGGAAGGTCCGAGTTCCATCAAAGGGAACTCTCAGGGTTAGGGTTGTCAAGTTCTCTGTACTTGAGATCTTGACCAAATTCGCCAGATTGAGGGGTATGGGAGACGTCATGATGATAGCTCTCGAGGTACTTCCTCGATAGCGTCACCGTTGCAGCTCCAGGCCAAGCCCGCCAGCCTGAGCTTTAAGTTCGCCAGCACATCAAATGTTGATGATCCGTCGTCCGTCGACCCGCCACACATTCCAACACCTCAATCATTCATTTCCCGTTTCAACACGTCAAATCAAAGCAGTCAAAATCGAAGTCAGTCCCCAAGCTCTGCCGCGACGACTTGGATGACCGGCCCATGTCCCAACGAGTCCCTCGACGATGCAAACTGTCGGCCGACGGAGGCCATGATACTTGCCGACTTCAAGCTCCCATAGACGACTGAAGCCTCCCGGATTCCAGCACCATGGGCCAGTCTTCTTCTCACGAGTCCGCGCCGCAGCGGTCGCGCGAGGACATGACCCTCGAGCTGGTGAGTCTGCCCGCCCGCCCTTTCGCCCGCCCGTTCGCCCTCCAGCTGCCATCCATCCCTCAGTCGCTGACAGGTTGACTGACCGAGAGCGCCAGGCCCGCAGGTTCAAGGACAAATGCTTCACCCCGCTGGAGTACTACTCCCTGAAGGAGGTCTTCAAGAGCCTCGCCGACTCCCAGGGCGGCATCAGGTACCTCAAGGAGGACACACTGTCTCGGTTCCTCGAGATCCCGGACATCCTCGGCGCCTCTCCCATCGTCTTCCAGATGGTCTCGTACCTCGGCGCCTTTCCCTTCCTCAGCGAGGCGCCCGTCATCCTGGAGCTCCCCCAGCTCATCATGGTCGTCGCCATCATGACGGAGCGGTACAAGCGCGTGCTCGCCAAGTCGAGCGACAGGCTCAAGCTGCTCTTCAGGAGCTTGGCTGTCTACGACCGCAAAGTCTCCGCAGCAGAAGACCGCGCCGGTGGGGGTTCCAAGAACCTTCCGAGTTCCGGACCAAATGGTCAGACCAAGGGCTTCGCCTTGGACGAGCCGGGTCTTGATGATTACGAGGACGAGGACGAGGACGAGGACGACGACCTCGTGCTCACGGCCTTTGAGCTGCTCGACGTCGGCGAGGCCATCAAGCGCGGCGAGGCCGCAGAATACCGCGGCGCCATGATACCCACGGACAACTTTCGCAAGCTGGTCATGCTCTTGCTGCTGGCGGCGCCGCTGTCGCCGCAGCAGAGCCTCTCGCAGTACTCCAACAGAGTCATCGGCAACGACCTCAACACCCTCCGCGGCATCGCCGAGTGCGTGCTCGCCTCCTTCGTCGACGTCGAGACGGCACCCGGCATCAGGTACCGTCGGTTCAGGAGCATCCTGCCCGTCCTCTTCCCCAACCTCTTCGCCGGATTCAACGGCCTCTTCGAGCACTTCTTCTTCGCCAAGGAGGTCGACTTCTCGCGGCACGCAGACGAGACCCAGACCCAGCAGTCCTTCGGCACCGGCCCCCAGATCGCGCAGCCGCTGCTCCTCAGCACCGCGGAGATCATGAACGAGCACGTGCTCGCGCAGCTGTCCCTCTTCCTGCCCGGCTCGGACCTCTTCCGCCGCGTCAGGCTCCTCTACTCCGGCAACAACGACGGCTTCTCCATGGGCAGCTTCCAGTCCAAGGTGTTCAACTGGCGGGCGCCGACCATCCTGCTCGTCAGCGGGACGCGCCTCGAGGACGTCCCCGACGGCGGGCAGGAGGCCGCCTTCGCGTCGTCCCTCCCGCCGAAGCGCTTCCCGCCGGGCAGCAGGTCCGCCCACGTCACGTTCGGCGTGTACGTGCGGGAGCCGTGGCGGCACACGCACAAGGAGTGCTTCGGCGACGCGCAGACGGTCCTGTTCCAGCTCGAGCCCGTGCACGACGTGTTCCCCGCGTCGGCGCTCAACACGGACTACGTGACGCTCACGAAGCCCCCCGCGAACCGGTCGTGCGTCGCGTTCGGGTGCCCGCACCCGAAGCCGTCCAAGTCGGCCCGCAGGGACGCGACGTTCCCGCTCGGCTCGGTCGCGCTGCTGCTCGACGACACGTTCGAGTTCGGCGTCTTCAACCACGACTACAGGGCGAGGGGAGGCGCGTTCCGCACGAGCGTCGCCAGGCCGTTCGACTTCCAGGATAGGTTCCAGGTCGAGCAGCTCGAGGTCTGGGGGTGCGGGGGCGACGAGGAGGCCAAGGTCCAGGCGGAGCGGTGGGCGTGGGAGGCGAGGGAGGCGGAGGCGCGGCGGAAGATCAACCTGGGGACGGGGGATAGGGAGATGGACAGGGCGCTTCTCGAGATGGCGGGCCTTGTGGGCGCGAACCGCAGCGGAGGATCGATGGGTTGAAGATTTCTTGCATTTTGATTCTCTCCTCTCTTTTTTTTCTCCCCTTTTCCCTTCCTGCTTTATCTTTCGCCTCAACCCAACCTTGGTTTGGCACATGTTGTTTGGCGATTCGGGTCTCATCTTCAAAGGCGTTTTCGGAGAAGGGCTCTGCTTTAGATGGCTGCAATGGTCGGGAATGGGGCCGAAGGTCTGGGTCATACGATGATGATGATGGAAAACGATACAAATGGTATATGGTCGATAACTATAGACAAAACAAAATGAAGGGAGAATGCACCCTTTTACAACTATCTTACATATATGCTCTCCAGTTTTGGTTTGGGAATCTTTTTGTAACATCAATCAATGCGGACCTTGGAAGAATCCTCCGTCTTTCCCATCAACCCCTATTCATCCTTCTTCTTGATAGACTCTCCAATGGCGCCCAAGGAACTCCTCGGGTTCTCCTTTCTCGTCCTCTTCTCAGGAACCTCGTCTTTCAGATCCTGCTGCTCGAGCGCCGCCTTCTGCTGCCCACGGTTCCAGAGCCCCATGTTGCTCAAGATACCCGGCCCTCCCTCGGCATTCCCCTGCTTCTCCCCCTCCCTGACCGCCACCACGACCTCCACGACCTCCTCTTTCCCCTCGTCATTCGCCGCCTCTGCCTCTGCCTCTGTTTCTGTCGCCGCCGCCGCCGCAGCAGCAGCAGCAGCAGCCTCGACCTTCTTCTGCAGCCGCTCCCTGAGCACCTTGTCCTCCTCGTCGCGGATCTCGAGCTCGCGGATCCACCGCTGCCGCTTCTCCTCGGCGTCGCGCTGCTCCTGCAGCTTGCGCAGCTCCTTGTTCTTCTCGCGGTCCTTCTGGTAGTACATGCTGCCGGCGACCATGGCGACGACGGTGAAGCCCTGCGCGGCGATGCGGGCGCGGAACATGCGGTTGGCCTGCTGGGAGTCGCCGCGCCGGAGGGCGCGGTAGGCGTTTGTGAAGGCGAACACGGTGAGGCCGATGCCTATAGAATTTTCCGACTCGCGATCAGCTCTCCTTCTTCTTCTCCTTCTTCTTCCAGGGATTGCGAGGGGGCTGGTGGTGCGGACTGACCTAGCGGCACCAGCGGCTCTTCTTTGAGTCTGCGGACGATTTTCCGGATGGGCTTCTCATTGGCGACTTCTCTGCATGGTGTGAGCGCCGGACTTGCCGTATGGAGGGAGGAGGAGGAGGGTATCAATCTGAATCGTAGGTAGAGGTAGAGGTAGAGGTCGTGGCGTACTCATCGTCGAAGGAGGAGGGCATTTGCCCGGGAAGCTCTGCTGGCTTGTTGCTCGCCATTGCGACGGGTGTGGGCCGCGATATATCGTGGGGCGAGGGGTCAATGTTGCTGATGGTTCGATGGCTTGAGGCAAGAGCTCAGGTCAATTGATCGAAGGGGTAAAAGAAAATAACAAAAGGAATTCGACAAGGTCTGGTGAAGGAGTTCGCAGCTTTGAGGCAGAGACTGCAGACAAGCAAGTGAGCAGTGGTCGGAAGTTGAAGTTGGATCAATGCTTCAAGCCCGGGTTCGATGCCGCCGGCGTTGAGTACATGATGATGTATCGATGAACGCAGCCGGCAAGGCACTAAGAGAAAAAATGCCGAGCTCTGAGTCGCTGATGCTGCGGCTGCGGGACCCCACACCTCGGCCGATGTATTGGAGACCAGGGCCGCTATGGGCAAATGCGAGTGAATCAGGGTTCTCGGGACTTGTACGGAGTACTCCGTAGATCTTATCACTGCAGTGAGGCACCGAGACAACTTTACTCGTAAGGCAAGAGCTCGGCCAACCGCAGCTTCTCGATCGCGGATCTGATATTCCGTGGTGCGTTTGCCGGAAGCAAGTGCAACCCTGCCGACATCTGCAAATCGGAAGGAGCACGCATCGAGACCCGATCGACTGGCTCCTTCCACTTCTCGACTCGAGGCTTCAACCAGCATCACCACCTTCCGTTTTCTCATACCTTCTACGCCTACCTCCTCCCTACCTCCTCCCAACTACTACTACTACCACTATTACTAGAGGAGGTAGTACTATTTCTACTACTGCGAATTCGACTCTGCACTGCTCCGATTCTCCCCTCTCAAGACTTCCCCGCCGGACGAGGCGCAAATGTCTGGATCTATGTGTCTTGACGCTGGCATATAGCAACACAATGGTCAATAGCACCTAGCCATGAGCCAGTCTACCTCTTCGGTCGATTCCCTGACCCGGCCGCGGGTCTTCGTCGCCGTCGCCACCGCCGTCCTCGCCCTGTCCGTCGGGTACTACTCCTACCTCGTCCGCAGCAGCGCATCATCGCCCGAGGCATCGTCGTCGGCGCACTTCGTCGCCAGCCTTCCCGGCGGCGGGCTCCACAGAAGCAACGCCGTCCGCCGCAGTAGGAGGTCGCGGGGCGACGACGCCGGCTCGACTTCGTCCGCCGAGGGCCATGGCGACGAGAACGCACACGCGGCGGCAGACGATGCCGCCGCCGCCGCTGCGGAGGATGCCGTGAACCACGTCGCCCAGGGGCCTGTCGGCGACGGCGAGACGGTCGTCGAGGCCAGTGCCGATGACTGGTTCAACGACCAAGGCGCGCTGCCCTCGTCGCAGCGAGCCGGCCACAACATCGTCAACCTCCTCTTCCGGGTCTCCGAGGACAACGCTCGCAGGAACGGCTGCGTCCACAGGGGCTGCCAGTGCAACGCCTGCGGCATGGTGCCCATCCGCGGCGTGCGCTACC
The DNA here is from genome assembly GCA_003055925.1 of Escovopsis sp. Ae720. Lineage (NCBI taxonomy): Eukaryota > Fungi > Ascomycota > Sordariomycetes > Hypocreales > Hypocreaceae > Escovopsis > Escovopsis sp. Ae720. The sequence continues at coordinate 342,140 of NQYQ01000007.1, read as the reverse complement.
GCTGCGCCAACTGTGCCGACTTCGACCTCTGCGAGACCTGCGAGGCCCAGGGCATCCACATCAAGACGCACGTCTTCTACAAGATCAGGGTCCCCGCGCCCCCCTTCGGCCCCAGGCAGATGCAGCCCGTCTGGTACACCGGAGATCCCGACACCTGCCGGCGTAACCTGCCTAGGGGCCTGATTGCCAAGCTCTCGCGGGAGACGGGCTTCGAGCGGCCAGAGCTCGAGGCCTTCTGGGAGCAGTGGACCTTCATGGCCAACACCGAGTGGAGGGACGACCCGGACGACCTGTGCATCGCTATGGACCGCAAGACCTTCGAGCGGTGCCTCGTCCCCACGGGCGGGTCGCGGCACGCGGCGCCCAACCTCATCCACGACCGCATGTTCTCCTTCTACGACTCCAACAAGGACGACCTCATCGGCTTCTCCGAGTTTCTCCAGGGACTGTCATACCGGAAGCGCAAGGACAAGCTGCGCAAGGTCTTCGACGGCTACGACATCGACGGCGATCAGTACGTTAACAGACGGGACTTTTTGCGCATGTTCAGGGCCTACTACGTCCTCTATAAGCAGATGCACAAGGACATCCTCGACGGGCTCGAGGACCAGCTGCTTGCCAGCACCGAGGCGCAGCACCTCGTCACGAGTCGACAACCATTGAGCAGTCTTTTCGGTCGCGAGGGCCGCGTCCCCTCCGCGCTGACCGGTCTGAGGTACGAAGGCAAGACGTATCGCCCCGATGGCTCCGTCGACGTGGATTCCGGTTACGAGCATGCCGTTGTTCCGGACCCGGAAGACACCGCAAGGAGGGGAGACATCCTGACCAGCCTCTTTGCCTACTCGGACCAGGAGTCTCGACACCAGTTCCCGGCCGTTGATGGCGACTCCAATTGGCGCTCCGTGCGACGTCTGAGCGGCAACGACGCCGATCGGGCGTACTGGGCGACGCTCCTCGAGCCCCCCACTTCGCTTGAGGAGTTGCCTCGAGTCCTCATCAACAATCTCACCCAAGAGACCGATACCGAGGAGGAAGATGAGGAGGAGGAGGAGGAGGAGGAGGAGGGGGAAGAGGAGGAGGAAGAAGAAGAAGAAGAAGAAGAATTAGAAGAGGAGGAGGAGGAGGAGGAGGAGGAGGAGGACGACGGCGACCATGACAACGACGAGCATGGAAGCAGGAACAGAGAGGAAGTTGAAGAAGAGAATGAAGATGGTCAGGAAGACGAAGAGGAAGATGAAGATGGAGATGAGGACGAGGAGGAGGGCGAGGGCGAGGGCGAGGATGGAGAAGATGAGGGGCAAGAGCGAGAGGCCGAGGAAGAGCATGATGGTACACTTGACGGTGAAGCCCGTGACTCGGACTCGAATCCTTTCGCGGCCAGCCGGGCACTGAATGATAGCGAGCTCCGTGCCAGCTACATCTCTCACATCCGCAACCTAGCCCCGAAGCTCGAGAAGAGACGTCGCGATATGGCACGGAAACAGCTCCACGAGCGATGGAAGAGAAGACAGTTCTACCTCGACGAGGAGGAGGGCGGCGAGGCGCCGGAGGATTGGAAAGAGGAAGAGGACGTCTTCGCGAGCAACCCCGCGGGCGAGAGCTCGAAGACGGCCACTCAGCGCCCCCCCATCCGCTCGAGGTCGAGCTCCAAGGTCAGGTTTGCCGAAGACGCCGATGACCTGGAGACGCGGTCAAACGCATCCGTCTCCTCGCGTGGTCTCCCCGAGAGGTGGGGAGGCATAGACATCTCGTGTGCCGAGCGGGACGCGGGGAAAGAAATCCTGTACCAGGTGACCCAGCAGGCCTTCAACGAGCTCCTAGATACCATCTTCAAGCCGGCCGAGGATCTCGCCGCCGAGGCAGCCGAGAGCGCGGCGCAGCGGGAGCGATACAAGCATGCCATCGAAGCCCTCGATGCCGACGAGGAAGCGGAGGATCAGGGCAAGGACGAGGATGATGCGCAGCAGCATACTGGTGAGGAAAAGCAAAAGGCGCAGGCGGAGATGGCCGGGGGGTCCATGCGACCCCCCAAGCCCGCCTCAGAGATGACGATCCAGGAGCTGCTCGATGTGACTGGCTACACCGTCGAGAGCCCCGATCAGCCACGCAATGCGGTGGAGATTGACGCCCCCGTGCAGATCTCCGAGGACGGCGAGGTGGTGGAAGAAGCTGCCGCTGCCGAAGCGGCGGAGACGACGACGACGACGACGACGCCGACGGATCCATTCGAGAATGTTTACCGCGACCCGACCCTGCCGCAGTTCCGCCCAAATAGCGAGGACTCCTCCGTGAGCACACCTATCCCCAAGTCCTCATCATCACGGTCCCTGTCGTCGTCCCTGAGCCGGAATACCAGCCCGACGTCAGTGGAAGGCGGCAAGAAGGACGGAGATGAGGGAGCCGCGGCCGGCAAAGCGGCGACGGCGGCGACGGCGAGCGCCCCGGGCGAGAGCGAGCCGACGGTGGAGATGCTCCGGCGGTGGAAGGAGCTGAATGCCGCCGAGGCCGAGGCTGCGAAAAGAGGAGGATGGGGCCGGCTGAGCTTTGAGGAGTTTGAGGAGATCTACAAGAGGCAAGAGCACCAGGGCAATCGGCTGGATTACCTGGGGAGCTGGATCGATTTCTGCATTCCTTAGGGAGCGAAGCGAATACAGCCAGTGATTTTATGGTTTGAGGACTGATGGATTTTCATCACCATTGTTGTTGTTTGGGGGGGACGGAGCAGAGGGAACGGAAAAAGGAAAAGGAAAGGGAAAGGGAAAGGGAAAGGAAGCAATGCCGAGTCTGGATCAAGGCATTGCGGATTCGCATGAGTGGGCGGAGAAAGCGCAATACACAAATGAATTTCACTGCATGCGTGGAGCGCTGGGCCTTGGGATGGTGATGGTTACCTGTTGATGAAGCATTGATGAAGCATTGATTCGTTGATTGATTCTTGAGAGTCTTGCTCGCGTGAAAGAGGTATCTAGACATGTATGCTTTGGTATCCGATGCTCTTGATCGGAACCGTTTCTGGACCCGAAACTCCCAAACCGATGAATCTCATCCCGCTAGACCCGACCTGCCGTGCTGGCTCCATGCCGCGAATCCCCAAAACGCCTGCGCGGACCCTGCAACCCCCTGAGGGTGCTTTCCAAACGCCGAAGAGGAAGATGACGAAGAAAGATGACGAAGAAAAATGGTGTGAGAAAGAAAGAAAGAAAGAAAGAAAGAAAGGAGGAAAGGAAAAATGAGAAGGGGGGCGGCTTTCAGTTCACCCCGTCCAGTAACTTTACGATGACATAGCTCGTCCCCGCGGCCAGGACGCCGATGATGAGGGTCTGTATCGCGCCCCAGACGCCAGCCCTGTGATTCCTGATGGCGACGAAGTTCTTTACGTACCCGAAGACGAGCAGCACGAGCACCGTGACGCCGACAGACACGACCAGCGCGTCCATGACGTTGAGCATGACGAAGTAGGGGATCATGGGGATGAGGCCGCCGAGGAAGTAGCTCAAGCCCATGGTGAGGCCCGAGATCCAGGCGCGGTTGTCGCCGGGGCAGTCGAGCCCCTGGGCAAGATCGAGGGTGAAGCGGACCCAGTTGTCGCGCGAAGAAGACCCGTTGGTGGCAGTGGCAGTGGCAGTGGCGGTGAGCTCGTCGGCGATCGGGCCAGCGGCGTCGCGGGACACGGCGTAACGGTCTGCGAGGAGGGCGCAGACGTCGTCGCGCAGGTCGGCGCGGGGCGCGGCGTGGGCGCGGCGCAGCTGGCGGGCGCGGGCGGAGGCGTAGTGCTCGCGCTCTGTGGCGGCGGCGAGGTATGCGCCGAGGCCCATGGAGATCATGCCGGAGAAGAGCTCTGCGAGGCCGCCCATGATGACGAGCTTGGCGGAGCCGAGGGAGGAGAGGCCGGCTGTGAGGGCGAAGGGGACGGTGAGGCCGTCTGAGAAGCCGATGATGATGTCGCGGAGGAGGGAGGTTGTGTCGATGGATGAGGAGGAGGAGGAGGAGGAGGAGGAGGAGGAGAGGGAGGAGGAGAGGGAGGAGGCGTCGTCGGAGAGGAGGGCTTTGGAGTCGTACCAGGGCTGCTCGGTGGGGGGCTCGGCGGGGAGGAGGGGGGAAGTTTCTGAAGGCATGGTGGGCTTGATGGGAGTTGGATGTTTGGAGGATGTCGGGTGGTGAGGCAGGCTTGGGTGGTCGCGTGAGCTGTTGATCCTGAGGGTGGTGTGAGACGGTGTTGAGAGTGTATTAGATGTGTCTGATGAGTGGTGGACTGAAGTATCACGGAGATATTGATCAATGTATTGATGTTTTGTTGATCAGACGCAGATGAGGAGGTCGGGTGTTGAGAACGAATTGTATTGGGAGGAAAGCTCTTCCATATGGGACCAGCCCGTTCGAAGAAAGCAAAGGCGGCTCTGACATTTATATACATAGATGCCCTCGCGCATCGGAGCTCCGTCGAGGCGGTTCGTGTGTTTGTCTGCACGGCGTTTCCCACGGATCGATTCCATTGTGATGATGAGAATGGATCATGGATCATGGATCATGGATTCATGGATGCGTCTCGGGACCAGCCAGCCATTGCGCCCAGCCAATCCCAGGGCGTGTGATTTGAAACCCATCTCTCACCAGCGGTGCCAGGCCGTCACACCAAGGATTGCCGTGCCTGACGCGAAGGAAGCCCGAGAAAGGGAAGACGAAGAAAAAAAGAAAGAAAGAAAGAAAGAAAAACGAAAAGTCCAGGATGTTGGAGGTTGGAGGTTTCGAGAGGTTGGGGGTTCCATGTTGGGGTGGCAGCCAATGAGAGTGCGTGTTTTGGTCAGCGGATGGTAAGCCGGCTTTTTCGACTTTTCTCATTGGCCGAGATTGGTCGATCAATTCAATTCAATGCAATTCAATTCAATTCAATTCAATTCAATTCAATTCAATTCAATTCAATTCAATTGAGTTCAACTGATGCCACGATGCCCGAACTTCCGGCAGCGAGATTCCCATGGATGTGGATTGATGTGGAGATGCTGGCTGGCTGGCTGGCTGGCTGGCTGGCTGGCTGGATGGATGGAGACCTGTACCGGTACCTGTAGATTCTGTGAGACTCCATCCATTGATGCCTCGGAGACCGACGCTGCTCTTCCGAGATGGAGGTCGCCGCTGGTGGTGCGTGATCCAATCTCCTCTTGGGCCAGACGCTTTCGAATATCGGGTCCCTGGATCGATTCTCGTCCGCCATCGAAGAAAGAAGAAGACGACTCACGCAGGAATCTCGTCATCTCCCGACCATGAGACGATATCCTCGAATGACAAGAGGCATCCGCTGCCCGGCAGCCCTGGCGATGTGGATCCCTCGCCCAGCGAGACCCCCGAGCCCTCGTCCACGCCCTGCTGCTGCTGCTGCTGCCTCAGCCAGTCCCCGTAGGCCTGCACGTCCGCGGCCAGGCCCATCATGGTCGCGCGGTGCGCGGCCGCCTGGCTCTTCTCCGCCTCGAGATACTCCGCGGGCGTCATGCCGAAACACCTCTTGAAGACCCGGTGGAAGTGCCACTTGGACAGGCCCGTCGCCCGCGCCATCTCGGCGAGGCTCATCATCCCTCTCCCTCTCCTCCCGCCATGCTGATCATGCGAGTCATAGTTTGGGGTGGTGGTAGTCAGGCACTCCGCCCGCGCGCCCCCCACAAAGGCCCGGACCTTGCGCACGGCCGCGTCCTCGGGCATGCGCCCCGCGCCGAGGGGCCTGCACCGCTTGCACGCCCGGAAGCCCGCGTCGCGCGCGAGCTCGGCGCGCCCGAAGAAGCTCACGTTGGCGCGCCGCGCGAGGCGGGCCTTGCAGATGGGCCGGCAGAAGACCTTGGTCGTCTTGACCGCGTAGACGAAGTGCCCGTCGGCGAGGGGGTCTCGGGCCTGGACGGCGGCCCAGCGGGTGGCGTCGTCGAGGTAGGTCATGGCCGTTCTGAGCTTTGAGCGGCTCTCTGTGGAGGAGGATGATAATAAGAGGAATTCATGATGGCGAGATTGCTTCAATCGATGAAGATGGACGCAGATGGGATACGGGAGATGAGATCTCGAGGGAAGAGAGTGAAGTCCTTTACTCGTACGAGTAGGCCTTGCTTTCAAAGTGACCAATTAGAGAGTCGGAGATGCGGCAAAAGGAAGGTGGGGGGGGGGGCATCGACTCGATAGATGCATAACCCTCGATTGACGAATAGGAGAACCCATTCAGGGGCATCAACGGAGAAGAAAATCGGAGCCAAGGACCAACCAACCAAGCCTTCAATGTTCTTTGAGCGAAGAAAACAAATCCAGAATAATCGAATAACACCCAGAGCACAAGTTTCGATCCGTGTCCCAATGCCAAAATGCCAAAACTCCTCTCAACCCTTTGAAGCCAGCGCCAAGCAAGACTCGATCCCCCAAGGAACGCCTCCCATCTGAGGATGAACTCCATGAATTGATGCTTCTCCTTCTTCAAAGGCAGCTCTTCGCCTGACCATACCCATCCAGAAAGCAAAGATCCTTCCAAGTTTCAAAGCTTCAAGCAGACCCAGAGCCCGAAAACACCAGCTCCCACATCTTGCACGCCTCGCTCGTAAAAGGCCGCTCGCACAGCGCAACCATCCTCTCCCACTCCGCGTCCTGCTCCTCGCCCGCCATGCCCATCCGCGGACAGCAGGCCGCATCCACGCGGTTCCCCGCAGCAACAGGCGGCGCGCGATACCCCTAGTACTCGTCCTGGCCGGTCGCTGAGAACCCGCGACCGTCTACGGCGACCGGCGGACGAGCTTGCACACCGGCCACATTCGCGATATCTTCTCCACGAGGCGTGGAGAGCGCGAAGGGGGGCTGGGCCTGGTGGGTTGGGGTGTGAGCGAGCAGCGCGGGTGGAATGGCCGTGGGGTGGAGGACGTACTGTGCGCTTGCGCCTTGGTCGGCGATGTCTTCGTCTTCGTAACGCGCGGGCTGATTGGGGATCTCCCGCTCGGGGGTCATGGGCTCCCTCTTGTAGGCGATCTTTTCGATGGCCGGAATGCTTGTTTCGGGATCCGAGGTGTAGATATTGTCGCTCACAGAGTGGACCAGTGCTTCCCGGCCATTGCAGCCGGCGTCGGCACGTGCCCCCACAGCTCTTCTTTTGTTGGATTGAATCTCGTTCTTGTTGTTGATGTCGTCGTCGTCGTCGTCGTCGTGATCAGCTCCCCTCTTCATCGAGGCCAGCGGTCTCCGCGTCCCGATGGCCTCCCTCAGGGCCATCTCCTCCAAGACCAACCTCACCTGGAACGCGACCTCATCGCTGTTCGTCTCAAGGAACATGAGGTGTCCGTTCCCCAGGATCCCCACGTCCTCGAGCCTCAGCCAGGCCAAGTCCAGGCCGGCGTCCCTGAGGAAGTACACCGTCGCCCAGTCGTAGCTCGTGTGCGTCCCCGTGTGCGACGTCACCACCGCGTGGCGCATCTTCTGTAGGTTCACGAGCTTGCGCACGCGCCTCACACCGCCGCCGCCGCCGCCGCCGTCGATACGAGAACACGTGTCTCCTCGGGGCTCCAGCTCCCTCTGGCGCGCGCCGCATCCCAGACCGTCGGCGCGCGTCACAAAGTCCACCTGCAGACCCCCCCTCCCTTGTCCAGCTCGCAGCGGCGGGGGGTCAAACGTCATCGGGATGTCCGCGATCCCGAACTTGCGAATACTGTCGGATCGCCGAAGGAACGGCGAGAACCCGCGGAAGCCGCGCGCGTCTGCTGTGCCCGCGTGGGCGATCCCGCACGGAGGCCCGCTGGGCTCAATGGCGACCACGCCCGCGACAAGGTCCGGCTCGACGTCCGCGGCGAGCCAGGCCGCCACGGCGCCGGCGCCGACGCCCAAGAGGAGGGCCTTGCCCGAGCGGTGGAGGAGCGCCCTGAGACCGTCCTGAGCGAGGTGTTCGCGGTCTGCCTTCCTGGGGGCCATGGGAGTCAGCGAGGCGCGCAGGGCTTCGAAGACCCGATCGCCCCGCAGGCCGGTCTGCGGCTCTTTTCGTCAGTCCTCAGGACCGGATGATGATGATGCCTCATGATGACTCGTGATGTGGATGTGGATGAGGATGGGGATGGCAATGAGGGAGGACACTTACCCCTGGCCATTTATCGTGCCGGCCCGCGCGCTCCCATCCGAGGACCTCGCTCTTGGCCGTGGCGGTGAGCTCTCTCTCGATGATCTCCGCCGGCAGCTGCAGCGGCTTATTATTCGTGTGGACGGCCGCGTAGTTCGATCGCCCGCAGTAGGGCATGTCTGGCACGTAGACGACGAATCCCTCGCCGAGGAAATACGAGGCCCAGCCTGGATCCCCATCCGGCTTCGTCAGGAAGATCTGCGGCGTTGCCATATGTCAATGAAATGAGCAGCGAGGCACGACACGTGTAATGGTGATCTGGGCGCGGGAGACTTACCTGGCCGGTCTGAAAATCGTCATGGATGAGGATCAAGGGGAAATGCTGTCGTCTGATGATGGGCTCGAGGTGCTCGACGTACATCTGGCCACCAAGCGATTGCTTTCCCTCGATTTCGGGAGTCGATTCGCGCCGGCAGTCGACGTAGAAGGTAAATCGGCTGTGGCATTCTTCTCGGCATTGCTTGGGCTCGGGGAAAGGCATGGCCTTGGGCTCGATGGCGGTTCCAACGGCTGTGGCCTCAGAGTCAATCGGGCTCGAGTGAGAGTCTCCAAGCGGAAGAGGAGGCGTTCGAAGCAGGGGTGAGCACGACATTGCCCCGAGGTCCATTTTGCAAGAAATCAATCAGTCGAGGAGGCTATAGAACTGTGAGGCCATGTCATCAGGCGAGATGGAGAGAGAGGGCGCGGAGTCAGGGAGAACGCGTTGATGCCGAAGAAAAAAGCTGGCCGTGATATTTTCTTCACCGTGATAGGGGTCGCCTTCTTTTCGTCCAAGGCAAATCATAGTCCTAAAAAGATGGAGATGAAATTGAGGAGAAGAGATGACGAAGAGAAAAGAAAGAAAATGATGAAGAAAAGAGGGAGAAGATAAAGAGGGGGGGGAAGGAGGAGAAGGAGGAGCAGGCTCGCATTCGTGTTGGGGGCACGAATACGAAAACGAGATGTGCATCTTCTGCATCTTCTGCCATCTTCTGCATCTTCTGCCATCTTCTGCATCTTCTCGGCCGCTATCGGACACTGCAATCCGTCTGCTTTGATTGGGTGCCTGAAGAAATGCTATCGCCCAGCAAATGCAAAGAACGCCATCTGGTCGTGATAGAGTCGTCCCGACGGTACAGGTATGATGACCGCTCAACTTTGAATTACCCCATCACCCGCTCTGAAATCGACATCAACACCATTCCTGAAAAACCCCCCTCGCCCAAAGCCCCATCGGCCGCCGATGTCTAGACAGGCGAAACCGCCCTCGGCGCCTCGTCGTCCTTGAGATCCGGCACCCACCCCTTGGGCCTCTCGCTCCCCCTCACCACGAGCCCATACCCCAGCTTCTCCACCTTCTTGACGCTCTGCCGCATGACCTCCATCTTCCCCCTGAAGTCCTTGGTCGGTATCTCCCTGAGCAGCTCAAACGAGCACCCGAGCTCCTGCATGTCGCCGAGCAGGTTCCGCCCCTCCCCGTTCCCCGGCAGCTCCCCCGTCTGCGCGGTCGTCACGGTCGCGAAGCGCATCATCTCGCCGAACAGGTCGAAGATGCCGTACAGGTAGTCCGCGGGCGTGAGCTCCAGCCCCCGGGGGAGCAGCGCCTGCGCCTCGGCCGGGGTGATGATGGCCTGGTGGCGCAGGTAGTGCCGGAAGGAGACGGCCTCGACGAACTCCTCGAGGCCCTTGCACTGGTAGGCGTAGCGGTGGCGGTTGAGGGACTGCATGTCCGCGACGATGGGGGCGAGGAGCTTGTCGATCTCGGCGAGCCGGGAGGACGTGTCCTGCTCGATGTCCCGGGGGAGGTCCTCGTTGAGGCGCTTCACCCTGTGTGGCGCGTGAGCGATGATTTCCTCTCTCTCTCTCTCTGTCTCTCTCTCTCTCTCTCTCTCTTTCTCCCCCCCACAATTATGGAGATGTATTGCAAATTTCATCAATTGATCTCTCTGTGGTTTGGGCGCGGAGAAGGCCGAGCTCACCGTTGCAAGGCAAATATTCTATGAGGGGGGCACACTTTCAGCCAGGGCTCTGATACAGATAAGACGGACGATATAAAAAATGGACTCGAATTAGGTATACATTTTCTTGCTCTGCGCAGTCACGTCCCTGGAGGCCTTGATGATGCGCTCCCGGCGGTCGTGGTGCTGGTCGAGGTCGTTGCGGAACTCCTCGAACATGTCATGAAACCTGCCTCGGGGGGCATTGGCGACGGCGACGGGCCTCGGCCGCGCATTGCCGTCCCTGTCCCTCTTCATGCCGCTGGCCATGTCTGCCGTGCCAATCCTGTCCGAGTCCGGGTCTGAAATGGGCCGTCAAGGTCGATGGACGATGCGTGTCTCGTCCGTCGATGGTATATTGTCGTCGTCGTCGTCGTCGTCGTCGTCGTCGTTGTCGTCAAGTCGTCGTCGAACAGCTCAAGCTTCTTATCGGCTTCTTATCGGCCTTGATCGACCTCTTATCGATCTCTTATCGACAGCTTATCTATCGGAAGAGATAAGGCTCATGCTGACTAATCATTGGTGCAAGGACGTCCAAAGCGGATCTGGATCTGCAGGCGCTCCGCCAATGAGAGGCCGCCATTTGCCCAACGGGATGCCTTCACTCTGGCATCTTCAACCTCCCAGCCTTTGGCGATCCGACACGATGAGATCTCATGGCCTGAATTCTCAATTCATTTCTCTCATTCGAACTTTCTCCTTCAAAGGACCATTCTGAGGCCCTGCCATGAGACCTCCGCCGCCACAATGGCCTTGCTCACCTCATCCCTCCTCAGCCCCCTCCCGCTCCTAAGCACCGCCGCCCTCCTCCGCCTCGCCCTCCTCCTCTACGGTCTCTGGCAGGACGCCAACTCCCCCCTCAAGTACACCGACATCGACTACCTCGTCTTCACCGACGCCGCCCGCGCCGTCTCCCACGGCCACAGCCCCTACGCCCGCGAGACCTACCGCTACACCCCGCTGCTCGCATGGCTCCTCCTGCCCACCGCGTCCTCCCCCTCCCTCTCCCCCTCCCCCTCATCTCATGACGGCGGCGTCTTCTCCCATCCCGCCTTCTCCCTCGCCATCTTCTCCCTCGGCAAGGTCGTCTTCGCCCTCGCAGACCTGCTCGCCGGATGGCTCATCCTCGCCGTCCTGCGCCGCAGGGGCATGAGTCCCCGCGCCGCCGGCGGCTTCGCGGCCATATGGCTCTGGAACCCCATGGTCGCGGCAATCAGCACGCGCGGCTCCTCGGAGGGCCTGCTCGGCGTGCTCACCGTCGCCATGCTCTGGGCCGTCGAGGGGAGGCGCGTCGGGCTCGCGGGGGTCTTGACGGGCCTGGCCGTGCACTTCAAGATCTACCCGTTCATCTACGCCCCCGCCATCCTGTGGTGGATGGACGCCGAGCACCTCGGCAGGGCGCCTGCGGGGGTCGCAAGCTCAAGCTCGGACTCGGACTCGTGGCTGCGGAAGTGCGTGCGCTTCGTGTCCCCCGAGAGGATCCGCTTCACGCTCATCAGTCTCGCGACGTTTGCGGGCCTCAACCTCCTCATGTACCGGACGTGAGTAGCCAACCCCTTTTACTTCTTCATCAACGAGACGCAAGTCCTGACGCCCGCAGATACGGCATGCCGTTCCTCACACACTCCTACCTCCACCACATCACCCGCATCGACCACAGGCACAACTTCTCCCCTTACAACGTCTCGCTCTATCTCGCCTCCGCCGTCCCCTCCTCCGCCTCCCTGTACGCCTTCGTCCCGCAGCTGCTCCTCTCTGTGGTCCTCATCCCGCTAGTCCTCGCCAAGAAGGACCTCGCCACATCCATGCTCGCGCAGACGTTTGCCTTTGTGACTTTTAACAAGGTCTGCACGTCACAGGTCAGTCGTCTTTTCTTCCCTCTTCCCTTTTGCCTTTGTCGTTGCGCTCCTTGATCCTTATGAGGGCAGCCTTGTATCATGAAAATCCAGCTCTAACATCCTTACAGTACTTCCTCTGGTACCTCGTCTTCCTCCCCCTCTACCTCCCCCACTCCTCCCTCCTCGCCCGCCCCACGCTCGGCATCTCCGCCCTCGCCCTCTGGCTCCTCGGCCAGGCCGCCTGGCTGCAGCAGGCATACCAGCTCGAGTTCCTCGGCGCGAGCACATTCTTCCCCGGCATGTGGCTCGCCAGCTTGGCCTTTTTCCTCATCAATTGCTGGATCCTGGGCATCGTCGTCGCGGACGGCGCCGTGGTTGGCGCTCGCACCGCGGAGAAGGCTCATGCCGATTAGGAGCGTGATGCTCATTCGCATTCGCATTCGCATTCGCATTCGCATTCGCATTTTGATAACGGACATTTTCGGCTCATAAATCAAGCAAGTATCTGAATGGCTTTTGAATTCCAGTTTCATGTAGACTATTCTGCTTATGTCTTGCGATTGTTCAGTCTGGCTTCGATCAGTATGAGCGTCTGCATACCCACTGCAATTTTCTGTCAAGTCTGATTTCTATATCTGTATGAGAGAGCGATGCATGAGAAGGATTGATCCATCATGCCATCTCAATTCCTTCATCGACACACAAAGTTTGATCCCGGCTCAGTCTTCCAAATCGTCCCAGTTCATGATCTCCGAAACATCAAGATTACGGTACGCGTCCAAGCTCACCAGCGCCCGGCGGGACCATATTTCGTCCTGCTTGAGCGTGACCTGCCCCTCCACGATGCGCAGCTCGCGCACGATATTCTGGCCCCCCTGTGCGTAGAGGAGCGAGGGCCGGACTTGCATGAGCTCCCGCTCGAGGGCTTCGGTCCAGATGCCGTAGCAGACCCCGTCCTGGATCAGGAAGCGGGGGCTGAGAGCGGGTGAGGTCTGTTCTGGATCTTGTGTCAGCATCGCTTGGGCATTCTGCGGGCGGTGCTTGTCGCATGCTGCTGAAGAGTCTGAGGGAGCGACATTGGTGTCAAGATCTGAGGAAGTTTTATCAGTGGCAATTGGAAGCCAGCTACCTATGTAGCCTGGTCTGTACTCACTGGTGTCGGGGAAGAATATCCGCAAGTACTCGACGCTTGAGTAATGACGCAGGGATCGCACGGCCGCCATGACCAGATCCTCGAAGGCGTCGATGAAAGTGGGCTGGAGGATGCTCGAGCCTGTGGCGGGAGAGGGGTTCAGAACCTCCCGACAGCAATTCTTGACCTGTATATCCACCGATAGGAGGTTCGTGTTGGATGGACAAGACTCCACCAGCGTCTCGACATCAAAGGCATTCTGGCAGATGCGTCCCCTGAACGAGAGGTGCTCGAGCGAGGGCATGATAGCGGCCAAGGCGTCGCAGATGTCGCCCTTGTTGTGCACTTTCGGGGGGATCATGGGCTCGCGCTGCCCGTCGCCCTCGACGTTGAGGTCTAGGCGGCGGATGTGATAGGGAAACCAGGGCAAGCACTCGCGCAGCAGGGGGACGTTCTTGGACTTCCTCGTGGTGAAGCTGCCGCGCCATTCCGTGAGGGAGGGCAGGGCCTCCATGAGGGCGAGGAAGTCGCCGTCGTCCTTGATGAGGTTCCACTGGCCCTTGGTCACGAGGGTGGTCACGGACTCGAGGGGTTCGAGTCGCATCGGGGAGTCGGGGCCACTGGGCGAGGATTGCCGAGCCTCGTCGCCGCCGAGGAAGTAATCGATCCTGAAGGACTTGCGCCTGGCACCGCCCTCGAGGATCAAAGTCGTGACATTTCGGAAGTTGTCGGTGATGAATAAGAAGACGTCGCCGAGGGAGCTGTGAACCGGTGGGTTGCGCCATTTGCAAAGCCAGGGCTCGTCCTCGATATTGGGGTCTCTACCGTACATGCGCCACATCTCCCAGGGGACATCGAGACTTCCAAATGCCGGGAACCATATCTCGACCTGCTTGACGTAGGATGCGAGGCGCAGATGATCCCTGAAGAAGTCCCTGGCGTCCTTGAGAGACTCGAGGACCCCTCGGATCTTGATGTGGCTGAAGATCTTGGCCTGGATGAGGAGTCTCCAGACGGGACTAATAAGGGCGAGGTCTGTGAATTTCTTGCGCCGAGAATAGTTGAGGATCGTGGACCAGCTGTTCGACTGGCCTATGGTTATATTCAGACGACCCGACACGTATGGGGAGAAGAGCGCGACGATGAACCCGACGATTCTCCTCTGGATGTCGATTGGAAGCTTTGTGAGATGTCCCTGCCGGTGTTTTTTGCGACCACCCGGCCCTGTGATACGACGATCGGACCAGCGTGGAAGATCGCTCGACGATGATGCCTCTTGGAACGCAAATTTCACCGCCATTGAGCGGTCGGCGGGTTTCTCCGTAGAGCAATTATCGAAAGGGTATATGGCGGCGTGGGGACGGGTATCGACACTTGATGGCCTCCGGATGACGAAACCGTCTTTAGTCCAGTGCATGAAGGGCGCGGAGAAGAGAGGCTCCATCGTCGTCGGGTCTTTCCTCCATCCCTTGAAGAGCGACCATTCGCCTTTCGTGGCCAAAGCTTTTGAAGTCGCGTCGGTGTAGTCGACGATGCCGTCTCGGTCTAGCTCGGCGGGTGAGCGAATGGCGGGCTCGGGCCAAGTTCCCACTCTCAACAGGCTGTCGTCGTCATTCTTTTCGTCATTCGGCTGCAGGGCGTGATGGCCAGCGTCGTCTGGGAGGAGCATGAACTCCCTGAGCACCTTGAGCGTCTGGTTCTCCTTTTCGTCGGGACCCCTGTCCGCGCTGTTCTCGTATGCCCGGACCCAGCGCTGGATACCTGCCAGATTCTTCCGCAGGCGCTTGACGACTTCCTCCTCGATTTCGTCTCGGCCCGGTTCGCAGCTCTATGTCGGCAGGGTGCTCGAGTCGGAAGAGGGCGTGGATTCCGTGCTAGAGTCCGAAGACTCGAAGTAGGGCCCGCTGCAGTGCGGGACGGTGACCTTGCCCGGTCCATCCACCGGCTCCCTGAGCTTCCTGGCCATGCGCTTGGCCAGGTATTGACAATCGGGATCCGTGCAGGAGTGCTGTCGGCGGAAGTCGGCGACTTCGTCGTCGATGCCGCAGGGGGGCCAGATACACAGCGAGGAGGCGTCCATTGTTGAATGGTTTCCAAGCTGGGTTTGAGGATATTGATTGTTGTTGATGTTGGAACGTGAGAGTGTGAAGATGATTCAAGGACGGGCGAGCCACCTGATGATGACGGGATGTTGGCCAAGCTATCATCCCTCAATAGATGAAGAGGCCTGAACCAAGAGGCCTGGACTCAACTCGACCTGGATCAGCAGGCCTGGATCGCGACGTCCCTGGATGGCGGCGATGCGGCCGTAGCTACCGTCTGCAGGCGTGGAAGAGGCGTAGCTGGAGCTCGTGCTTCGACCGAACCTGATTAAGGCGTTCCATCTCGACGAGTTCCTATTACTAGTCAGTCAGTCTGGACATTTCAAATGATGGATTGAATGTGAAGCTTGGGCTCAGATTCCGATCTGTCTTGACCAGTCTATCTGGACATTTCAATGCATCAATTGAACTTCAAGTTACGATTCGGATTCGGATTCGCATTCGCATTCGGATCCGCATTCGGATCGACGAGGTCGGAAGCTTGAGTCGCTCTTTCCCCCTGGGTTTTATCGCCGAGTCATCGTCTGCATCTTGAGGAAGGAGAGAGTGAGGGCATTCCGACATCCTCTCCTGCCGTCTCTAGAAGCGTCAATCGCTTCAAGACACGGTGGCCTTTCTATGCATCCCCAGGCCTTCAATCTACTACAACTCCGCATTCTACATCAATTCCTCGAGTCAGCCCATTTCCGTCGATGAGGTGAAGCACGACAGGATCAAGTCATGACATTGATGAATCTGAGTCTCTGGCACGTGCATTCTGTCGATCACGGAACCGGACGGTTGGGAAAGACGTCGCACCCGCACCGCGGCGGCAAGGCACGCCGAGCATGCTCGAAACACTGCTCACATCACCACATGCATGCCATGCGCTCGCGAGCTCGGCTTCGAGGCTTTAGGGTGGAGCAGCAGCATGCTCCGTACACGGAATACGGACTCCGGAGTGCTGGGTCGACACGTGCACACGGATCGATGCAGCGCCTGCTGATGCCATGGCTCGGCGGTCCGTCTCTGGGCGCAGGCAGCATTGCGGGTGGCACTGCCAACGGAACGGTTCTCCCCAAGAAGTCTGCCCATTGACCCCCGGCATCAGATAGCTTCGCATCTGTCCAGTTGCTCAGTTCCTGACTTTCTCACCAGTGTCTGGTAATTGGACGCGCTGGTCTGTGCCGCGGGCAAGCGGTAAACGTTTCAGATGCCAGGTCTCACCCTGGCACGTTTGACGCCAAACACAAGATGCTCCGACGCCAGCCAACCAAAGACAATGGAAGCTGCCCCTTTCTTCTCCCGAGGGAGTGCAATCAACCTTTTTGAGCCGCCAACCCGCGACGGCTTGGTGGATGCGCGGGGGTGCTCTTGGCCCAGATTGCTGGACCCGACTGTGACTGGTACCCCGTACGGCGCACCGATTAGCACGAATACAGCACGAATGCCGATTCTGATTAGCGCGGCGATCTCAATTCGATAGCCCGTGAGACGCAGTTCGCATCGCCCGCTCTGAGCCCGCAGCGCACATGGCGGGTGTTGGAGCTTGGGGAGGGACACAGCCTGGACGTTGACACGGGTCACTCCAGAGGTGGCACAGGCGCTCTGTCACGGCTAGGGTTTCCGCGTCGCGGGTCCGCAGCCTCTGCCTGGGCGAAGTGAATCAGCGAGGGCATCGACGAGAAGGCGGTCTGTTTGGGATGTGTTTCCGAGATTGTGCGACGTCTTTGAAGGCATCTGTGTTTTGATGTCTTTGGAGCAAGGACATTGGCGAGGAGGTTTCTGCATGGAAGAAACCAAGAATCCCAGGTGTGTGTTCCATTCATGTCATGGCCCCTGATAAATGCATCTCGAATTGTTCTACGGAGTACTTGATCTAACCTCTGCATAGATGCATAGAGATATTCATCTACCGATATTTAGCTAGCCAGGGCAGATACGAGTCTAGGTAGAAACAATGGAGATTGCCATCTTCAGGTACGAGTACGGAGTAGGTATTTCTCTTCCAATCAGTTCCAATTATTTAGTTTTTCTTATCATTCACTCTCTCACTTTATTATCCAGAATCCAGACATGCCCCTGAGCTAAGAAATAAACCAACAAGACACGCCTATCATCACATCAGAACTCATCATTACATTCGATCAGCCGTTTCAAGGCCTCCTCCAACCCAGCGTCCCTTACCCAGCTCCGTCCAACACTTCCGGAACAAAACCCGTTTGACTTGCATCATCTCCATCCCCTTTCTGTACATGTTTCATTCATCCCCTCTAACAGACACCCGAGCTGATTCCCCCCCCGGTCCCCCCCCGCACCCTGCCAGGTCCCCAGATCAGCTCGTGAAGCAATTGGATCCAAGTCCAAGAAAAACAAAGCAATCAAGTCGCTTTTATACCCAGCACTCCGTACTCGCAAATCCCCCTGAAGCGACATTGCCATCACGCTGATCTTCCTCTTCATCCACCGCCGAATCTTCCAAATGCCCTCCGCCGCGCCGGAAATGCCCGCCCAGCCGTGCTGCTTGGCGGTGCCTCAAAGTGCGCCCCCCCCCTCCGCCCACAATCTCGTGCTCCTCCTCCTGCGCGTGTGATGCTGTGGCTGTAGAACCCGCAAGAGCCTCGAGCTACTATTTTCGACGCAACCCCCCCCCTCCTGCAGGTCCTCGTACACAAGCTGCACTACACTACTAGGTACTTACTACCACTAGTATTCTCAGACCGTCAATAGTAGTCGTGGAGCCCATTGCGGAGAGCTCACAATGGATCAATGATCCATCCATTCATTCAACCCCATGAACTCGTACCTGCATCCGTATTGTCCTTCCGGCTTCCGGGAGGCTGACTGACAGGGCCCCGGGGCGGTCCATGCATGGATGTGCAGCCCTCACGACGTGCAGGGAACAAGTGCGTGCATCACAGGTATTGATCGTCCATGGATCATCTACACGACATGGGCGGTTCCGCATGAATGAGCGACACCATCATCGTATCCATTTTCTTCACGTCGCATATTCCCTGTCCTTATTCCGTACCTCCTCCTCCTCCTCCTCCTCCTCCTGATCTTTCTTCTTCTTCTTCATTTATATTTTTCTCTCTCTCCTGCAAACCCCGGACACTATACACACCGGTACACTGCCGGATCCGAATATAGATCGCCCGGCTCCCTAAGCCGTCCTCGACGGCGTGGATTTCTTCTCTCCTTTCTTGACCGACCTACTACTACCAGGTGCCTACCTACACCCTCTTGCTGCCTCCCCTCATAAAGACCTATGATGTCCTGACCGGTCATCCCGCAATAATCAACACGTTACTGCCACTACTGTCACTACCTACTCTTCCACTTCTATAACACAGTATTCATTCCTTCATCGATCAAAACGTGCTTCCCTCCTCCATCATCCATCATCCATCATCCATCATCCATTCCATCATCCTCTACCCATCAATCACATCCTCCGTCGCGGCCCCTCTTCCTTCCCCCCAAACTCCCCTCGTGTGGACCAACAGCAGGGCCTGTTCTCACTGCTCTCTCCTCACTCTTCATCCTCACTCTTCATCCTCACTCCTCATCCTCACTCCTCACTCCTCATCCTCATCCTTGTCCTCTCCTCCTCCTCTGAACCCTCGATCCGCCCACCATGCTCTTCCCACAGCTCCTCCCGGGGCTGCTCCTCCTCGCGCCCCTCGCCGCCGCCGGGCCCATCACCGGCGCCCTCAACACCTCAAGCCCTGACGCTCTCATCCCGGACACCTCAAGCCCCGACGCCCTCGTCCCGGACGTCCCAAGCTCCAAACCCGGCGCGGGCTCCGTCCCCTCCTGGCACGGCCTCCCCATCAACAACCCCAACGCCCGCGGCATCTTCCCCAACCGCTACATCGTCGTCTACAAAGACTCCTACGACGACGACGCCATCGAGGCCAAGCAGGCCCTCTTCGCAGCCACCATCGCCCGCCGCAACCTCGCCCGCCGCGACTCCGCCGGCGCCCTGCTCTCCACCGCCGTCCACTCCCTCCGCTTCGGCGGCATGCGCGCCATGGCCGTCCAGGCCGACGACGCCACCATCATGGACATCCACGCCGCCGAAGAGGTCGACTTCGTCGAGGCCGACGCCGCCGTCTCGCACGCCGCCGTCTTCGCGCAGACCAACGCGCCGCAGGGGCTCGTCAGGATCTCCAACAAGGAGGCCGGCATGGGCAACTACGTCTTCGACGAGTCCGCCGGCGAGGGCGTCACCGCGTACGTCATTGACACGGGGATCCGCCTGACGCACTCCGAGTTCCAGGGCCGCGCGACCTTTGGCGCCAACTTCATCAACACCAACGTGAGTCCTTGACCCCTTTCTCTTCTCCTTCCTGCCCCTCTCCGATTCTGTGGCCCCCCCAACCCCCAACCCCCTCCTCTCTCTCTCTTTCTCTTTCTCTCTCTGGTTGGGTCCGAGTCTCGGCAGTCGCTCATCCAGCTCGCTTCCCAGGACACCGACGAAAACGGCCACGGCTCCCACGTCGCCGGCATCATAGGCGGCGCCACCTTCGGCGTCGCCAAGAAGATCTCCCTCGTCTCCATCAAGGTCCTCGACGCCGACGGCGCCGGCAGCAACTCGGGCGTCCTCAAGGGCATGCAGTTCGTCGTCAACGACGCCAAGGCGAAGAAGATCATCGGCAGGGCTGTTATGAACATGTCCCTCGGTGGCTCCCGCTCCGCCGCCGTCAACAAGGCCATCCAGTCCATGCACGCCGCCGGCATCCCCGCCATCGTCGCCGCCGGCAACGAGGACATGGACACCGCCGACTCCTCCCCCGGCTCCGCGCCCGAGGCCCTCACCGTCGCCGCCATCGACGCCACCAACGACCAGCGCGCGTACTTCTCCAACTTCGGCGCGCCCGTCGACGTGTACGCCCCGGGCGTGAACATCCTCAGCGTCGGGTTCACGTCCGACACCGCGATCAAGGTCCTCAGCGGGACCAGCATGGGTGCGTTGTCGTCATCGTCATAACATGTTGCCATGACGTTTGTGTGTATCTGCGCCCGTGTGAGCTTCGACTGACGTATTCGTGGATATAATAGCCTGCCCGCACATCACTGGCCTCGCCGCCTACCTCATGACTTACCGCGGCGTCACGGACCCGGACCAGCTCCGCACCCTCATTAAGAACCTCGCCATCAAGGCGGGCGCCACTGTCCAAAACAACAAGGCCAACACGACGAGCCTCATCGCCAACAACGGCCACCTGTAAGACACAGGTACAGGTAGAGAGACCTGGAATCACCCGACGACGACGACGACGACGACGACGACGACAGCCACCACCGGAAGACCTACCTCCCAGGTTCCGTGACTCGACTCCGGGGAATTATGACCACGACTCAACTCCCGGGAATGATATCCACAAGGGAAGAAGATAGGACTCGGCGCTACGCTTTCCCCCCTCCTGCTTCTTCTGTCGTCCAAGTCTTACTTCCTCTTTCACTCTTTGCTCTTTATTGTCTTCTCTTCGTATCTTGATTCTTGATTGCTTTCTTGTTTTCTTGGCTACTATATGATTTCGTATAAAGCGCGGAGCCTAGGTATATACCTTTTATTAGTGATTTAGACTTCTTTCTCGTCACGAGACCCAGACCCTCTTGATGGAAATAGATTTTTCTTTCTTTCTTTCTTTCTTTCTTTCTTTCTTTCTTTCTTTCTTTCTCTCTTTTCGGGGAATGCTTTTTTTTCTTTTCTCAGACGGCCTTTCCAGGAACGGACGCTCTCTTCGAGTCTTCTGATTTTCCCGCGCTTTCTTTCCTTTGAACATCGTTGTATGTATATCAGGAGCTGTCACATGTGTCTTATGTGATGAAATGGAAGACTTTGACTCAATCACTCGGGGGAGAAAACGCTCGTGGATGTCTCCATTCTTGATACTCGTATAATCGACGCAAGTCTCAGCATCAAACGCCAACGAGAACATCAATTTGATGCATGTCTGCCCGCCGGCGCAGAATCCTCAATACACCGGATGGTGAGGGAGGGCTCGGGCGCCGTGTCTCCGCAGGCCCCCGGTGGAGGGCCCGCGAGAGACCGAGGGCAGGTTTTGATATCAGCACTTCTTCGGCACAATCGCAGCCATCGAGAGAGGCTTGGATTGCAATTTGACATCCGTGCTTAGAGGAGGGACAGAGACAGAAAATAGCAATGGAGGACCGCAGAAGAAGAAGCGAGAAGCGAGGAGGAGCAGACGAGAGAGCCAATCGGGCTTTTTCTTCCGAAGCCGCAACCGTGCATCGCAGGCGCTTCTGTTGTAGTAGTAGTAGTATTCAAATATTAAAAATCGCGTGGTATAGTAGACTCGGTTGTGCATCAGCGGCCGGCAGGACCGAGCAGCAGGTACTATAGGGCCCATGGCCAGATCATGAGCATCGTGACTTTTTTATATTTCGGTTCGAGAAACGCAGCATCGCTGAGTCGAAGAAGAAGAGAAGAGAGCAGAAGCAGAAGAAAAGAAGAAGAAGAAGAAAAAGAAGAAGAGAAGAAGACAGAGAAGAGGATGAAAGCAACAGGTCGTGTTGTTACAACTCTTCGTGGCTCACGACCGACGCTATTGGAGTCTGGCCCTGCCCAAACATGCCGCTGGTGGGGAGTTGATCAAATTTTGCGCCGAGGAACCACGCAAGGGCGATCTGTTCATATAGCAGCGAGGAAGAGAAAAAATTGTCAGATCCATCCATTTTAGCAATCCATCCTCGTCACGTGCGGTCAGGGGGGGGAAGGGGGGGTTATCGTATCGGAAGAAAAGATTGGGGGGTGGAGCTTGGACCTACCATGACTCCGGACAGAGTGAGCAGGACGCCGATGACCACTGCGAAGAGGGTGGCGCTCTCGCGGAAGCTCATCTCGTCGCCCGCCGTCGCCGCCTGCTTGTCTCGGCTCTCCTGCCGCAGCTGCTGAGGATCTTGCTGGGGGTACAGCGTCTCGATGAATTGCTCGATCTGTGCAAAGCAGAGTTAGCCAAAGATTCGCAGAAAACAAACGATGACGCTTGGGCAATCCCATATCATTCTCGCCGCCGAGGGGTGCCTGATGCCCTGTGCGGAGTTCGTGAGAGTTTTTTCTTTTATTTTTGGTACGCACCTTTGCGCATCGCACGCTGATGTGGAGGTAATTGGGGTCACGCGGGTCGCTCTTCTGGTGGATGCGTCTGGCATATTTCCTAAAGACCTCGCACAGGGTCTTGTGGTTCTGGGTGCACTCCCACATGATCTGGCAGGCATCGCCCTTGGTGATCTTGACGTTCCTCTCGAGCACGGCCGGGTTCCTGTAGCACTTCTCCAGGGTCGCAATGGCCATGCCCTGGGGGATGGCGACGAAGTTGAAGGCGCTCTGGTCTCGCATGCTCGTCATGTAGAAGATGCAATCCTCGGCGTGCTTGAGGGCGTCGAGGACCATGTCGGAGACGCAGTTGACGGCCTTGTCGCGCTGCTGGGGGTCGAAGAGGTCCTCCCACTTGTCGACGTGCCTGCTCCAGATCTCGCGCGGGTACCACCTTCTGCCGTCCTCCCAGTCCTCGGCGATGTCGCGGATGATGTTGGTCTTCTGCAGGAACTGGCCCATGGACTCGGTCAGGGCGGGGCGCTCCATGAGCTTGGGGTTGGCGACCTCGGAGGCGACCATGAGCCTGGTGAGGCCCTCGCCGACGAGGCCGGCGACGTAGTGGCAATACTTCTCGTATTCCTCGATCGTCTGCACGCCGTCGGCGAGCATCTTCGCGTTCTGGGCGTAGTCGGCCATGCCGTTGCCCATCTTGATGGTCATGTCCTTGATGATGTCAAGGTAGGGCTTCTTGAGCTTCTTGAGCTCGGTGATGACGACGTCGAACTTCTCGAGGAGCTCTCGGTCCTTCTCCTGGGATTCGTGGTATTGCCATCCATCCTGGACCATGGTGTTGTGGAAGTTGCGCAGAATGGGCACCTTTGTCGCCAGCGGGAGCGTCATGTCGTCCTCGATCGTGTCCAGGCCGCGCAGCACCAGGTAGAACAGGGTGACGGGGACGAGGAGCTCATGGTTGAGCTCCTGGATGACTGCTGCGAAACTGCGACTCGTCTTGTTCAGGAACCGGAAGCATTCTGACAAGGTGGCGGACTCGTTGCTGGGGTCGCGCTTGTTGACGGGCTCGTGCCAGAGTTTCCTGTCAAGGAAGAAGAAGAAGTGGTCAGCTTGGAGCTCGGAAGCGGGATGGCCTGATATCTGCCGCACCATTGGATGATGGATCGCAACTCGTTCGGATGCAACATGAAGTATAGAGCGCCCATTGTGTCGATCGCCGTGGGCCGTGGATGTCAATGGCAAGAGGCGCAGGTGTCCAGAAGTCGGAAGAGGGGGTGCTGATGGCTGGATATAGGCACTCGTAGTAGCAGGATTTGGCCAGACAATGGATTCAATCCAAGCGAGCCAAGCAGACAGATAGGATACCGATGCCGGCGAGGAGGGGCTATGGATTGGAGAAGAAGGAAACGACGACGAGAATTCGAGAAGTGAATATAGCAGTACTACTACTCGTACGAGTAGAAACTTGAAGGTGGTCCTTGGCGGGTGGGAGTGAGATCAATGGGGGGCAGCGGAGAGAGAGAGAAGAGGACACCACCGCGGATATTATACCACGAGACTGCCAGGTTGTACTCGTACTGGTACTGGTAGGCTGCAAGGCGATCGCATGGATCAATGGATGGATCAATAAGTGGGAGAGGTTCGCGGGACGAGGAGTCTAGCAGTGTCTCTGGTGCGAGTGAGATTGATCCATCCATCCATCCATCCATCCATGGATCCAAGCCATGCGGGATGCGGGATGTTGTCCTGTTGGTCTCTCGGATCAATACGAATACGGGGGGTCCGAGGACTCGGTTCGGTGGATGGATCAATGGATCAAATGGATGGATCGCGATCGAGGAACCGGTAACGGGTACCTCTTTGGTCGTGCTCAGCTCACTCCGAACAGGCCCTAGAGGGTCTCACAGGGCCGTATCCGATACTTGTCTCCCTATCAGACACCAGCTGTACTCGTACTACTAGTACCTACGACCTGAGGTGCCTGTACTCCGTAGTGAGAAAAAAGTAGGAGTACGAGTGCCTGCAACCCAGAAGACTGCCAGTGTGGCCGTGAGAAAACAAAACAACAAGTCGTTTCAAATTCTGTGCGCTAAACTTCAAGCCTTAAAGGCAATCATCAAAAAGGCGATCGTGCGTGCAGGTTGGTTCTCGTCGTTCGCGTACTCGTAC
>NQYQ01000007.1:305339-317726 GCA_003055925.1 Escovopsis sp. Ae720 | reverse complement strand
CTAGTACCTACGACCTGAGGTGCCTGTACTCCGTAGTGAGAAAAAAGTAGGAGTACGAGTGCCTGCAACCCAGAAGACTGCCAGTGTGGCCGTGAGAAAACAAAACAACAAGTCGTTTCAAATTCTGTGCGCTAAACTTCAAGCCTTAAAGGCAATCATCAAAAAGGCGATCGTGCGTGCAGGTTGGTTCTCGTCGTTCGCGTACTCGTACCGGTACTCGTACATACTGTTACTGGTAAGGACCCGACCTCTCGGCCAGGGTGACGGTTGGCCTATCAGCGCCGAGGCTGCTAATGCAGTCTGACTGCACTCGAGATGCATTTGAGCGCTGAAGAACTTTTCTGCGCGCAGGAAACTGAATCGAACGTCTCGAAGGAAAGTTGACAAGTTGACACCTCGGCTAGCCTAGATCGATGAAACCTTGGTGCGAATCTGATCTTCTGCTGAGTAATCTCTTCGTCAATTGGCTGCCCGGTTCAAGGCAAGACGCCTGCAGTGGGTGCGTGCGAATGTATCATGTATCCGGACTCCGTACCGGCACCGAGCATGGCAGGTACCCGGGCATGATGATCAATGTCTTGGGTTCGTGGCCGACGAGGAGTTCCATCATCCACGGTGGCTCCAACGCGCTCCGTCGGATATATTTTCTAGTTCCTTCCTGCCAGCTTCCATCAACTCACATCCGCCGCGTCCAACATAATGGAAAACTCTCCGATCCGTTTGGACGACTTGGGCCTCGTCCTCCCAATCGCCGACCATAGACTCGCTCAAGACCTGCCAGAGTCCAGACCTCAGACCCGCATGAGGCATGAACTGGAGGGGAAGAGGGCAAGTGCGTGATGGTGCGCAAAAGCATCACCGCACCTGCCGTGAACCGCCAGCACAAGCTTCCGACTGGGCAAGAGCCGGCAGGCCTCTTAAGGAGGCTACTATACCTGTCACCAGGTACCTACTTCCCGAGCAGAGATGGATCAACTGATGGCAGCAACAAACAGCACCGGCAGGCGTCACCGTCGAGGCTCTTTCCCGAACACGAGGGTCTTGGCCTTTCCCCTCATCTGGCCTCTCAGTCCGAGTCCCATCATGATGGATTGATCAATCCACGAATGCTCGTCTCCCCACGAGCCCTCGTTCCTCGTCCAGTCCCTCGCCTCTTCACCCGATCTATCTTCTGATCTATCTTCTGATCTATCTTCGCTGGACATCCGCTCCTGTAAACGACGACAATGGCTGCGGGAGATAAGAACTCGGGTCCCGAGGATGCTGGCCGCCTGCGCTTTCTCATCTGGGGAGCCAACGGGTGGATTGCCGGCCATCTGAAGCGTCTCCTCGAGGAGCAGGGGAAAGAGGTGCACACCACGACCGTCCGCCTCGAGGACCGAACTCGAGTGAGCCAGGTCCTCGAGTCCGTCAAGCCAACGCACGTCCTCAACGCGGCGGGATGCACTGGCAGGCCCAACGTCGATTGGTGCGAGGACAACAAGGCGCAGACGGTGCGGTCCAACGTCATCGGGACCCTGACCCTGGCGGATGCTTGCCATCTCGCCGGCATCCACTGCACCGTCTTCGCGACCGGGTGCGTCTACCAGTATGACAAGGCCCATCCGATCGGCGGCCCGGGGTTCACGGAAGAAGACCGCCCCAACTTCGAGGCGAGCTTCTACTCCTTGACAAAGGGTCATGTTGAGCCTGTGAGTTGCAGGGCCTCGGACCCCACTGATCCAGCCTGCGATGCACGACGGGGGTCGTTTGGGCGTGAAGCGGCGGACCGACGCGGACTGACGCGGACTGACGCGGAACCCTCAGATCCTGGCGAGCTACCCAAACTGCCTGGTTCTCCGCCTGCGCATGCCCGTGAGCGACGACCTCCACCCCCGCAACTTCGTCACCAAGATCATCAACTACGAGCGGGTGGTGGACGTCCCAAACAGCAACACGATCCTGCATGATCTGTTGCCGGCGTCCATCATGCTCGCGGAGCACAATGAGACCGGGGTGTACAACTTGACCAATCCCGGGGCCATTTCGCACAACGAGGTGCTTGCCCTGTTCAAGCAGATTGTTCGACCTGGGCTGCGGTGGGAGAACTTTAGCCTGGCGGAACAGGCCAAGGTGATCAAGGCGGGCCGCAGCAACTGCACCCTCGACGCCTCGAAGCTTTCGGCCAAGCTGGGGGAGTACGGGTATGATGTCCCAGAGATCCACGAGGCGTATGCCAACTGTTTCGAGCGCATGAGGGCGGCCGGCGTCGAATGAGAATATGGGCATTTCAGTGCTGGCAGTCTATGAGGTCGGATGTCGATGTCAAATTTTGCGGAACAGTCTGATTCGTGTGGTCTATATGTTTGCCAACGTTAAGGATCAGGGCCTACCGGTATATGTAAGTCGTTCAGATAAGGGGGGTATCTTGGCTCAAGGTGATGGAATGAATCAAGGCGCCACGCCTCAGTCTGTGATCCAGATACTGGTAGTACTCGTATCGAGCTCCCTGTCCGTCGACGGTGATTCTAGACTTTGGAGTCCAGCTGCGTGCAAGTCAGGGGAGGGTGATAAAGCTGCATGACCGAACGCGAATGGCGATTTAGATGAAGCTGCGATCTCGGAATTACCTCAGGAGTACCCGGTCAGGAGAGTCGCCTCTGCCGTGCGCACGGGTCTGAATCAAGATGTATCTGCCTGGGGGGGGGGGGGGGGGGTATATCTACCACCTGTAAGCTGGGGGCTGCTCAGGCCGAGATTGAAGTTGAATTCTCATTGATTTGAATTCCAGCATCAATTCCGTTGATCGAATTGATCAATACGTGCAGACATTGATTGATCAATGTGTACGGAGTACATAATGGACATAATGATGTGATATCAATGTCAATATCACACATTGATATTTCAATGTCCATGATCGTGCATCGAATTGATGTATTTCCTGGCTACCCTATACCACCAAGTCTAGACTGCCCCGCGATTACGTAGCCGCTGCGGATCCTCGAAAAAGAGCGCGCAGATACTCGTACTACCTATTGCGGAGTACATTTAGTACGAGTAGGGTAGTAATAGTCTTTTGAGGATTGAGAGGTATTGATAGATTGATTGATTGATCCATCAATTGATGCATTATGCACTCTCTAGGACGGAATCATAGGCCGATTACGAGTGATGGAGCTATTGATTGGAACTTGACAGGAAGTGGGCAAATTTCGGGGCGGCGCTTGGCGAGCGGGCAATCCATGCCTGCCAGCCTGCAGCCTCATATATAATCAAACCGTCTACGAGTACGAGTAAATACGAGTACCGGTATCCGCACAAGGAATGCGAAGCCGGAAACCACATCCACATAGTATTGACTGGATCCTACTCGTACTATATTTATTGATTTATTTATCTATTCCTGATCCATATCGTATCAAATTGATCAATGTATGTACGAGGCCTCGTGCAGCAACGAAAACCCGCACCTCTCGATAACACCTGAGCGAAATACCCGGATCACGAGTCAACTCACAGGCTGCTGCCGACCTCTGCCCACAGAGACCTCTTCCCTCCACCTCCTCCGCCCTCCTGAAGCCCTCGAGCCCTTTGCCATAACCTACTAACCTACCTAGAACCTGTACTCGTACTCCTACTATTCCGACGACTGCGACTACTACTACCTCTGCCTCAGACTTCCATACCAACTTCATCTCCTAGCTGGGCTTTTTTTTTCTTCGCCTCTCTACTCGTACTCTCTTCTATCCATCTCCTTCCCCCCGCTACGAGTACATCTCCATCGATCAATCTATTCATCAACCTCTCCCTCCTTCCCCTCGACAGACTCCTTTCCCGCGCCACCTCCGACCTGCGCGGGACAGACGCCCCCCCTCCCTCCTCTCCTCTCCTCCAGCAGCACCCTGAGCCTCGCACCCGGCCGAATCGAGATCAGAGAGCCAGCCGCCACCATGGTCGTCGATACGGCCTACTACGACACCCTCGGCGTCTCGCCGACGGCGACCGAGCTGGAGATCAAAAAGGCCTATCGCAAGATGGCCATCATCCACCACCCAGGTACGGCCCGAGCATCTCCCTCAGCCGGAGAATACCACTACTAGGTAGAGGCAGTGCAGACGAGGGAAGGGCGAGGCGCAGGGGGCCGGTGGCGTAGGACATCAACGAGACTAACGCGCGCGGCGTTGCAGACAAGAACCCCAACGACCCGACCGCCCACGAGAAGTTCCAGGCCATCGGCGAAGCCTACCAGGTGCTCTCCGACACGGAGCTTCGCAAGGCCTACGACAAGTACGGCAAGGACCAGGCCAAGCCCTCCGAGGGCTTCGCCGACCCCGTCGAGTTCTTCTCCGCCATCTTCGGCGGCGAGGTCTTCGTCGACTGGATCGGCGAGATCAGCCTCATGAAGGACCTCGCCGCCACCATGGACATCACCATGGGCGACGAGGACGAGTCCGAGTCCGGCCCCGCAGACGAGGAGTTCCCCGGGACTGCCGACGCCGTCAAGGCGAGCATGAAGGACCAGGAGCCGGGCAGGGAGCCCGAGGCGTCGGCATCGACATCGGCTGCCGCGGCCGCGCCGTCGCAGGCGCCCCCGGTGGTCGTGGTCGAGGAGGAAAGCGACAAGGAGAGGGAGAAGGAGAAGGAGAAGGAAGAAGAGAAAGAGAAAGAGAAAGAGAAAGAGAAAGAGAAAGAGAAAGAGAAAGAGAAAGAGAAAGAGAAAAGAGCCGGCGGGGCCTCGGCGAGCGCCACCCCGCCCTCGCGCTCCGAGGCGACCTCGCCCACCCCGTCTTCCACCTCCCGCAGCCGAACACAGATCCCGCTTCGCCCGGCCCTGACGGACCGCGCACACGACGAGCTCGAAAAGGACAAGGACAACGGGGGCTCCTCGGAGGAGGACGCCAAGGGAAAAGGCCGCAGGAAGGGCGGCATGAGCAAGGAGCAGCGCGAGAAGCTCGCCGCGTACGAGAAGGAGCGCGCCCGCATCCGCCAGGAGCGCGTCGAGACGCTCGCGCGCAAGCTGCTCGACCGGCTCAGCCTGTGGACGGAGACGGACAAGGGCGCCGACGTGACCCGCTCCTTCCAGGAGAAGATGCGCCTCGAGGTCGAGAACCTCAAGATGGAGTCGTTCGGCATCGACATCCTGCACGCCATCGGCCAGACGTACATCTCCAAGGCGTCGGCGCTGCTGCGCAGCCAGAAGTTCCTCGGCCTCGGCGGCTTCTTCAGCAAGCTGCGCGACAAGGGCACCCTCGTCAAGGACACCTGGAACACCATCAGCAGCGCCATCGACGCGCAGCAGACTGTCGAGGACATGGCCAAGATGGAGGAGCGCGGCGGCGAAGACTGGACCGACGAGAAGCGCCTCGAGTACGAGCGCCGCGTCACGGGCAAGATCCTCACCGCCGCGTGGAGGGGCAGCAGGTTCGAGATCCAGGGGGTCCTGCGCGACGTCTGCGACTCCATCCTCAGCGACAAGAAGGTCCCGCTGTCCAAGCGGCTCGAGCGGGCGCAGGCGCTCGTCCTGATAGGCGACATCTTCGTCAAGGTCGGTCATCCCCCTTTTTACTCCTCCTCCTCCCCCCTCTTTCTTTTTGTGTTTGAATGCTCTTTTCCCCCGTTGCACTTTGATCCCCTTTTCTCGTCGCACTTCCTCCTCTCGCAGTACACACCGAAAGCTCGAGCGATCATCCCGCTGACAATCTTTCTCCCACAGGCCGAGCGCTCCCCGGAGGAAGAAGGAGACTACCTCCTCTTCGAGCAACTCGTCGCCGAGGCAGCCATCAAGAAGGACAAGCAGCACGAGCACAGGCACCACAAGTGGGACAGGAAACACAAGACGGCAGAAGAAATCGCCCAGGACGCGCCCAACGTGCCCCGCCCCGCCGAGCACTAAGGGTTAAAGAAAAAACCAAACCACCTCTGCTTTTTCTTGCTTCTTTCTTTTTCTCTCCTCACGATTTTTCATACCATCTTGTCCCTTCTCTCCGTCGAGCAACATTCTGGTGAACACAGGGAAGGGTGTGTGTGTATCCATACTCTTCCCCCCTCCCCTCACCTACTCTCTTCTTGTTTTCACGCCCACCGTTCATTTGTCTCTCTCTCTCTCTCTCTCTTCTTTTTTTTTTGTTGTGGAATAGAGCAGGAGTCCATAGATATACAGTGTTTTCTTTTCCTGTTCTCGGATATTTGCTGCCTTGTTTGAATGGTATGATCTCGAAACGGTGCTTTCATTGCTAGGCATAGGTAGTGTGGTGTTATTGATGTGATTCTGGGGTCATCGAGCGAGAGGGGAGACTGAGGAGTAAGTGCTACGAGAGAATGCGTGTACAGGTACCCATGGGATGACATTGTCAAAGAACACGAAGAAAAAGGGGGGGCTCGAAATATCAACCGCCCCCTATTCCAGGAATTCCTGCTACCTACATACATCCTACATCAATCCCATCCCTGCCAAAAGCTATACAGAAGCCCGAGGAGAAAGGGGGTCCGTAATGCCCGTTCTAAGATCGCACGTAATCTCATAGCATTGCTAAGTTCCCGTCATACGCACTCCTGCATGTGAGACCTCTCATCTACCTATACTGCCTCTCCGAATGCATGCCCCCCTCCCTCATTCACAACTCAGCCCAAATACGGCATTTCAATTCATCATCAATGAGTCCTACCAAAATCTACGAAAAAAAAAAACCACCAAAAACCATCAATCCATTCTGAACATTGCTCAATCCCGCTCGCCTCTCCTTCCCCCCCTTTAAGCTCTAGAACCCCAAAGCCACAAGCATCAATCAATCAAGTCAAATGAACGAAGTCGCCAAACAAGGCGAAAACTCAAAACACAACAAGAGAGAGAGAGAGAGAGACACGCACACACTATAAGCGAGTGAAAAAAAAAAGATCTCAATTTCATGGAGTCGCGTACTATGCTCGAGTACGCCCAATGAATCCAAAAAGCGCCATGAGTCCCAGCTATGCCCGGGGAGCGGTCCCGCCCCGCGGCAACATATCCATCGCTGTCAAAGAAGAAGGTGGAGGAGGATGACGACGACGAGAAGCAAGAGAAGAGGAAGAAGCAATGGTGTCAAGAGCAGAGGCCGCCAGAAGGGGAATAGAGAAGAAGAAAAAAAGCCAGAAGAGACATAAAGATGTGGAAGATGGCAAATTCGCAAAACGCACGCTTGCATGTGTGGTGATGCTGGGTGGATGAACGACACGGCGACCAGGCCGCCAGGATGCTGGCTGCGCTATCTAGAAGGGAAAGAAAAAAAAAGAGGAAAAAAAAGAAAAACTTCATGCTCTCGTATATATGAATGGTGGATGAGGGGGAAGACAAGGTGCGAGTTAGGGAGGGGGGGGGGGGGAGAGAGACCAGGAGGTGGTCTACTCATCGATCCCTGCTGCAGAGGACTTCACCCGCTGTCGACGGGTAGCTCGATGCCGCTGTCGCGGTCCTGGGGCCCTTTCGCCCAGGGGTCAGCGGCGGACTCAGCATCGGAGTCGGCGTTTGTCAGCGTCTCGTCCGCCTGGTGGGAAGTGTTGTCGTCCTCGTCCTCGTCGGGGCGCAGGACGCGGCCGCCGTACCCGAACTGCACGTCCGACACTCTGACCTGGTATGCCAACGCCTTCTGACCCTCCTTGATGAGCTCGCCCGTCCAATTAAGGCACCGTTTGAGGCTCTGGTTGATCTTCTGGCTGTCCTTGAGCAGCTCCTGATGCCGGGTGAGGTCGAGCTGGAGGCGGCGCTCGTCCCGCTTGCGGCGGTTGACGTCATCGGACTGCGAGCCGGAGGCGGATGCCGTGCTCGACGAATCCTCGCTAACGAATGAATTGTCTTCCTCGCCCTCCTCGTCCTCCTCGTCCTCGTCGTCATCCTCCTTCTTGTCCTTGCTGACTTGCTCTTCTTCACTGTCGTTGGTCGCTGCCACGGATTCTTCCTCGCTGAGATCCGAGAGCTCCGAATGGTCTGGGTCTTTCTGGCCCTTGGGCGTGCTGGGATCTGGCAATTTTCCGGCCCTCGACAGGCGCCGAAAGCGACGCAGCTCGGCCGACTGTTTCCGCAGCTGCCTCTCGAGCGTCTTGTTGATGGCCTCCAACGACGTGTTCCTGATCTCGAGATCCTGGACCTTGCGTTCCCGACGGGCGCTGAGGACATAGTCGCTCACGGGCTCCTTCTTCCGGGAGGCCCTGGATGCGCTGTATGAGTCCTGGTCTGAATCGCCCTCCTCGCTGCCGTCTTCGTCCTCCTCGCTGTTCTCGGAGTCGCGTTCGGTGCCGTCGCCGTCATTGCTATTGTCGTCGTCGTCGTCGTCGTCTTCGTCTTCGTTCTCGTCGTCGTCCTCATCCTCATCTTCGCCGCCGAGGTCCTCTGCCGCCTTCAGAATCGATGCCATGTTGATCACTGGAGCGAGGCCGGGAGCGAGGCTAGGAGCGAGGCTAGGAGTGAGGCCGGGAGCGAGGCTAGGAGCGAGGCTAGGAGTGAGGCCGGGAGCGAGGCCAGGAGCTTGGGCCGGAGATGCATGCTTCTCGGAGGAGACAACGGTCGGCATGATGAATTTCGCGGCATTGAAGGCATCGGCGCCGGCGCTCCCTGTCCTGCCATGGCCCTTGGCTACCAAGGGCGGCGCTTCGATGCTGACTCGTCTCTTAGATGCGGTTGTCGTGGACGAAATGGTAGACGGCGCGTATACGGAGCTTCGGGTGGGAGAGGTCGGCAGCATGAGGCTGCTGTTTCGGGAGTTTTGCGGCGAGTGGCCGGTGACGGTCTTGGCGGGAGATTCGGGACGCTGCAAGCCCGACTGGCCGTAGCCCGGCGTTCCGTTGCCGGTACCCGGGCGGCCGGGGACCAGTTTCGAGGTGGTGGATGCGCTCGAGCCGGAGCCGGAGCCGGAGCTCGGGATAGCAGCCAGCGGCGGCCTCGCGTGGGCGGAGGCGAGCTCGGGCGCGCCATTGGCGTAGAAGAATTTCGCCGCCACGCCTTCCTGGGTCGTGCCGAGCGTCGATGGCGGGTTGGAGGGAGTTGCAGAAGGGTTCGAGTTGCGCTTGGTGGGGGGAGGCGCCTCGCTGGCGTGGAAGAAGGTCGATGCGGCCTTTTGTTGCCCTGGGCTGGGCCTCGCGAGGGAGGGGGCCGGCTTGACCTCGCTGGCGTAGAAGAACTTGTTGGAGGCGCTCCTGATCTCACTCGACGCATCGAGCTGGGACGCCCTCGAGGAGGCGTGGCTCTCGTTCCGTATCAGGGGTGGCTTTGCCAGCGGGCGGCCGGGGGACTCCCACGGGGAGTCGCCTGTCCTATCGGCGTGTCTGTCTGTGTTGGGCGTGGCGCTAGGGGTCGTGCCCGCGCTGTTGCCCCGGGTCGGACGGGGCCCGGAGCGAGCCGGGACGGTGTTTACGTAGGCGACGGTCGGGGCGGCGGTGGCGGAGGCGGCATCGTGGCTGTATGACTTTGGGGTCGGCGGTGTGTGTCCGATGGTTGGCTTGGCCGGGATTTTGGCAACCAAGGGCGGGCGGCCGGCCGGCTTTGTGGCCGACGCGCCCAGCTGAGGTTGGCGGGTCCTGTCGGCGGGAGGCATGTTCGGAGCGTCCGTGGTGGCAGAACGCGTTGTCGGGGTCAGGGAAAGGACATGGTGGGATGAATCTCGATGGCGGAGGGGGTGATGCTCCGGATGCGGCTGGGCGTGTAGCGTCGCTACGTCGGCACGGATGAGGGTGTTTCGCTTTGTGCCCGGCAGGTGTTCTTGCAGGGAGGAGGCCGAGGCGGTGATTGTGGTCGTGGCGGTTGCTGTCGAGATGGTCGATGACGAGCTCCTCTTGGATCTCGTGGATGAAGCCCTCCTGGGGACGGTGTTGGTGGCGGAGAGGGGATTGACGAGAGAAGTGCTGCTGTCGGCGTATGGCTGGACGGGACGCATCTCCCGTGCTGGCCTCGGGGTCCCAGCAGAGAGGCCCTGACCGTAGAGTGCTATATCGGTACCTTGTCGTGGTATGTACGGAGAGTAGGAGGGGTGTGTGTGTGTGCGTGTCTCTGGATGGATGGCTGGATGGCTGGCTGGATGGCTGGCTAGAGGTAGTAGTACTCGTAGTAGATGGCTGGCTGCGTGTTACGAGTACAAGAGTCGTTCCAAAGAGTGGATCTCGATGGCAATGGGCGGTTCAATGCCTGCTTCGGCCTGCGAGGCTGTCGACCGAGCCCTGGAAGCCCAGCCCGTTCAGTGGTTGCGGCGCTGGTATGCAGCGGGTCTCACCAGTCGGAGCCGGGCGACGGTTTCACGGCGCGGTTGCCCCCTCCCCCCCAAGGAGCTGGAGTGTCGACAACTTATCAATCTGTCACAAATTGATATGGAGATCTGACTGCCAGGGCAGGGACGTCGACGTCTCCGCGGGGAGCCCAAACTACTACTACTACTACTCGTAGGGAGTATAGTAGGTAGTGGTGGTTTGAGTACGAGTACTCGTAGAAGAAGGCACAGCGTCCTGCAGGGAATACAATATGTAAGCACAAGTCGAGAGGAGATTGAAGGGATTGATGGATCCAATAGATGAGAAAGGAAGGTCGGATGAGAATGGCAGGCGATGCTTGGCCGGGCAGCAAGGCGGAGTGAAGCAGAGGAGGACGGCGACGAAGAGGCGGAGAGATTGAGGGAGAAGAAGCAGGAGCAGAAGAAGGATCAATGGGGATGGGTGCTCCGCGGAAGACAAAGAAGGATCAATATGTAAGGAGACTGTACTCTATACTAGGTAGTACTCTGTAGAGATCGAGGGATTGACAGGCGTGGAACCAGCATCGACCGTTGATGATGCCACCAGGAAGATCAATCAATTGATGGATGGATGGAGACTGGAGGGGGAGCACAAGGAGGAGGAGGAGGAGGAGGCGGAGACGAGACTCACGAGCCTCCCATTCCGTGATTCCAGATTGAATGGATGGATTGATTGATTGATGTTTATCTCGCTTCGGCACCGCTGCCAGTGGCTGACCGCGAGTATGTATTGACGAGTACGATTGCCTACCCTGGAGTAACCAGAGCACAGTCCACGACCCTCGGGCCCCCATGGATGCTCCGTGCAGAGCCTGGGCGAGCCGTGTATCGGATACATGTCCTCTG
This sequence comes from Escovopsis sp. Ae720, assembly GCA_003055925.1. Taxonomy (NCBI): domain Eukaryota; kingdom Fungi; phylum Ascomycota; class Sordariomycetes; order Hypocreales; family Hypocreaceae; genus Escovopsis; species Escovopsis sp. Ae720. The sequence goes on along the minus strand of NQYQ01000007.1, from coordinate 306,648 downwards.
CGGGGAAGAATGGCGGCAGACAAGGTCTCCCGTACCGCGGGTGGCAATGGGCCTGATCCTTGCGCCCAGTGCGGAGTGCATTGGCTCCCCGGGGACTCGGAATGACTCCTTCAGCTGCCCACTGGTCCTCCCCTATTATCGTCGCGACGACTTGCTGCATTTTAGTATCGATTGATGCACCTTAGACTTTGAAAGCTGCATCTCAGGAGTAGCACCTCAATCTCTCCTCCCACCCTCCCCCTTTTTTTTACTACTCTGAACTCCGTAGTACTAAATTCAGGGACCAAGTTCCGTCGCCAATGGTGGCTGCAAGTCCGTTGCGCAACCACCTCCGAGTCCCCCGCACAGTACGGAGTACATTTGTACCTGTACTACGGAGTACTCCGTACCTGTACTCCGTACTCCGTACCCGCACTTGAACTTGAAGTCACGGGAGCCGCACCGCGACTTCCCAATTCGAGTCATTGATGGAAGTTCAAGAAGTTACTCCGTACTTCCCCATTTATTGGCAAGTTCTAACCTCAAATGTTCCTTTCCCGATTGCCATCGATTACGTAACCAGATACCTCCCTCGACTCCACCAACACCCCACACTCCCGACCATTCCTCTTCTGGACTAGCCCCGCATGGCCTTCCCCCCGGTGCTAATTTGAGCTTCTCGATTGATTACGAGTCCGGAGTATGTACAGAGACTCTGTACATGATGCGAGTACGAATACGACTCAAGACTCAAATCACTTCAATTCAACTTCTCAGGGTCTCTCGTCGCGTTAGTCAGCATTTGCAACTCCACGCCTTCAACTTCAATCCATTGATTGATCGCCATGTGATGACGCGGGCCATACAGGTTCTCTCTTCTTCCCTCTTCTTCTCTTCTCATCTCTTTTTTTCTCTCATCTTCGCCTCGCCCGCTTTCTTGGCCCCTCGTGCCGGGGAACTCATAAGCGCGGAGCATCTACCTGCGCGACAACTCGTTTGATCAGCCAACAGCCATCCCACGACGGCTCACGGCTCACAGTCCTCGATACCCCCGGCTCTAGTCGCTTCCCCCAAACAACAAGCAGCGCGCAGAGGATCAAATACCACCGGCAGATCATGGCCCTCATCGGCCTCTCCATAATCCTCGCCTCCGTCGTCTACGTCGTCGTCCGCCCCCCCCAGTGGCAATGGCTGCACACATGGCCCATCTTCAAATCCTTCCTCGCCACCACCACGACCCCCGCCATCGCCGATTCCTCCCCGTCCTCCCCAACGTCTCGCCGCGCTCGCGACTCTTCCAAAGCCGACAGCCACGATGAGAAACTTCACC
>NQYQ01000007.1:290910-301478 GCA_003055925.1 Escovopsis sp. Ae720 | reverse complement strand
AACCCTAACAATCTATGCTCTAATATGCAATTAAAAGAATAATAATATGTACTTAGAAGAGGGCGTCGGTGCTGTTGCATCGCGAGGCTTCATTTTCCTCTTCCACTTCTCTGCTCTGCTCTCATGCGGGCCATGCTTCGAATCAATGTGTTGCCCTTTTCCCATCTTCTTTCTTCCTTCAATGACATTCCGTGATATTGAGGCGCGCGACTTTTGCCGTCAATATTGATGGCGACAGCTCCTGCTTCCCGCGTCATCCATGGTTGGTTGGGGTTGGAGACCGTGACTCGCCCACGATGGAATGACAATGGTGAAATGAAGTGAGGCGACTCGGTCTCGGAGCCTCTTGCTCGATGATCCAGCGTCGGTCGGTCATCATCGTCGTCGTCGTCGTCGTCATCGTCGTCGTCGTCGTCGTCATCGTTTCTGAGGACGACAAGTTGATGCCGGCATTCAGGTTCCATCTCGTCCGCCAGCTGCTCAGACCTTGCCACGAGCCCAGCAGTTGACGAGCATGCGCTTCCTGCCGGCCTCCTTGCTCCGCCGACTGAACTCCTCGTCCTCGCCGTCCTTGTACAGCTCCGCGCGCTCGGGCGCGCCGTGGCGCGCCCTCGCGATCTCGGCGAGCTCGCCAATCTTCCAGCCGCGCAGAACGAGCAGGCAGGCGGCGGCGGCGAGGTAGATGACGCCCGTCCACAGCTGTGTGCCGAGGTACCCGCCGGTGCGTGTGATGATCTGCAGGGCGATGGGCTCGCCGAAGAGGCAGGGCAGGACGATCATGATCCACATGATGCTGAGGGCGGAGGGGACGTTGCGCAGGCCGACGACCTCTGCGGTGACGGGGGCGATGACGGTCCAGAAGACGCCCGCGACGCCGCCGACGATGATGGCGAAGAAGATGAGGACGGCATACGACTTGGCGTTGATCCAGATGGCGAGGGTGAGGATCCCCGCGAGCAGCGTCGCGCAGGCGGCCATGTTGATGCGGCCGGTGCGGTCGCTGAAGTAGCCGATGACGGGGCGGAAGAGGCACTGGCCGACGTTGAAGAAGGCGCTGATGAGGGAGGCCTGGGAGGGCTTGAGGCCGATGGCGTCGGCGTAGCTGGCGAGGCTGAAGTTGAGCACGAAGTAGCTCAGCATGCTGAACCAGCCGAAGGCGACGAGCAGCAGGTACTCGGGCCGCCGCAGGATGCCCGCGTCGAACGCGAGCTGGCTCGCGCCGATGATCTTGTTGCGGTCGCGCAGCAGCGCCGTGCACACGCAGTTGACCGCGAACGAGACGACGCCCAGCACCCGGAACGCCCACGCCAGCCCGGCCCGCTGGATCAGCGCGCCCGCCGCGACCGAGTACACGATGCCGCCCAGCCCGGACCCGCCCGCGCCGATGCTGTTGGCTAGCGACCGCCGCGTCGTGAACCACTGCGGGATGATGCCCACCGAGGGGATGAAGAGCAGGCCCATGCCCACCCCGAACGCTACCCCCTGCGACAGGAACAGGTGCCAGATCCGCGTCGCGAAGCTCGCGCTGATGAAGCTCGCCGTCACAAGCGCCGTCCCCAGGAACATGGGCGGCTTCGTGCCCAGCTCCCGCACCGCCACCGTCGCCAGCGGAGACACCATGAGCGCGCACGAGATGCTCAGCGACCCGACGAAGGCGTACTGCAGCGGAGTCGCCCCGGGGAACACGTCGTTGGCCAGGTAGTGCGCCAGGAACACCCCGTACGTCGAGTTCATCCCCCACGTGTGCCCGTTGATGAGCGCGACGCATGCCGTGCACACCCAGCCGTAGCCCCCGTTCGGCGGTGGTGGTGCCGGCGCCGGCGCCGGCGCCGGCGGAGGGGGCCCGGCCTCGACCTCGGCCTCGGCCGCTTCCGCCGCCGTGTTGTCGTCACCACCGCCGCCGCCGCCGCTGCTGCTGTCGCTGCTGGGGACCACCGACTCCATCCCCTTCTCCTGCGACTCGACCACCGCTTCGTCTCTGAGGTACGTGTCGGCCATGGCGTCGTCGTCGTCGTCGTCGTCGTCGTCGTCGTCGTCGTCGATAGCGATGTCAGGACTCTGGACAGGACGGTCCGTGGGGTTTTATTGCATTGATCCGGCTTGACGGCCTTTTTTTTCCACCCTCGGAACAAAATTCCGGGATTCCTTCCGAGATGGACTGCTGATGCCGGTCCCACTGCCGCTTGGCCCCCCTGCCTGCTGACCTCAGAACATTAAAAAGGTAAACGAGAAGGGAAAAAACAAGGAATGATGGACTGCCAACGCTAACTCATTCTTCTCGAAGCACGGCATGCTGATATACCCCCACGAGATGATACGGAGTATAAAAAAGGTCTATATTGCGGAGCAGTCAGAGGGGAAGGGGCACATGTTGATCTACGAGTATGTTTTCCATGTGATGAGAAACTAGCCTTCCGCCCCCACGGTTGGCCCCCTCAGAGAGCTACGAGTACGAGTTCACACGCAAGAGGGTGGCATGGATACGAGTACGGAGTACTGTGTGGCATATTTGAAAACCACCAGCGAACGCACAAAGAGCCCTACTCGGACCAATCTCCTGATCTAGCATGGAGATCTTGAAGGCGTTGGCTACCATTCATCCTGGACGAGTTCGTATACGAGTTGGAGCACCACCAGATCCCCCTTCACCGTCAATCGTGCCCATCGGTGAGCAACCGGGGCATGGCAGACGCACGATAAGGTTCCCTCCAGCAAAAGTCTGCGGAGACCTGGCCCAGGAGCATCACGTTGGTCCGCGAAGATAATGACTGACTCTCGCAACGTGCTGTCTCGGAAATGGACTTTCGGGAATAACGGTTCCCAAAAATAGGGGACCGCCGAGGCCTTGGCCATGAACCAGTTCTTAGACGGAAGGTGCGTGGGATTTGTGGAAACGGGCTCCGAGCCTGGACTCTCTTGTGTTTGGCTGGCAGAACCGGGCACATGCAGAACGGGGGTTCCTCGTTGAGCTGGCGCGCCAGGGGGCGGTCCGCGGATTGGGGTTCACTGGAGGCTGGCGAGCTGACTTGATCCATGGCGCGTGGAGTGCCGGAGTCCTCCGTCCACAGTACTCCACACAGGTACTCGTACGAGTACAGGTAGATCCATCAATAGGTCCATCTTTCCCCGGATTTATCATCCATCCAATTTAGCGACGGCTCGGCAGCAAGGTGCTGGGGGTGCGGAGAGTGAGAGGGCGGGCTCGGGCGAGACGCGGTGGTCTGTGATATGTACGAGTATGTACTGTGTTGTCCTGGTGAGTAATGGCCTGTGCTCCAGCTCTGCTCGGGGACGATTGCTTCAGCTGGTAAATCATCTCGTATTGATCTCGGTGCAAAACTTGTGTAGTCATGACATGACGAGTCCTTCCGTGAACAGGGTTGGCTGAACATGGTCCAAACCTCAAGCGACCCCCAGGGGCAGAAAGGTGGGAATTTGAAAGTGATTGAGTCCAACGAAGACCCCATTCCGTTTTGTATCCAAAAAAAAAAAAAAAGAAAAGAAAAAATCAAAGCAGGGGAATGAAATATTTTCCAAGAAGAGAAGTGTATCTGAAGCAAATTAGATCTAGCCAAGGAGCCCCGGCCCAATTATCACAAGAGGTATCATATATATCCAAAATCCATTAACATCAACGTGAAGAAGAACATCAACATCGTGGTGAGCACACCGTCATCATCGACTTTGTCTGCATGCTCAGCAAGGTCGAGCTCGGGAAACCAAGGGTCGCAAGTCGGTCAGGACGTGGGCGGCGCGGCGCTTAAGCCTGCTCGCGGTCGGTCTTGTTGCGTCGGGCCTCGGACCAGGGGAAATGGAAGACGGGAACAACGAAGAAGGAGTTGCTGCAAAGTCATTGTTAGTCCGTTGCTTGACATGACTTTGATGTCCACCGACCACGATCATCGTTTGGAATCACAATACCGGGAGGGATGGTAGCAGGAGTATGATATGTATGGGATATGAAACGTACCTGCTGTCCTGGATACCGGCCAGCGCATTGTACCAAGCCAAGAAGGCGGCAAGGAAGCCGCAAAGGCCACCGGTCTTCTGGAGGGCGAGGGAGGCGGCGGCGTTGCCCATGTCGGCGGCGAATTGCTCGCAGGCGAGGAAGAGGAAGCACATGTCGAGGAAGAAGAAGAGGAGGAAGAAGGCGAGCGACGAGCGGAGGGTGCAGAGGAGCATGACGAAGGTGAAGATAAACCAGCCAGTGAGGAAGAAGCCGAGGACGCTGGAGACGTTGCCGGCGTAGGGTCCGTCGGGGGCGGTGATGCCCCAGGTCGGGGTGAGAAGGATACCGTAGGAGATCCAGAAACCGCCGTACGAGGACAGGGCGGTGGCGCCGAAGGTGTTGCCGCAGGCCATCTCCCTAGAGCAGATCGATCAGCACGTGAATCATCGGAGGGTGTACAGTACACCCGCGATATCGGATAGAACCATCCCGAAGCTCGATGTTCGGAGCACAGGGTGAGGGGCTCCCTTACCACATGCCGGCGAGGAGCTGGACGAGACCACCGTAGCCAAAGGCTAGGGAGACGACGACGTTGGGCTCCGCAACGCCGCGAGCGTGCATGTTGATGGCGGAGAGGACAAATGTCGTCAGGGCAAAGGCAGAGAGACCCAAGGGGGCCGGGTTGGCGAGCTTGCGGTGCTCGTAGGGCTTCCACAGGCCGGGCTGGAGGGCACCGCCGAATGCCTGGGCGTAGCCATCCTGGGCGGTGCTGTAGGGGTGGTGGATCTGGCCGGAATTGGCGAGCGGCCTGGAGCCGTCGACGGAGCCTTTCTCGATGGGCGTGTGGGCGTCCGCCATTGTGTTTCTTTGTGTCAGAGCGAGTAGATGAGTAGGGGAGTCGAGGTAGCTCTCGGCTGGGAGATCCCTTGATGAAGAAGGAGAGGAGGAGGAAGAGGTGAAGGAGGATGGATGACGCTTAGAAGAAGACTCAGATGGATGGGTGTCGAGGGGGGGAGGGCTGGAATTATATGTATTAGCAATGCGGCAGCGAGCAGTACGAGTACGAGAATGTGAGAACCGGCGGGTGATGAGAGGACCGGATAAAGGACCGACGAGAGCAAGGGGGGGTTGGTTGGTTGGTTGCCAGGTTGGTTTGTGTCGACGATACCGGCAGACGTCAGTCAATCAGCGACGACGTAGCCCCCGGGCTAATCGGGGAAATGAGAGAAAGAGAGTCATGAAAGCAAGGGCAAGACGACTGAGAGGATAGCGGCCACGCTTGTTGAGCTGCAGGACGAGGCGTGTGGGGGAAAAAGAACCGGGGTGGGCCGGGGGGAGGAAGAGGTGTGTGTGGGTTCGCTGCGGACACAAGGACCGTACATACCTAGTCGATCTTTATTATACAATCGAAGATGGGAATGACAGGCCGAGGGGTGGATGGCAACTTAGCACTCACTTAGCACAAGAGACCCCGGGCGCGAAAAGTGGTGACCGCGGGATGACTCTCTCATCGATCGCGGCATGATGGAGGAGGAGGAAGAGGAGGAGGAACAGAAGGAAGCCGAAGTTTGAAGCCGAAAAATCCCATCTTCTTGTTGGTCGTGATGATTTCGAGGAAGTTTTTTTTTTTTTTTTTTTTTTTTTCTTGGGCTCCCCTTCGCGACTTCCCCCTTCGTTTCCTGTCGTTCCTTCCGATCGGGCTAGAACCAACAGCACTTCGATTACCAGCAAGAGGGATCTGCTGAGGAAGGATCGACCATCGACCACTGGAGGCACGCCGGCACACGGCGTTACACGGAGTAGCACGGAGTACATGCGCCGATGATGTACAAAGCCCAACCCGCTCTAGAGGGCAGCGGCGCGGGTAGCTTCCGGTAGCGAGTACAAAGAAATAGTAGATCAAGCCTGCCCGTGACCTCAATGCAGTGGTGCCGATGGCAAATATAGGAGGTGGTACCTGAATTGATTGATCAATGGCCCGGAGGTCTAGTACATGCACTGGCATCCATCAATGATCAGATCAGTTGTTCCAGGCCTTCAACTACAACTAAAGTCTAAGCCTTTGTTTCAGTCCTCAGGCAGGGTCCCTCACAATTTTCATCTTGGACGAGTGCGAGTACGAGTATGACTTGTCAAGTTCGAGAACAGGACTGCTTTTGGCGGATCGAAGGAGAGGCAACCTTGCGCCGCGGCATGACATGCAGGACGAGAGCATGCATACATATGATTCCTGTAGTAATGGATGGAAAAGGCAGGAATAGACAGCACGGTCCGTCCGAAATAACCTACTACTACGGCTCGGCCATCCCTGCTGGAGGGCATCATGGCGGCCATTATGCCCGATCTGCTTCGAGTATTGTACTCGTACTACAGTAGGTCGTATTGCACGGAGAAATCTGCTTCTTCGTTTAGTACTATTTAGTACTTAGTACTACTACCTGTACGGAGGGTTACCACTACTAGGTACTAGTAGTACTACTAGGTAGTACTACTACCTCTATCATCATAGTAGTAGTACAGGAACAGTAGTAGTAGTAAGGCCTGCGCATACTATCGACCGGGCCGCAGGGCGGCAAGCGGGTGCTCTTTTATTGAAGTTTCAACCGTCGATCTCTTTTGGTCTGGCATTACTACGGAGTACTACTACCGGCAATACCAGGTAGGTTGTATACTAGTAAGATCTTGACGATCAAGATCATCAATCTTTCTGGGCATGTGTCCATCAATTCTGGAGACTCGTATTGCCACTGCTCCTCTCACACTCCGATCATCGTCTTCGACCTGATCGCCTGAGCCTGGTGGAGGCTCCTGCACCTTGAAAGTTGAGTCGCTGCAGCGCAAGGGCCGCATAGTACTAGTAGTACGGAGTACTATACTCGTACTCGTACCAGTACATACCTACTACGGAGTACCTCTACCTGCCATAGCGGATCCTTGATAAAGTATTGCCGAAGTATTGAGCCGCCATCGCGGCAGGGGCAGGCCCCTGAGCCTGGCCAGTGGCACCTGCTCTCAGGCTTGAAACTTCCTTGAAGCATTGATGGAACTTGAAGTTCAAAAGTTCCTCCATTGATCAATGCATCGCAGGGGGGGAAGGCGCCGCAGGGCAACCTTGAAGTTGGGCAGGCACGGCCAATACTAATGCCTGGGATTCATGGAAGGACCAATCAACACCATGATAGAGGCTCGGACCTTCCAGTTTCACTCCCAAATTCGATCAAGACTCGGAGGAAGGTCCTTCTCTCTCTCTAGGCAGGTACTCCCGGTAACATCGAGATGTGGCCAAAAGATGAAAGAAGAAAAAAAGAAAAAAAAACTTTTCCATCAATCCGACTTCATCTCATCCCCATACATCAATACATCAATACACCTTACCGACTCCCGCAGGGAGATCTCGTCCAATGTCTCAGTTTCCATCGCACCCTGTGCCTGATATCGTGCCTCGACCATGGGCTGCGCAGTGCCAGCACCTGGCTTACAAGGTGGTATGGATCCATCCATCCGTCCTCCTCCCTCTGCCCTGTCCTCCCCCCCCCCCCCCCCCATCCCCTTTCACCCCCCTCCCACACCCTCCCCCCCCCCCCCCTCCCCCCCTCTTCTTTCCCTCCCTTTCCTCCCCCGGTCAACGCTCGCGCCCTCCCGACTGACGTGAGAGAATACGAGTAGATCCTCATCGACCCGGCAGAGCAGAGCGAATCAGGCCAGCAGACATGAACAGCGGATGTCTGACTCGCCCTGTGTCCATGTCTCTCGTTTCTCGTTTAAGTCTCGTCAAAAGCACGAGCCTCGCGGCGTGATGCCATCATCATCCATCCAACCACCATCACATCATGCCTTGCGCCTGTGCACCCAAGCGAGTCTTGAGATCTGCCCCTCAGAGCCGCATCAAAAAGGGCAGCGGCATCAATTTGTTTCTTCGCGTCTGGGCCGCCTTCTCAGATACCGCTTTTCTCCAGCCCTTTGTTCGCAACTTGCTCGTGGAATGTACGGCACCCGCCCCATCCAACGAGGCCCCTTGGTGAGGTCTCGTCTGCGGACAAGTGCTCGTCTCTACCTAGGTAGTGGATCTACGGAATACCCAGACGTGAAAAGGGCACAAAGAAAGAGCTTGACCGAAACAGGCACAAGGAGCCAAAGCCTAGCGAGCGCATGGCCCGCAGCGCTTGCCACCTCCCGCCCCTCCCGCTTCTGAAATCTCACGACCCAGTCCACCTCGCCATGAGGCAAATGCGACAGCTCAATATACGAGTACGAAGGACGGAGTGTGAGCATACTGGTATGTACGAGTACTCGTACGCCGTACGATCAACCCGTTCTCCGTACCGGGATTTGCATTAGCGCTCCGCTTTACTCGCTCGCTAGGCTTTTTTCGGTCGACTGGCTGTCGTCACCCACCGTTTGTTACCGGCCCAGTCCTTGTCAGCATCGCCGTCTCGCAAGCTACTCCGTACCTAATCCACCTCACCCTAGCCCTTGAACCACCTGCAGACCGTAAGGCCGCCACTGGTACGGAGTACTCCGTGCGGAGTACTCCATACTGGCATTGTCCGTGGTCAAGATACTTTTTGTACGAGTACAAGCAGCTTTGAGCCATGTTCTTCTCGTCATCTACCGGTACCGAGAGTACGTGAATCATACGAGTACTCCATACAGGAGATACTCGCACTCGTACGTACAAGTCAAACTTTGTTCATTACTCATGCGGATATTGTGCTCGGATCCTGGGTTCAAATCCTACCGGTATGTATGAGTACGAGTACGAGACTGGCATCGGATCGCAAGCGACTCCGGAATCACCTGCCGAGAAGCGGCCCATGGATTGGGAGAGCGCCTGCAGCTGGTTGTCTGTCTACATCCAAAGCGTCGAGCTGTCATGAAATGCTATGACTTTCGCGGCTTGTGGGGGAGGCGTCAGCGTTTGGTGCCCGGCCTATGAGCTCACGCATTCTGGAGGTTTCTGTTCCCGCCCCAAACCATTGCCGAAAAGGAGAACTTGTCGCCAAGTGACAAGAGAAATATCCGTCATGCAAGACGCTTTTCTTTCTTTTCCCTCATGCTCGCTTCCGGCCAGTAGTGCGAGACCAAGATTCAGCATTACCTACCTCTCTTTACGCAGAATGGGGCATGATTACAAATCTCGTCTCAGCCGAGAACAGCTCACAATCAATGCAGAAGAACCGATCGATATCCTGACGCATCGAGGACTTTGCAGGACCTCGCGGAGCATCTGCGGCCATTTCCAGGGAAGCGAGAGCCAATAAAGCCATGGATCTATTGGCGACTGGCCCCTGCATCTGCTTTGGTCGATTCACCTCACCTTAAAAGTTCATCATCAACTCCCATCATCCAATCTCCACGAATACGCTCTCCCACGAAGAAAGGCGACCGGCTCAGGGAAGCAACTCTGCATCCCCATTCTCGAACATTGCGCTTGTCCTTGTCAGCAGTCGGGCTGCAAACCCGTCTTCAATCCTACTCGTACCGCCGGTAGTGCTCATTTCTCCACTCCGTCTGCAGCCTTCGACTGTAATCTCGGTGATCCATCCCCGCGCCAGCAAACATGGCCGGCTCCTTCACCACTCGCCAGCTTCTCCCGGGCCCGCCTTGCCTCTTCAGGCCCTGCACCACCAAACGCATCTGGATCAAGCCGGCTTGTACGAGTACGATCTGCAATTTGCGCGAGGATCCTCGCCTGCGGAAATAGCCTCTCTCTGGCAGTGGTCCAGGTCGGCTCATATCCGAAACCCGTGCCGGTTACATCCATACTCGCACTACGTACTTTTCCCACTCTATTCCTACGAGAACGGGCAGCATGCCGTGCTGTATCAAACTGCCACGGGTCTTCGCCGACCTCGTGGCCTGATATTGGTTTCATCAAAACATCTTACGAGTACTTACGTCCGAAACGGGCTCTCAGGAACGCCAAACCAAATTCAGGACCTCTCGCCAAAAGATCGTGGTACCAGTAGATTCTGGCGAAATTGAGGGAAGGGAGAGACATGCCCGCGAGATGCATGCAAGAACGCACGCACCAAGCTTCATGATCCTTCGGGTGGGCGGACCATCTTCCATGAAGATCCATTCTCCAGCATGGAAACCCAAAACGGACGTCGCCCGGTACGACCTGTACTCGTATGTACTAGGCTGCCCCCGTCGCGAGAGAAACGGACGCTCCACCCGACGGGCAAGTCGACATTGGACAGCCATCGAAGGTGGGCACTCCACGCGACGATCGTCGAGCCCGAGGAGCTGAACGAGTACGAGGACAGGTTGAGGTGACGGTTCGGCAGCGCTCCGCCTGAGTGGTCGGTCGTTCGGTTGCGGATGCGATGCACACACAGCTCGACGCCCGAGACTAGACTCCGGTGGTCATCGTCTTGTGACCCCGGAACTTTTGCCAGTCACGGGCCTTGCGCATCAGCCCCCCGTTACTGTCTCGAGGTCTCGCCGCCTCTGCTCCGTATTCCGTACTCGTACTCGTACGAAGAAGTACGGACTACTGGTACTAGCTCCTTCGCTCGCTCAACCACTTGGCCAGTGTCTCTCGCCAGTGCCAGCCGTTGCGATCAGCGTGGACATGTCTCACCTCCATCGCAGCCTCGGCGTACATGTGTACATA
>NQYQ01000007.1:241252-274443 GCA_003055925.1 Escovopsis sp. Ae720 | reverse complement strand
AAGCACGAAGCATCAAGCACGAAGCCAGGGCGCCATGGCAGAGACGAAGCGCAAGCGCGCGGCCGCCGACGGGTGCTGCGACTCGTCCGCGTCCGACGTCATGTCGATGGATATCCCCGCGGACCTCAACAGCCGCACGTTCAAGCGCTTCCGGGACCCGCGGCCCTCGGAGCAGCAAGTCCACGGCGAGTCCCCCCTTTCCATTTGAAACTGATTGATTGATTGATCGATCGATCGATCCATCAAATTTCTTCCCAATTCCATCTCTTTCCCCGAGCCGAGGAATCCATCCATCTCGGGACCGAGCACGGGGGTCAGAGTATACACAGAGTAGTATGATTGATTGATCCATCCTGGGTTGCCGCTGACTCGGTAGTACTACTACCTTCATGTGTGGCCTGCAGAGCACACGCTGGGTCTGCTCTACTCGGCGCAGCAGCGGCCCCTCGCGAGCGCGGGCTTCCACTTCGAGGGCCATGGCCAGGTCCCATTCGCGCCTCCGCCTCCTCCTCCTACTACTACTACGTCGTCCGCCCACACGAGCACGAGCACGAGCACGAGCGCGCCGAACGCACCGAGCACGCAGCAGTCCCTCCACCGGTTCTGGGACATCAAGGCCGAGCCGGCTGCGAGTACGAGTATGGGCATGGGCATGGGCATGGGCATGAGTATGGGCATGAGTATGGGCATGAGTATGGGAGGAATGGCCAGCAGCGCGCACCCCCCAAGCGGATGCGAGGACTGCGGCGGCGCGCTCTCGGAGAGCTACCCCTACCCCCCCACGAGCATGGACGCGGACTCCGGCATGAACGCGGATCCCGGCACGGCGGACGACGACGCGCTGGAGGAGACGCGGTGCGGGGCGTGCGGCAAGTACGTCTGCTTCAGCTGCTCGGTGAGCGATCTGGGGGAGCGCAGGCGGTGCTTGAGGTGTGCGGAGCGTAGGGGGAGGAGAGGGGGCGGCGGCGCGGGGGTTGGCTGGGGCGCGGGGGTCTCTGTGTGCTGAGGCGGGCGGGCGAGCGGGTGTTCGTTGGAAGGTCGTCAATGAAGTATGGAGTATGTACTGGCAATCTGTTTCTCTGCTCGATTTTGGTTTCCTCTTTTTCATTTTTTTTTCACTACATCATCGTGTCGTCTTCAATGGCAATGGCTGGGCGTTTGGGGCGCATATTCATTCATCCACGTGTGTACATACATCAATACGATACATGTCGAGGTGGTGGTGGTGGTGGTGGTGGTGGTAGTTGGGATGGGCAGATGCGATTGCATACATATGTATCCATAGATGTATGTATCGGGAGCTGCATGATGCATGATGTGCATGGCGGGTGCGTGCGGTGGGTTACATCAATCAATCAATGCTTGCGGCGTGCTCGAGGGATCTGACATGATGGGGATTTGCGATCTGCCGTGCTTGGCCCCCAAAGAGCGCTTTCTTCGGTCAAATGGGATCATGGAGCACGGGCGATGGGGAACTGGACACTTTGGAGCGCATTTCAGCGGAATCGTGACAATTTTCAATTCGGAAGAAGGGACCGGCTTCTAACCGCGGCGCCGGGTCGTGGGGCCCTTGCGGGCCGGCACGGCGCTCGAGTCGGCGGCGGCGGGCTCGTCGGGCTCGGCGCGCGCGGCGGGCTTGCTCTTGCTCTTGCTCTTGGACTTGGACTTGGAGGCGGCGGCGGCGGGCTTGCCGGCGTTCCAGTACATGACCATCTGGAGGGCGAGGATGGCGTTGAGGGCGAATCCGGAGACGAAGCCGTAGAGGATGAGCTTGTCGTCGACCTCCTGGAGGGTGGTGAAGATGCGCGTCAGGGAGCCGATCAAGTAGTTGAAGACCTGGGCTAGGTAGTCAGCATTGCGGGACGCACAACACCTCGTGTCTCACGCATGGAGTTCCGGAGATTGGAGTCCAAGTGGGACGAAAGAGGGGTGGGGGGGGAGAAGGGTCTCTCGGGATCGAGATGAACGAACCGCAAAGGCGCTGAGCTGGCCGGTGCCGCCCTGAGCCCAGATGGCGATGATCTGGGGCACCTTGCTCGCGACGCCGAGCACGCCGGCGCCGGCCTGGAGGTAGCCGAGGGAGTGCATGTCGACGAGGGCGCCGGAGAAGAGCGCGGCAGCGGCGGCGGCGAGGAGGGCGACGAAGACGGCGGCGAGGGCGGGCCTGCCAGAGTAGCGCAGGACGAGGGCGCAGATGGCGACGTTCTGGCCCATGATGAGGGCGGTCTCGCCGTATGTGCTGAAGGGGAAGCCGTTGCGGACGTTGTAGGCGAGGGTGATGAGGTAGGCGGCGGTCTCGAGGAGGTAGGAGAGGAAGGAGACGCCGCGGGCGGAGCGGGAGGCGACGAGCTTGAGGATCTGGGGCACCTTTACGACGGCGGAGGCGCCGACGATGGCGATGCCGAGGCCCTTGCTGGCGGCGAGTTTGAGGCAGGCGGCGTCGGCGAGGTCGACGTCGAGGAGGATGGAGCGGTAGCAGTCGGGGCCGATGAGGGAGATGGCCAGGTCGCGCACGGGGGCGGGGAGCTGGTGGGTGATGGGCTGGACGAGAGCCCTGACGGAGTCCATTTTTTTGGGGGGATGGATCAATGGATCGAAAAATTGTCCGACGCGAGGTGACGACGAGGGGGTGGAAATGGGGAGGGAAAAAGAAGGACCGGATAGATCAGGTCGAGCGAGGCACGATGACGGCGATGGCGATGACACGGTATGGTGTTGACGTGATACCGGAAGTAGTCGTACTGCACGGAGTAGTAGTAGTAGGTCCAGGTAGTATCGAGTATCAATGTATGCGCGGCGTCGGCCAGTCCCGAGGTCAGACGAAGGTTACAACTTGGAGGTGATTGGTAAGTTGAAAGCAGGGCGAGGAGATGACTTGAGATGACTTGAGAAGAGATTGAAGAGTAGAGAGGAGAGGAGAAGAGAAGAAAATAGAAGAGAAGAGAAGAGGAGTGGAGGGATTGAAAGGAATGATGCGCGCAATGTTTATGTTGGTCCCGCCTGGCGATGCAAATTCAGGCCAGATTTCGGATCGGCGTTTTCGACACGATCAGGCCTTTGCGATGACATCAGACTGGATCCGACATCCACTTCGAGGAAAGATTTCGAATCGATCGGATCAATTGGTTTTTTTTTTTTTTTTTTTTTTTTTTTCTCTTTCTTCTCCTCATTCTCGTTTTATTCCCATGAATCAATGAATTATGGATCATGGATGGATGGATCAATGCATGGATGGATGGATGGATGGATCAATCCGTTTCTGGGCTGAGCAAGAGGAGCAGCCACACTTGGCGGGTTGTGGCTTGGCCGGTCTCGATGGATTGAGCCTACGGAGTACGGAGTTACATACGGAGTACAGGGACCACGTTTAGGGCCAACAGCGGTCGTAGCGGTTCCTGGAGAGCCCTGGAAGGCGCCTGTGCCGCCCTGGAAGGTGCCTGTGGCTGACGCGGCTGATCAGAAAAAAAAAATGGATCCATCGCCATCGCCATCCAATCCAATCGATCCATCCACCCAATTGATCAATGACTTTGAGCATCTCGATGAATCATCCAGATTGATCCATTTGATCAATCAATTCCATCAAAATCGGGCTGTGATGATCAGATTGATGGATCAATGGATCATGAGGTCGATTGATCAGCACGTCCAAAACCTTTCATCCTTTCATCCCTCCATCCCTCCATTAGCGATATTCTTCGAGTCATCGCACCGGAATCGACACTCCATATTTGCCCTGCTCATCCGCCCAGGGAAACAGATGACATCAATCAATCACTACTCCGTACATACTCGTACATACTCGCACATACACCTACTACCTACTACCTACTCGCACACAAGCCCGGCCTGCGCGACCTGCAGGCAAGGATGCACGTGTCGCCTCGTGAGGGGGCTTCTCCAGCTCCGGATGGATGGGTCAAGGATGAATGGATTGTGGATGGATTGGATGCATCATTGGTGGACAGACAGAGGGCATCCGAGAGGCCTTCTCGTCCCACGCCTTGTCCTCCAGTCCGTTGTCCGCATCGTCTCTTCTGCGAGATCCGTGGATGGTTCGCTTCCCAGCAGCAAGCCACTCAGCAGAAGAACCTGGAAAGCAACATGAAATAAAGAATCAATCAATCAATCCATCTTTGATCCATCACCACGAGTACATACCTACCTTATTCTTCGTTCATCTACTATCCACTTCCGAAAGACCGGGCGGCATCCAGCGGGGTCCTGCCGGGCACAAGGACGGGCATCCTGTTTGTTTTCTCGCCCCCCCCCCCCCCCCCCCCTCCTCCTCACTTCTTTTCATTCATGTTCCTCCTTGTCTTCTCCCTTCTTCTCTGCATCAATCAATCAATCAATCTATTCTATCGACAAGTTCAACTCGCGTCTCCCGATTTCCAAATCCAGGCCTGCTGATCTATCACCTGCGCCAGATGATCTGTCCCCGGCCGTGGTTCGCTCCATGTGCGCCTGCATAGAATTGATCAAATCAATCGACATTTCCAATCTCAACTCCCGCACTGCCACCCCAGGCTCCTTGCGGCTCCCCGAAGCATCTCGGGCATTCCGTCTTGCTGCAGCTTCACCTCGGAATTTCTCAATCTTTTCAATATCTTCACCCCCAGCCTCGGTGATTGCTCAGCGGGACACCCTATATACACCCAATCTCTCCCAAACCACCGTTATTGACGACGACGACGACGACGACGACGACCATCACCACCACCACCACCACCACCACCACCACCACCGCCGCCGCCGCCACCGCTGAACCGCGCCCTCCATCTCTCGAGAGCATCCCTCCGCCATGGCGGCCCCGAGATCGAGGACGAAGTCGCCGGGCGTCGTCAAGTATGCCTACATGTTCTCGCCGGACAAGAGCCCGACAAGGCAGTTTGATGCGATACTCAGAGCCATCGCCGGACACATTGTATGATTGACGAAGCACCACCACCACTCGAAAGAGAATTGCCCCGATGAAGTTCAAGAGAAGAGAAGCAAGGAAGAAAGAGGAGGAAAAATCGGGGTGGGGGAAGAAGAGGGGGGGGGGTTGATGCTGAGACGCAACGACAGCATAGGGAACAGAGGATCTAGACACTGACCATGGAGGCGCAGATGACGGACATTGGCGACAGGAGGGAGCTGCATCTGACGCCCAAGAAACTGGCCGCCTTCTACAAAGCCGTCGGCGGCAACTACGATCGTACGTCCAGAGACAAAGACGCCCCATCCCATCCCATCCCATCCCAAGAAACCCCATCCCATTCCATCTCGACCGCCCCATCCATCACTCGCTGCCCCACTGGCACCTCAAGGCGTCTCGTCGCTGACTTGCATGGATCCCTCGTCGCGGCACCGCAGCCCTCTTCCTCGAGACCCCGCACGAGACCATCTCCTACATGTGGACCGTCACCGGCTGCCAGCACTCCCTGCAGCCAGGCCTCGACGACTACTCCCCGCCCTCGATCCCCGCCCTGACCAGGCGCGGCTTCTCCCGCTGGGAGTCGGTCGAGATCCTGCTCGGGCCCGAGGAGCACGTCCCCTTCATCCAGTACGCCGTGCGCAACTGGCGCCTCACCCACCCGGAGACGGGCGAGGCATTCCCGCCCGACCTGCCCGCCGAGGTCTTCCCGCTCCAGGCCGATCCGGAGATCGACAGGTGGCATAAGACGTGCGCGGACCAGATGCGCGCCGAGGCGAAGAGGGAGCAGGAGGAGAGCATGAATAAGGCAAAGCAGGAGGCGGGCGCGCAGCCTCAGCAGTCTCAGCAGTATCAACAGCCTCAACAGCCTCAGCAGCCTCAACAACAATCCCAATCGCAGCCGCATCCGCATCCGCAACCGCAGCCGTCATCGCAACCGCAACCGCAACCGCAACCGTCGTCACAATCGCAGCCGCAGCCTCAAACGCAGCCGCAGCCTCAGACACAGACACAGTCTCAAACACAGACAAACTCATATTCGCAGTCGCAGTCCCAACCGCAGCCGCAGCCGCAGCCGTCAGGATACTCACATTCATCAGGATACTCACAACCGCCAGGGTACTCACAACCGCCAGGGTACTCACAATCGTCAGGATCCTCACAATCGTCAGGATCCTCACAATCAGCAGGGCACTCACAATCACAGCCCGAGTCTCAACCTCAGTCTCAACCTGAGTCTCAACCCCAATCCAGATCTCAACCCCCATCTCAACCATCTCAATCTCGGCCCTCGTCGAGACCACAATCGAGGTCACAACCGCAGTCTGAAGCCGACACGAGCGCACAGCATCCGCACCAGCCTCAGCAGCCGCAGCAGTCACAACCACCACAACAGTCACAACAGTATTATCAAACGCAGCAACAACAACAGCAGCAGCAGCAGCAGCAGCAGCAGCAACAACAACAATCACAGCAGCAGCATCAGCCGCCGCCGCAACAGCAGCAACAGGAGCCGCAATCGCAGTCGCAGCCTCAGACACAGCCGCAAGTAAAGCCCGAGCCGAAGCCCGAAGCGAGACCCGAGACGAAATCCGAACCGAAGCCTGAGCCGGCAGCGACGGAGCGCGAGACCAAGTACTACGTCCACACAAGCAGGGATCCTTTCCAGACGACACCGCCGCGGGCGAGAACCTCGGACGCAATCTTCCTCGAGAAGCTTGACAGGCCGGTCAGCTACGGGTACCGCACGGGGGGAGCCGTGAAGGACTCGACGCCGCGATCCGCACGGCACTCGCCGGAAAAGCCCGTCTCGAGGACGGCGCTGGGCGATGAGCCGAGACGCAAGAGTTTCTCGGATTACGGCTCGCCGGGACACCCGAAGAGGGAATCGGGGCACCACGCCCGCTCCGGGCCGTACCTGAGCCCGGAGTCGGGCCGGCTTCGACAGCATAGCCAGCCGCGGCACTACACGTCGTCGGAGTCGGGGTCAGAGTCGTCCTCGGACGAATCGCCCCCAGAGCACGTCGAGCTCCGGCCGAGGCGCAAGCACCGCGGGGCGGCGCCCTCGCCGCCGACGGGCTACCGCAGGGTCACCCCAACATCGGCACCGGTGGCCACGGCGGTGGCCGCAGACCCGCCCCCGCCGCCCCCGCCGGCATTTCGGAGCCACCGCAGCGAGATGAGAGCGGAGGACGCCAGGCGGCGGTCGAGCCCGCGCAATCCCCTCCGGGACAAGCTGCCGGACATGGTGGTGGGCGGGATCATTGCGGCCAACGGCCACAGCCTGAGTCGCAGCCTGGACCGGACGAGGAGCGGGTCGAGGGCGAGCCCGCACGATGAGCCGATTCGCGCGCGCAGGAGTCGCGAGCAGGTGCCGTCGTCGCGCCGCAGCCAGAACTTCTCGGACCTCGCGTCGGAGGGCTCGTCGGAAACGGAGCACGTCAGCTCCGCGTCCGACCGCCAACGCAGACGGCGCGAGCGGGAGGACCGAGAGCGAGAACAAATCCGGGAACGGGATCCGAACCGGGATCGCACCCGTGATCGTGATCGTGATCGTGATCGCGATCGCGATCGCGACAGGGACAACAGGTACCGCGACCGGGGCCGTGCGCGGGACTTTGAGCGTGAGCGGGGCGAGGAGCGGGAGTCGAGCGGGCAGAGGGGCGAGCGGCACTACGGGCGGCGGCCGGAGGCGGAGCGCAGGCCGAGCAGCCACACGGATCCGGACAACCGGCGGCAGCAGCAGCAGCAGCAGCAGCAGCAGGCGCCGATCACGTGGGAGCGGGAGGGGAGCCTGCGGGGGAGGGATCATTTCCGGGAGGAGCAGAGGCGGAAGTGGGAGAGGCGGGGGACGGAGGAGGACCTGGGTGCGATAGGGGGGGGCATGCTCGGGCGGCGGTTCAATGAGGCGACGTATACCTGATGATGATGATGATGATGATGATGATGATGATGATGATGATGATTTTTGAGTTCTTTTCACGATTGTTTATGAGTTATGATATGTTATGATGGGAGGATTCAGGGGTCAATTTTGGGCATAGCATGATGAGTTTGGATACAGCTTGGAGGGAATGGGATACTGCAGTCTGAGACTTGGATCTATGATGACGATGATGATGATGATGGCGATGAATCGATGATGATGATAATGATGGCGATGGGCTGATGATGACGACGATGATGATGAAAGTGGGAAGGGCAAAAGAGGTTGAAGAAAAATCTACTAGTAGATGAACCCGATGAGATCATGTACGAAGAGTAGGGTCTTGAAGTCATCAAATCCGAGGGGCCTCGAGGGGCCCGGATGCTTGGGAGCCTGCCCGGGACAGACGGGATGCATCATGGACTGTACCGGTAAGAGAAGTGCGTAGCTCGAGCGTGGATATCATTCTTGATCCATTACGAGTACTCTCGTACATCTACGGAGTATACCTACCTTAGTAGTACTCACCTTTGTCGAGATGACTGCATCTCGCACTCCGGGATCTGCCGATACGACGCCCTAGATCCGTTGGAAGCCGACATACATTAATCATTGATCGCATATCAATACTAGAATGGAGGGAGTCCTTTCCCGCCCCTCCATGATTCGATTAGAGAAAGTCTTGATCCTTAGGTAGTGATTGGACGAGTCTTTGCCGCTTCCCGCTCCCCTTTACGCCAAGTAGTACTCCGTACTCCGTAGTACTCGTACTAACCTCAGGTCAAGCCGAGGATCCTTTTCTCTTCCACGATACGAGGACGGAGAGGGAGTAGTGGTGTTGACCAATTCCATCATGGATTGATGACTCCAATTCAGGAATTCATTGATGACTTCCAGTTCCTTGAAGTGAGGGCATCTCGAGGCCTTTGTTCGCTTACGTCACTTTGCGTGACCTGGTGGCAGGCGCGATGAGCCCGTGAGGCAAGAGTGATGGGCGAAGATCGCGGCATCGCTCTTGCACCCTCAAGATATCAATTCCTCAACCTACTAGTACCTACAGGTAGTACTTACAGTACATATTATGCCTTAGTACCTATAGGGTGCCTATACGGCATCTTAGTGCCTGTATATGTACATGATAGAATCAATCCATCGATCAATGCATCATCCCCTTATTAAACCACTTATACGGAGGGCCCCGTCAAATCTCGTGCGCGACCGCCCCGCCCAACGCCACACCGACAATTACATAATCATATACAGCCATAAAAAGCCACATAATTTAGACCTACTTTTTTAGCTTTATTAGCTAATTAGAAAATCCGTAGCTAGCGCGATTTACCTAGGCCTTAATTCCTTCCTTTCCTAGCAGCTAACCTCTTTTTTTTCTCTTCTTCTTTAACCTTCCTTCTTTAACCTCTTTAATAGCTCCTAGCAGCCCGATTTCAGCGATTTTTATAGCTTTAAATACAGCTTCTTTAAGGCTTCAATTACGGCTTCAAATACGGCTTTTTTACGGCTTTAAATACGGCTTTTTTACAGCTTCAAATACGGCTTCAAATACGGCTTTTTTACGGCTTTTTCTAGCTTTAAATACAGCTTTTTACAGCTTTGATTGGGGCTTCAATTACAGCTTTTTTCAGCCTTTAATTACAATCTCTATCTATAGGTTATTTTTCTCTTTTTCTAATCTCTCTTTTCCTAATCTCTCTCTTCCTAATCCCTCTCTTCCTAATCCCTCTCTTCCTAATCCCTCTCTTTCTAATCCCTCTCTTCCTAATCCCTCTCTTTCTAATCCCTCTCTTTCTAATCCCTCTTTTTCTAATCCCTCTTTTCCTAATCCCTCTTTTTCTAATCCCTCTCTTTCTAATCCCTTTTTTCCTAATCCCTCTCTTCCTAATCCCTTAATTTAAATAGTCCTTTCCTTTCTTATATTTATTTCTACCCTTTAACTTAATAACCTTCTTTATATATATAAAGATCCTTTTAATCTAAGCCTAGATTTTCTTTTATAGTATTTCTTTTTAAGCTATCTTTTATATTTAAAGAGCTTTCTCCTAACTTTCTAAAGTACCTTTTTTTATAATCTCTCTTTTTAAATATACTTAAGCTAGCTTAATTATATTTAAATCTAGTAAATTCCTATATTATATTATTTATAAAATATTATAAAGGTTATATATATATTACTAAGCCTAATAATAATATACTAATACCTTATCCTTTTAAATAATAGTATTAGGCTAGGTCTTAAAGCATTTCTTTATAAATAGAATTAACTTTAATAATATAATTATTTACTAGTATTATTATTAGTTAATCTTATTAGCTTTACTACTTTAGCTTAATTTCCTTATCTTAATAGTTTACTTTTACTAAGGCCTTATCCTTAAAAGGTTCTAAAGGGCTAGGTAATATATATTATTAGTTATTTTCTACTTTTCTTTTAAAATTAGCTTAAGCTTTAAATTAATTTTTATAATAGCTTCCTTTATAGCCTACCTTTCTATTATAGTCTTTAGCTTTTAGTAATAGGCTAGGCCTTTACTATTATATAAGAATAATCCTTAGAATATAAACTTATAAGCGCTTTTCTATTAAGGTTAGATATAGCTTTTATTATACTATTTAACTAACTATCTTTAAACCTAATAGCTACTATACTAATAGCTTAAAATAATAGAGGTTTTATTAGTTTAAATAATATTTTTTTAGTTATTAAGAGTCTAATCTATATAGTTTAAATATTACTAAAGCTAGTTAGATTATATTATAATAGTAAGTCCTAGTTTCCTTATTAGCTTTATTTTTTAAAATTTACTAGATTATAGGATCTAGTAAACTATATAAGGTAATATATTAATTTTAATTTCCTTTAGATTATTAGAAATATAAGCTATTAATTTTTCCTAGCTATAATAGTCTTATTAGACTATCTATTCTATTATAGCTTAGATTACTAACTACTTTAATAAATGCTTTAGTTATAGGGCATTTTAAAGGTGTTTATTATAAAGGTATATAAGTCTTTTTTCTAGATTAAAGCTATGCTTTATAGCTTTTAAAAAGATCTAATTAATCTAGCTTTAAGAGAGGCCTATTAATTCTAAGATCTAGGGTATAAAGAAGGTAGTAAGGGCTTTAAAAGAGATAATTAGAGCCTAGGTTATAATATTTAAATTAAGAGCTATCTTATACTTTAATAATAAAGAAAAAATGCCTTTTTATTTTATATAAAGTATAAAGTAAAAGTAGTAAAAAAGCAAGATATAGTAATACTTTTATAATTTATAAGGCAGGGTTAGTATTAGAGTTTATTCTTGCTTTATAATAAGGGCTTATGGCTTAGCTCTAACTATCTTACGCATGATTTTTCACCGCGCCCTCCGTACCTGCTCGTATAAAACTACCTACGAGTAGTGAGTAGTAGTACTCTGTCGTAGTAGTAGTAGTAGTACTAGGACCTTAGTAGTGGTCGTGCCACCCGTACCGTTTTATCTTGACTTGATGCGAGAAAGTCCGCTGCAGCCGAATAAGCTGGAGGTACGATAGCTGTATGTGTTATTGATTTGATGTATATGGATGTAAGTGCGAGATATTAATCAATTTAGTGATTACCTACTACCTCCAAGTACCTACCTTGTTACGGTTCTGTATCCCTACGTCAGGTGACACGCTATTATGGTATCCGTAGCTGGTTGCTATAGCAGATAGAGAGAGAGAGAGAGAGAGAGTATATAATAGGCTTAGTCCTAGTAGATTATAAAATATAACTTAGACTTCTTTATATTTCTAAATTAATACCTAATATACTAGTAGTAATACTAGGTTCTTTAGTAACCTATATCTAATATTAACTAATAATTTATTTATTATTAGGATCTCTTCTTATTTAAGTAACCTATAATAAAGAAATGTTCTTTCTTAAATATAATAAATAATAAAATAATACTAATTAACCTACCTAATACTAATAATAGCTCTTTAGGTAGCCTTATATAACTCTTTAAAAAACTATTATCTTTTATTAAAATAGATTACTTATTTATTACTAATATAACTATAGATAAAATCTTAACTATATAAAATATTAGTAAACTTATAAAATAAAAGATAATCTTTATAACTCTTTATCTATTAGTATAGGTTAAGAGGCAGGGCGCCTTTACTAAAGCCTTAGATAAATAGTAAGATAATATTAATAAAGAAAAAATTAATATTTAAATATATAGAATATTAGGGATACTAAAATCTTTAAATATACTATTAAATATATTAGTAATAGAAGGTATAGAGGACTACTAGGAAGGTAAACTACTAACTAATTTCACTATTAACTTAAAGTCCTTAGAAAGGATATCTTTTACTCCTTCTCTCTTAGCCTATAGATATAAGTACTTAAAAGGAGCCTTCTTAATACCTTCTCTTTTAAACTATCCTTTACTATTAAGGCCCTCTTTATTCCTAACTTCTATTTACTAAGGTTTTAAATAATTCCCTACTAAGTAGCTATCTAGGTCTCTCTATTAGGTAGTTAATAATAATAAATAAAAGATAAGGTATTTCCTTTATACTAATTAGTTATTAAAGAATAAAGTAAAGGAATATATTATAAGTAACTTATACTTAGCTTTTATAACTATATTAAGGCTCTTTATCCCTATAAAGGATAAAGATTTCTCTCTCTTATCCTTTAATTCTTCCTTATTTAACTTTAGTTTAAAGTCTATCTTTTATTTTAACTACTCCTTTAATAGTATTTAGGCCGCTCTAATAATAATAGCAGATAAAAACAAAGTCTTAGCTAAAGGCAAACTACCCTTACTACCTATTACTAGGCTCTTTATAAGCTTAAACTAGCTAAAAGAGCTTATTAATACTTTAGCTATTTCCTATATTAACTATAATAGCCTAAGGCCTTTTAATAATAAATAAAAGCTCTTTAAAATAGGTTATTTTAACCTTAACCTAGATATTTCTAAGGCATTTAGTAAAAGTAACTCTACTTTAAAAAATAAAAGCGCTACTATCTAATAATTAGTTAACCTATTTATTAAAAGTATTTATAATAATACTACCTTAGTAAATAGATCTAAATTTATTTATCTTAACCTTAGCTAGCTACTTTAAGGTAATACTTTATTTTAATAAATTAATATTCTTACCCTTAGTAAGTATAAAAAAATTAAATCTTTTATTAATATATAATATATTACCTTATAAATATAATTCTATATTAACCCTATTTATATTAATATACTTTTAATTAAAATATCTTATTTTAAAAAGGACTATTAAAAGGGGTAAGATATTAAAGAATAAGTAGCTCTTTTTATTTATATTATAAAGGCTATAGGTTTTATTAACTATAAGCAGTAACTTTTATAAATCTACCTCTAACTAAACCTTTCTCTTTATAAGCTAGTTAATAAGCTATACCTTAGACTTACTTTTTATAAGTTTTTTAATTATATTAAGAAAAAGTAAAAGGCTTATTAGAGTGCCCTCTTATATACTAAGGGCGCCTAATCTAGCTTAGTATTATTTATTAATAATACTAGTAAAAGCATTAGTAATAGCTTCTAGGGCTCTAGAGACTATAATAACTATTTTAAGGAAGTATACTATAATAATTACTTTTACTAAAACTAATAGGGCACTTTTAATCGCTCTTATAACCTAAATTTAAACTACTATTAATAAAATTATAAGAACCCTCCCTCTTAGGACCGTTCCCGCGACGCATCTTCTAATACTTACCAGCGATAACCCAGTCCTTGCGTTTAGCGTAGGGGAAATATCGTCGCTGGGTCCCAGAGGACTACGTTAAAGATGGTTCCTATAACGCGGATAATATTGATAGCCTGTGTGTTAATATTGCTAATAAGGGTGCCTTAGAGAAAGAACGCGAACTAGCTGCTAGTAGGTATATTATTATTTAATAGTTTAAAATAAAGGATAAGAATTTAGATTATATCTTAGATACTTTAGGCAAAGAGAATACCTATTTTACTTACTTACCTTCCCCTCTAGCTATAATAAAAGGCTAAAAGGCCCTAAACTAGTACCTGCCTAATAACTAATAAGTATATCTAGTTCCCTATAAAGAAACCTATTATCTAGTATTACTATTTAACCTTATTACACCCTTACCCTATATATCTTATACTAACCTAAATAAGAAGAGGGATTATTTTAAATATAAAATGCATTTTAATAGCTATATATAACTACTTTACTATATTTTTACTAATAAATATATAGAGCTAAAGGTCCTATCTAGAACTAAGCCTATTAAGGCAAACCTTTTATTTAAATCTAATTAGGTTATTAAGGCCTAATATTAATAGAAATTACTATTATTAGCTTATTTTTTATATATAAGGGTTAAACTATACTTTAACCTTAGTAATAATAAAATAAATGCTATTATTAATATAAGGTACTTTAATACTATTATTAATTAGAGCTAGCTAGCTATAAACTCCCTAAATATAGTATTCTTTAAAGCTGCCTAGCTAAAGATTATACTTAAGGTAGCTAGCGCTATAACCCTAATTAAGAAGGCTTACTTTAACTTTTATATAAAAGGGTATTTAAATAATAAAGATATATTTACTTACTTTACTATTAAGGTATAGGTAATAGATAACCTTTATCTTTATATACTACTTAGAATAAATTTTCTTTTTAAGTTTACTATTAATATCTTACTCTATACTAGACTTTTAGTTATAAGGTCTAGTTATAATATTAAAGTCTTATTTAAAATTTTAAAAAAGCTATACCTACTTAGAATCTATATACTAATAGCTTAAACTATAATAATTCCTTTATAATCTAAAGTTCTTATTCCTATCTATTATTATAAGCTAGCTAGGCTTAATTCTTATAGTATACTCTATACTTACTTATTTTTATTTAAAATAAGTAAAGTCTTTAACTATATCTTTACCCTTAATTCTAGCCTATTTACTAATTATACTAGTTAGGTAAAAGTAACTAATATATTAAAAGCGCTACTTTACTTATACTAGAACTAGGTAGTTAGCTATATTAGAGATTATAATAAGTTCTGCTATAAAGCCTTATTAGAGAAAAAGGCTTAGGTACTTACTGCTTTCCTTTATAATAATAATACCTTTTATTCCTTAGATATAATAGACCCGCTTATATCTAATATCTTAGCTATATTAGATAGTAAATTGTATATAAGGTTAGGCAAAGTACTAAAAGTAGTAGCTAGGAAAAGAGATATAGTAGGTAAGCCTAATAATATACTAGAGATTTTAAGTAAGGCTAATATTTAGGTTTATATAGTAAACCTAAACTAAGCTGCTATACTAGTTTACCTCTTAAACTTATTTAATATCTAGTATAAAAAGGATATCTTACCTCTCTCTAAAAATAAGAAGATATAGATTAATCTAGTTAAGGGATAATAAGACTAAGTCTAGCCTTTATATACTTACCTAATAGGCATTAAAGACTAATTATACCTAAATATAAAGATAAATACTATATAGTCTTATAATAAGGTAAGCTAAATAAAAGGACCTTATCCCTTTATAAGTCCTATATTTATAATCTAGCGGACCCCTAAAAAGGGATATATAATAGTTAATATAAGGAAATTAAATAAAATTACTACTCCTAACATTTACCCGCTTCTATTTTAAAAAGAAATTATATTTTAAGTATATAGTAAAAAATTTATAACTATTCTTAATATAAGCTAGTTCTTCTACTAACTACTAATCTATAATAATTATCTAAACCATAATATCTTAATTAGCCCTAAGGGTTTAAAAAAGTACTATATAGTACTAATAAGTTTTAAAAATAGCCCTACCTTTATATAAAGGTTTATAGATTAATAGCTTTATAATATTTACCACTTTATATATATCTATATTAATAATATTATAGTCTTTAATAACTTATTTAAGGAGTATTATAATTACTTTTAAAAGTTATTTAAATAATTTAAAAAATAAAGGCTAGCTATAAACCCTTTAAAATTATTTTATAGTTTTCTATCTATAAAACTCCTTAGCTTTAAGGTTAATGCCCTAGGCCTATTAACTACTAAGGATAGGATTGTAGCTATTAAGAAAATTAATATCCCTATAAATCTAGGAGACCTTAAGATATATCTTAGCATAGCTACTTTCCTTTATCACTTTATCTATAAGTTCTTAAAAAAGGCTACTCTATTAAAGAAAAAAAAGAAAGAGCTACTAGCTAAGCTATAAATAAAAAGGGCTTAGCTAGAAAAAAACAAAATAGCTTAATAGATATATATAGCAAAGATAACTTTTACTCTAACCCTAACTAAGACTAAGTCCTTTTAGATACTCTAGGAATATATAATAAAGGAACTTTATCTATATTACTATAATCCTAATAAAGCTCTTTATATTAAAATAAATACTAGTAGAAAAGGAATAAGCGTTTTTATATTTTACCTAAAAGATAAAATAAATTAGTATAGTATTTCTCTAATAGTAGAAAAAATTTAACCTATTATATTTCTTAGTTACTAACTATTAGCCTTAGAAATATAGTACTGCCTAATAGAGCTAGAAGTTGCCTGCTTAATATAGGCCTATTAATACCTTTATATTATAATTTAATTAAACTACGCCTTAATAAGGATACTTATAGACTATATAGCTACTAAAGAAATAGTCTTTTACTCCTTTTTATATACCTTTAATATAGTTAAGGCTAACCCTTAACTAATAAACACCTTTATATATCTAAGCTAATTCTAACTAAAGGTATACTATATTTTTAAAAAGACTAACCTAGTCCTAAATACCTTATTATATTTACTAATATCTAAACCCTATATAAAGGAGGATACTAATAAACTTAATAATATCTAGGAAGATAATAATATTTAGTTAGCTAAATTATAGATTATTACCCTATCTAATATTAAAAGTGCTTTAATTAATAGGTATAAGGATAATATTTACTAGTATTTTATTATAAAAGACTTAGCCTATTAGGTAATAAGATTAGATATAGGTATACTCCTTTTATTTTTACTAAAGGATAAACTCTTTTACTATTAGTAATAAGATAGAAAGGAGTAACTTTATATACTCTAATCCTATATCTATTATATCCTTAAATTAATCTATAATAAAGACTTTTACTTTAAAATAATATAGATAATATATAGCTTAAAAGGCTTTATTATACTAAATAAAGCTAGGTCTATTTAATAATATATCTAATATTACTAAACCTATCTTTAAAACTAAACTAACTATACTAAACTATTAAGTAAACTATAGCCTATTTTATCTAAAGCTAGGCCTTTCTATATATTAGCTATAGATTTTATTATAGGACTTTCTAAAACTTTAGTACCTAGATCCTTTTAAAGAGTTAAGGACTTAGCCTTAGCCCCTACCCTTAATAGCCTAATAATAGTTACTTATAAATACTCTAGAAAGTTACTATTAATACCTAGTTATATATAGTATAAGGCCTTTTATTAGATAAACTTACTTCTTTAAATACTCCTTTTATATAATTAAAGGATCCCTAAGGTTATTATTAATAATAAAGATAGTAAGTTTATATTAGACTTTTAAAAGTAGCTATTTTAGTCTTTAGAAATAAAGCTATTATTTAGTATAAGTTATTATCTTTAAATAGATAGGCTTTTTAAGTAAAAAAACTAGATAGTAAAGATTATAATCTATTACTATATAATAATATTAGAAGTGCCTTAGGTAGATATATTACCTAGTTTATAGTTCTCCTTAAATAATAGCTTAAGTATACCTATTAGTTAATCCTTAAATAAACTATTACTTAGTTTTAACCTTTCTTAGATTATTAACTAGATTAGTAATTAGATTATATAGAAATTAGATTAGGTAGCCTTAAATACCCTATAATAACTTTATATAAAGGAAGCTAAGTACTTATTAGATAGGGCAGCGATATAGGCTAAAAGATAGTATAATAGTAAACACTACTAAGTATTATTCTAGCTAGGTAATAAGGTCTATCTAAAACTATATTATAGCTACTATCTACTTAATAAGCTACCCTAGAAGTAGTTATAGTAATATATAGGCCTATTTAAGGTTCTAAAGAAGGTAGGATCCTTAGCCTATAAGTTAAAGCTACCTACTACCTAAAAGATCTATAATATAGTATCTATAGCATACCTTTACCTAGCACTATTAGAACTAGACTTATTTAATAGGAAAATAAAGGTACTAGGCCTAGTAATAGTTAATAATAATAAGGAATAGGAAATTAAGAAAATTATTAAATACTATATAAACTAGCGCTTAAAAGAACTATAAATAGAATTCCTTATAAGATAGAAAGGCTTTAGGGCTAAGGATAATTAGTAAATTAAGTAATAAGAACTACTATTAACTGCCTCTAATATTCTATATAAGTATAAAGTAATTATATAATTATAAAAGTCTTTGCTTAAGTTAAGGATAGAAGTCTTTAAGAAGATTTTTAATAACCTAAACCTATTATAATTCTTAATTAATATTCCTTAGGTACTTAGAAATTTAATATTTAAAAAGTAAACTATTACTAAGAAAATATAATTATATTATAATATTAGTAGTAACTAACTTCTATATTACCTTTATTACCCTACTTAAAAGTTACCTAAAATTAATTCTTATATCTCCTTAATATAAATATAAACTATTATTACTATTACTTTCTTTTTTTATAAATATTATATTTTATAATAAAGTAAATATATTTTTTAACTTAAAATATCTTACTCTAATAATTCTATCTTACTAAATAAGAATATTCTTCTATTTCTTTTTACTAGCTACTATACCTATAAATATATATAATAACTTAGTTAACTTTAACCTTAGGGATCCTAATAACCTACCTAAGATAATAGTATTAATTAAGTCTTTTATTAAAAACTACTAAATAATAAAGCAATATATTTAAAGAGTTAAAAATAATATAAAGCTATTTAATATAATAATCCTTATTAAAGTAATAGCTACTATTCTCTTTATAGCTTTAAATAAGAGAGAAAGGCATTAGCTAGAGACTTTCCTAGCTATCTTTATATATTACTGCCTAACTATAGTAAGGCTTATATAGGAGTAAGCTTAATAAGAGTAAATTAATTAAAATAACTTACTTTATAATCTAATATTATAATATACTCTATTTAAGCTATTTATTTACCTTACCTTACTAATTACCTAGTATTTTAATATATTATTCGTATTACCTAAATAAGGGCAATTATTAGTTATTTTATATATAATATCTTATAATACTATTATAATATTATACACTATTATAATTCTTTATTTTTAATATAGTAAATAATAGATAATAGGAGGGTTATTAAAAAATAAGATATTAAATTAGAACTTAGAGTTTACTAAATAAAAATAAAAATATAAATAGATAAAGATAAAGATAAAGTATAGTTAAATAATTATAAATAAATAGAAATAGTAAATAGATAAGCGAAATAGAGTAGTAATAGAATAATAATTAGAATAATTAATTAAATAAATAATTAGAATAATTATTATTTTTATAGGTAGTAATTATTATAGTATCTATAGCTAGTTATTATAGTAGATAGAGAGAGAGAGAGAGAGAGAGTATATAATAGGCTTAGTCCTAGCAGATTATAGAATGTAACTTAGACTTCTTCACACTTCCAAATTGGCACCTAACATACGCTACATATCATCACCCACCAACACCTCTTAGCATAGCCTAGCTTCTCTCCCTAGATATAATATAGATAATAAACCCTATAGTAGTATAGCTAACCTACTATTAGCTATTATAGCCTCTCTATAGTTAAAGTTATAATATAGTAGTAATACCTTATTAACTAAATGTTATACTAAGGAATCTTTCTTATTATTTAATAAGATCTTTTATTTATTTAGCTTAAAACCTTAATAACTACTTAAACCTATTAAACCTAAACATTACTATATAACCTTTAACTAATATCTAGTTAATTAATCTAACTACCTAATATATCCTAAAAATTAAATTAATAAATTAACTAAACTACCTATATACCTAGCTCTTACTTATAATATATAACTATAAGTTTAACCTCTAACCTATCTAATAATATTAAACAAATAATAATTAAGCTTACCTATTCTTAATAATAAGATAGCTAGTATAAGAAAACCCTAATATTAGGATCCTAATATTAGTAAATTTATTTCTTAAAAAAGAGTAATAGAGCTAAGGCTTATAAATAATAAAGTAAAGGCTTTACTAACTACTAAGGTTAAGATAGCTAATACTTTAATTAATAATATAAATTTTCTAACTAAGGATATAAAGTTAATTATTAACGCTATACTTCCGCTTAAGAATAATATTACCTTAAGCGATTATTAACTTTAATAATATAATCTATTAGCTAAATACTAACCTTAGGCAGTAACTACCTAATAGAGTATATTAACTAAGAGATAATATAATAATAGTAAGGCTAGGATAGGTATAATTACCCTTAGATATAAAAATCCTATTTCTTTTATCTTTAACTGTTTATTAGAGAAGCTTATAGTAAGTTTAAGGGATTAGAATATATTATTAGGTATCCCTTATACCTTAGCTAGGCTATATGCCTAAACCTCCCTATCTTTTATATCTATTTTTACTACTCCTTCCCCTCTAATAATCTCCTTATTTTATCTCCCTTTATATTACTCTCTCTTTACTATTTTAAAGTCTAGTTAGCTAAATAATTCGCTAAATCGCTAATAGTTAGCTTGCTAAAATTTACTAGTAAGAGACCTACTTAATAAGCTTATTAAACCTAATAGTAAAAACCTACCTAAGCTATCTTATAGCTCCCTTATCTTTAGGCCTTATATTACCTTATTTACTATTTTATTAGGGAAATAACCTTAATAGTTAGATAAGGTAGCCTTGCTTACTTTGCTAGAGCCTTATAGCGTTAAGTAAGAGAAGAATGTAATATCTATTATATAGCTTATAAATAAAAAGTTAGTATTACTAGATAAAAGCGATAAGTGGATTCTATAGCGGTATTAAATTAAGGCTATGCTTAAGGCTAGACCTTAGATTTTAACCCCTAATTTTATTAAAAAAGTAGTAGTTCTTTTCTCCCTTTTATTTAGCTTAGCATTAGCTAGGACTGCCCCTTAGACTTTAAAAGCGGTAGTAAAGGCTATTATTAAGATACTATATAGGGAAGCCTTATATCTTTTAAAAGGTTTAGGACCTTAACTTACCTTATCCTTAGAATAGTCCTTAGATTAGCCTACGCTTTTAAGCCTAATATTAGCTCCTATACTTACTATAATACCTATTAATAACGCTTTTATTATAGCTAGTACTATAATAGGAAGGCCTATTAACTATAATATATTTAAAGAGTCTAAAATTAAATATAATTTTATTAAAAATATAGCTAAAGAACGCTAAACTTTAGCTAGAATAGTAAAACTATATACCTAGGCTATATATATATATAATATTTCCTTTCTTATTATTATATATAAAGAGATATAAAAGGGCTATTACCTTTGCCTTCTTAAGTCTATTCTAGAACCTGCCTTAGTTAAAGCAAAGAATAATATTCTCCTTTTACCTATAAAGGAGTAT
The DNA here is from genome assembly GCA_003055925.1 of Escovopsis sp. Ae720. Classification (NCBI taxonomy): domain Eukaryota; kingdom Fungi; phylum Ascomycota; class Sordariomycetes; order Hypocreales; family Hypocreaceae; genus Escovopsis; species Escovopsis sp. Ae720. Next base: position 252,949 of record NQYQ01000007.1, on the reverse strand, counting down.
AAGATATTCTACTCCCTTATTCTAAATAAGCTAAAGAATAGTAAGTTAATTCTAATTATAAGGAATACTCTCTTTACTATTATAAAGAGGGTCCTTTAAGGCCTAGATAATAATAAAGATAAAGAGATAGGTAATAACTTAGCTATCTTTACTACTAAACCTAGTAAAAAGGATCTTAGTTATATTAATAAGGTCCTTTTTAGTCTATTTAGATCTACTAGCGCCTAATACTAGAATTTATTATAAGGTTAATAGGTATTAAATAAAGATATATCTAAGAGAGAAAGATATTTCTATTAAAGTTATAATAAAGAAAATAAGTAATATTTCCTAAAGCCTATATTTAAATCTAATATCTTTACTTTTAATACTTAAGTTACTAAGGTAAATGCCTATATTACTTAAATAGACTTCTTTACTAAAAAATATAAATAGGATACTATACTTACCTACTTAGTCCCTAAGATTCTATCTAGGCCTAATAATAATAGTTTTAAATAGTTCTATTTACTTAATATAAAAATAAAGAAATATCTTACTACTAACTTTAACTATTAGAAAGTCCTTCTTATTTAGCGCTTTTATTAAGATTAGAGGACCTTAATAATAAAAGCTAATACTCTATAATATACCTTTATAATAAAGGATATACTTAGCCTTTAAGAATATATTAATTAAAAACTTAGCCTCTATAATAAAGCTAGTAATATTAATAAAGACACTAAAGTTCACTATATTATAACTACTATTAACCTATGACGCCGCACACCAGACAGGTGCGTGGTCATATAAGGCTAAGTTATCTAGCCTAGGTATATCTATAGCTTAGGTTACACTACTTAAACTTATATAATCTAAGCCTTAGTTTTATTATAATACTTACCTTAAGGTTACTTATAAATTAAATATAATTTAATATAGTATAACTTACCTAGTAATTTATATTCTTTTAAGGTATTTTATAATTTCTAAGGCTTTTATTTTTATTACTTAAGTTTAAAATACTTATTATATAATTAGGTTATAAATCCTTTATAAGATTATAAGGATCTTTTATAATTACTAAGGGTAGTAAATCTTTTAGGTAGGGTAGTAAAACTCTTACTCTATACCTAGTTATTAATATAATAAAAGATAACTAGACCTAGGAGTATTATAAGGAGAAGATATAATAATTATAAATTTAGATTATAGGAATAAAAAAAGAAATTCTTAACTTAAGTATTAAATATATTAGTATAAAGTTAGATAATAAGTTAGACTAAGATAAGGTTAGAGTAGAATAGTTTATAGAGTTTACCTTAAGTAGATTGTTTTATAAGTAAGATAATTAGTTAAATAACTTATAATAAGCCTTTAAAGGGGCTAAAAGATAATATTATAAGGACTTAAAGAAGATTTTTTTTACTTTAAATTATATAGATTCTAACTATAAAGTAAGATAGGATCGCTACCTAATTAAATAAGATTTAGATAAGTCTTGTATTATATTAAAAAATAATTGGTTCTAATTTGAAGAATGGACTCTATTGTTGCTTAAAGACTCCGAAATTAGCGAAAACATTACGAAACGAAAGCGAATTCTTACCAGAGCTCGTTCCTGTCGAAAAAGAATTCTCTGCACACCAGCAGGACGTGCAGACAGGGCGCGATCGATGACATTCGTCGCCGGGCGCCAAGACGAAGGCGTCAATCGGCCGCGAACCGGCCGAGACAAGTGAGACAGCGGGGAATTCACGCACCCGTAACCCCTCTCTAGCTAAACTACTTAATCTAAGTTTATACCTACTAACTATAGATAGGCTTAAGTTATAGTTATATACTAAGGAATTCGCTGCTTATTAAGACTAGAGGAGCTATTATATTACTAAGACTTTAATAGCATTAGAATTAAAGGAGGCTGCTATAAAAATAAAGGAAATATAAAAGGAAATTACTATATTAAAGCTTTAATCTATTAATAATTATTAATCTTTTAATAATTAGAGAGAAGGTTTTTACCCTTATAATAGTTAAGGCCTTTAGCCTTAAAGCACTGCTATTAGCCTGCCTCTAGGTAATGCTAGTAAGGATAATTATAATAACTAAGATAATTAAGATAATTATTAATAGGGTAACTATAGGGTTTCCTTTAACCTAAATTTCCTACGCTATAATAGAGACTAGGGCTAGTAGTAGTGTATAGTTAAAGCCTAGATTACTTATAATAAGGAAATAGATTAGTCTCTTAATAATAGTAAAGGAAAAGTTAAAGGTAACTTAGATTATTCCTTAATGCCTAATAGCTAAACCCTATTATTATTAATAAACTAGTAATATAGGCATTACCTAGGAATAACCTACCGCCTTATTAAAGTCCTAAAGCCCTAACTATAAGGCAGGTTATAAAGTATACTTATATTACTAAGGTTAATAAGGAAAAGAGCTATTATCTTTATTTAGCTATTAAAAACTATAAAAAATTAAAAAATTTAAAAACTATAAAATATATACCTAAAATAGATTTAGTTTTAAATATAATAAATAAGGATAATTTAAATAGTATATATAATACCCCTATATATATATACTTTAAATTAATAATAGTTTACTTTATAAATAGCTATACTATTAAAAGAGATAACTATACTTACCTTAGGGTTATTTACTATTAACTATATAATTACTCTAAGGCTTTATTAGATATAGGGTCCTCTATTTCTATTATTAATAAAAATATATTATATAATTATTTTCTATTAGTAAAGGAAAAAATATTCTTAGATTTAATTAAAATTTCTAATATTAGAAAAGGAGGCTCTATTTTATATACTATAGTAAATATATATTTACTATTAAGATATAAGACTAGTAAGGTAGTAATATATATTATTAAGTATTTTATAATTAATAAATTATTATATAGTCTACTCTTAGGAGTTTTCTTTTTAAAGTTAAATTGCCTTAATATCTTATAAGGAAGGAAGCGTAGTTTTAATTAGCTTAATGCTAGAGAGGATAGAAGAATTTATCTATTAGCTATAGAATATAAAGATAATAATAAATATACTTTTATAGTTTATATATCTAAAACTATTATCCTTTAAAGGGGCTATAAAATCTTAGTACTTATTTAGCATAAGCTAGCACCTATCTATACTAATAGTTACTTTATAGATTTAAAACTTATTACTAATATTATAGGAGCGGCCTATAGTCTTTTTATAGCTATTATTCTTATTAGATAAGAGTTATATATTTTCTTAGTAAATTTTAGTATAATACCTTTAAAAATCTCTAAAGGTTTATTAGTTAGTATTATAAAGTAAGGCCTATTACCGCTAGAGTATAAGGTTTTCCCTATAAATAAAAGTCCTACTAATAGTAGCTCTAGCACCTTTATAGCAAAAGTCCTTAATAGTACTAGGTAGGCACTAGAGGACCTAAAGAATCCTAAATATTCTAATAGTTACCCCTACTAGGTTAAGGTAATAGAAGGACTAAATAGTAAGGAGAGTAATATTAAATTAGTAAAGATTAGTAAATATTAGTTAAAAGAGGAGCGTTAGTAGGTAAGGGAGGTTATTTTATATTATTATTACTTATTTTAGTTAGAAATATAAAAGTTTACTAATAGTATTAAAATGCCTATTTTATATAAGAAGAATATAGATTTAACTAACTTAAGATAATAACTCTATAACCTTTTTTAATATAACTAATTAGCCTTTAATATAATTATTAAACTGCTTTATAGGATTAGTATTATTAAATCTATTCCCCTAAATAAGATTTACCTAATATTAGCTCTTACCTTTATTATATAAAGAGGTAGTAAATTATATATAGTTATTAACTTGTAAAGGTCTAATATAAAAATCATTTAGTATGCTTACCCTTTACTAAAGCAGAAGAATATCCTTACCTTCTTATAGGGTAGTATAATATTCTTTATTCTTAATCTCCTAAAGGGCTTTTATTATTAGAAAGTAGAGGATAAGAATAAGTAAAAGTAAACTTTTATTATACCTTACTATAGTCTAGAATAATTAATAAGATATTCTATAGGGCTTATTAATAGTTTATTATTCTTTTAATATTAAATAAAATATATTCTATATAACTATCTTTAGGACTTTATAGTAGTTTATATTAATAATATTATTATTTTCTTCTAAAGCTTTAAGGAATACCTTATATATCTTAATTAGGTATTAAGCGCGCTAAAGAAGTCTAGTTATATATTATTATTAAAGAAGTGTTTCTTTGTATAAGAAGGACTATAGGCCCTAGAACACTATATATCTTAGCTTAGTTTTAGTATAGTATAGGAAAAGACTAAAGCTATCTATAATCTAGCTATACTAATAACCCTTAAGGCCCTTAAGTAAGGCCTAGGTCTAATAGAATATTATAAGAACTTTATTAAAGGGTATATAGTAATTATAAAGCTATTAAATAAACTAAAAACTATTAGGCTTTATAAGGCCCTTTTAAAGAATCTAGTATAAGACTATTTTATTAATAAAGAGTAGATTCTAACTTTAGAAATTGTTTTACTAGATATTAGTTTTATTAAAAGAAAATATATTAAAAGAGAAAATAATATATAATAGTAAACCTAGGAGAAAGTAAAGATTATATAGGAGACTTTAAAGAAGAAACTCTATATTACTACTAAACTTGCGTTTTCTAACTTTAAAAAGCCTTTTAAGCTTTATATTAATAGTAGTAAAGAGAGGGGATATTAAGTAGCCTTTTACTAGAAATAAGAAGATAGTTCTATAAAGCTAATTCTTTTTATTTTTAAAACTCTTACCTTTATAAAAAGGAACTATAGAGCTATAGAATTAGAGACTAGAGCTCTTATATAGGCTCTGTAAAAGTTAATATATTATTTAGACTATGCTAAGATAGATATAGTAATAGATTATATAGCTATTTAAAATACCTTTTAAAGTATAGAATCTTATAAGCCTAAAGGAAAATACTATTTTATTAATTAGTATTTATTTTTAAAAAAGTAAAAACTATAGATTATAATTAAATATTAATAAAAAAAAGCTTACTTTAATACTAACGCCCTTTTATATATAGCTACTATTAATAATTAAGCGTTAGAAGAGAAGAGTAATTAGTTAATAACTATAATTAATATAAAATATAGTACTAATATTAACCCTATTACTATTTTCCTAGTTATAATTAGAGCGTAGGCTTACTATTTAATAGATTACCTACTATTATTAACCCCTACTAATACTAAACTAATATCTTTAATAATATCTATACTAATAACTATTCTAAATAATACTCCTTTATTACCCTTATTAATAATAAACTTAAAGCCTAATATTAATATAGCAAACCTTAAATCTAATCCTAACTAACTAAACCTACTAAGCAAATACTTTAAGGCCCCTTATATAATAAACCTAATTAAGTAAAGATTATACTTATTAGAAGCCTTTTAAAAACGCTTAGTAATAGAATTACTAAAGGATCGCATATTTAAACTAGTCTACTAAAGGCTAAACGCAGAGTCTAATAATCCGTAAGGCCATTCTATCTATAACTTCTTTTTAAACTAGTAATTAGGTCTCTTATATTACTATTAGAATAGGACCTATTAACTCTACCTCCCTGCCTTATTAGTAAAAGAAGTTTATTATTTTCTTTATAATAAAAGAGCCTATTTAGAAGCCCTAAGATTATATACTACTGCTAAAGATTTTATTTTCTTCCATAATATAAAAAGAAAAATCGCCAAATACATTTTATATTACCTAAAATGCTAGAAATTAAAACCCTACTATTAACTACCTTATAGAGATATAGAGCTAGTCCTAACCCTATAAGAGCCACTTTTAACCTTATATTTAGATTTTATATCTAGATTACTAGTAACTTATATAAAAAAGGATATACTATTAGTTATTACTAATAAATTCTTTAAATTTATCTAAGTAATTATAAAAAGGTTAACCTAAAATGCTTATTAATAGGCAGATAGGTATATAAAGCTTATCTATTTCACTTAAAAAATGCTAGCTATCTTTATATATAATATAAACCCTAAACTAATCTTAGGATTATAATAAAGTATATATAAAGCAGTAGGTACTAAATGCTATACTAGTGTAGTATATTATTAATAAGCGAATAGCTAATTAGAATAATCTATTTAAACCTTAGTTTATAGTCTGTAAACCTTAATTAAAGCTAAATATAATTAAAGGGATTAGCTTATAATACTATTTTATATTTTACTATATATAAACTCTATATTTTATACTATAACTTAATATATACTATTTAAACTCTTATATAAATAAAAGCTAAACCTATTCTTTAACCTAATAGATAACCCTTTAGTAAATAAGCCTAAGTTTTCTTTTATAAAAAACTATTAATTAGTAAGAAAAGATACTTAGAATATAGTATAATTAGTAATTATTAAGATAAAATTATATTATAATAGTATTTATATTACCTTACCTAATATTAATAAAGGTAACTTGGTTTATATTAAGCTAGCTAAACTAGGGAATAATAGTTACTATTTAGAAAGATAGATAAAGTTATTATACTAATAAGCTAGGCTATTTAAAGTTATTATTAAGTATAGTCCTTTATATTTTAAGATTAATCTGCTAGATTATATTTACTAGAAACTAGATATTAGTGTTAAATATCTAGAACTAGTCTTTCTAAGAATACAGATAGTAGAACCGCCTAGACTAATATTTTAGGAAAAAGATCTATAATATATTATTTTAAGAATCCTAAATAAAAGAATATAAAATAGTTAAAAGGAATATAAAATTAAGTAGAGAGGTTATCTAAATATAATATAGGAACTAGTATAGAAGCTTAGTATAAATATCCTATAAATAATTAAGAGGTTTAAATAAATAAGAATATAAGCTATTAAGTTATACTAATTACCTTGCTTAACTAGGTATAATAATACTATAATCATTACCTATTTATATATTACTATTAATTATCTCTTTTTATTTATTTTTAAAGATTAACTATTACTATTTTACTAGTCTATTAATATATACTTTACTTAATAACTAATATATTACTTAATAATATCTAACTTACTACTTAATAATATTTTTAATATTATATATAAGATATCTCTAACTACTCTTCTACTAATAAACTAAGAGGAATGCCTAGTCTTTAAGTCCTTAATTAAATCTATACTAAGATATAGTACTTTTATTACTTTTAATAACCTACTAAAGAAGTTACTAAAGCCTTAGGAAAAGAGGGAAAAGAAATCTAGAAAGATAAAGAAAATATTAATAATAATGTTAATTATTTTAGGAGGAATTTAAAGTTTAGGATTATATATAGGGATTATTTAATTAATCCTATCTATAGATTATATAATAATAAAGAAGAAGGATAAGGATATTCTTATCTTTTAAGAGAGGGTTATTATAGTTCTATATCCTTATATTAGGTAATACACTATATATTATTACCTACTAATACCTCTTAGCATAGCCTAACTTCTCTCCCTAGATATAATATAGATAATAAACCCTATAGTAGTATAGCTAACCTACTATTAGCTATCGTGGCCTCTCTATAGTTGAAGTCGTAATATACCTAGTTAATATTAATATGTATATAGGGATATCGGCGGCTACCCTGTAGTCAAGAACGTTGACCCTGGATAGATTATGGCGACTTACATTGATTAATGTGTGAAGATGAAGATGTGAAGCTGAGTTAGATGTATCTAGGTGTTGATCTATTAGAGCACTAAATGCGGAGTATCGATTAATTGTATGAAGGCAGTGGTAAGGCCATTGCGGCGATGATAACCTCAAGTACTACTCCGTACTATTACTACCAGTAGGAAGAAGTTATAATCCTTAGGTCTATGATGAAATCTTTCTCGCAGGATTCTATCCGACGGGTCAATTAGTATCAATTTGATACATATAGTAGTGCCTCGAGTCCTCTATACAGAGTACGGAGTACCCACTTATATGTAGAGTCCGACGTCAGTGAGGATTGATATTATCGTGATATCTCTAATATGCCTAAGATCGGGAGTCATTTAGAGTCATCAATCTGCTGGTGATAGGTAGTCATTGATTATTTTTGAATCATCGATCAAATGTATATATAGATATCAATATATGAATATATATATATATATATATATATATATATGTACATTCCCCTCTATCTCTAACATCTACTACGTCCTATAAACTTGGAAGAATCATAAAGGACATCATAGAATGATTACTGTAATTGATACTCCGTACCATCAAATCAATGGATCAATCAATGGATCATCCAGTCAGCACCACGATCTGCATATTCCGGGTATCAAGATCAATACCGGTAGATCCGCCGGCGTTGATCCTTGTCCAGTCCATGTTTCAGGATCCCCTTGTTCCAAGTCTCCTCCTCCTCCTCCTCCTCCGCCTCCTCCGCCTCCTCCGCCTCATCTTCCTCCAGCTCCGCCATCCAGATCCATCGAATGTCATCCATCACCATCCTCCTGCTCCTCTCGCCCAAGCCGTCCGCCATCCAACGGCTGTCGTGAGCTTCCCTGGATACTCGTACAGCTCGCTGCCTGCCACCGCAGTGCACGCTGTAACATCCCGGTACGACTTCCTGGTAAGCGCCTCCAGCCCGCGCTCCGTCCGGTCAATCCAACGCCTGTTCCCCTCATTCCATTCAAGTTGATGGATGGATGGATTGTACTCGTACGAGTACTCGCACATCAATCCATCATTCCTAACGAGGGCGACCAACTGCGCCGCGTGTTTCCCCCCTTCTCGAACACCACGCAACGCACCGCAACGCACCGCAACGCAACGCAACACGGCACAGGCACAGGCACAGGAACAGGAACAGGAACAGGAACAGGCCCGAGCCACGAGGCCGAGAGCATAAACAATACCGGTGCACATCGCTCAACCGGGGGCCGCTCGGCCGTCTGACTCAAAAGTTTCCGAGCTTTCCTAGCAGCCCGCAATTCCCGCCGGGACGAACGAGGACGATCAAATCCTTTTGAAACACGACGATCCTTTGATTGATCCTTTGAAGCACGACCATCCTTTCGCGCACAACGCACACACGCACACACGCACACACGCACACAAAGGCTGACGGACAGACACGCAAGGACAGACACGGACGGACGGGCGGACGGACAGGCGGACGGACAGGCAGACAACTTCTCATACGTTCTTCGCAAAGAGGACGACCAAGGCACACAGGGAGGACAGGGAGGGACACACACATACAAGGACAAAAGGACACAGAGGACACACAGAGGACGCAAAAGACGCAAAAGACGCAAAGGACACAGAGGACACGCAAACGAGCGGGAGGACAGCACGCCGTGATCATCCCATCAACATGAAAGGCCACCCCGTCGACCAGCTCGTCTACGACTACATCTTCCCAAATCCCAAACCAACAGACCCCCAGAACTTCCACGGCATCCTCCAGCGCTACCTCATCCTAGAGGTCCGCCAGGAGACACAGTGCTTTTACGGTCACCTCGACACCGAGGAGGCGAAATACCCGGGCCTCGACTACAACCACCCGACCCACCGCATACGCCTCTGCCGCTGGCCCTGGCACCGCCGCCTCTTCAGGGCCTTTGACGGCCTCGGCCTCACCCATGGCGAGATCGCTCGCCTCACGAGGTGGGAGGGCACCAAGTGGGCCAAGGAGAAGTTCGAGATGGAGCAGGGCATCGTCATCCACGACACCGCGGGAGACGGGGTTCCGGACTGGATGGAGCCCGTCGACTGCTGCACGCCGCCCGTCAACGTCGATTTCAGCATCGTCGAGGGCGCATTCGCCGCCGCTGCCTCTGCCGCCGCTGCCGCAGACGCCCTGCACGTGCCGCTCGCAATACTGTATAGCGAGGATCTACAGAACGAGAACCACGTTCTCAACGAAGATGACGACGAGGACGACGAGGATGATGACGAGGATGATGACGAGGACGAGGACGAGGACGAGGACGAGGACGACGAGGACGATGACGATGACGACGATGACGATGGTGAAGATGATGATGATGATGAGGACGATGATGAAGACGATGGGGACAAAGACGATGAGGACGAGGACGAGGACGTGGACGAGGACGAGGACGGGGAGCTCGAGAGCATAGGCGTCGAGCTCAACAACCGCCTGCGCGCACAGGCCGCCCGCCGCGACGCCGGAGACACTTCCGTCGTCCTCGACGAGGAGTGGGAGCAGTGGCTCAAGAACGCCATCGAGACAGGCGCCCTCGCCCTCTTCACAGAGCGCCTCGGGAGGCGCGAGCGCGATGCGCGGTCCCACCTCTCCGCCGCCTTGGCGACGGCTGATATCCCCGCCGCATCGTCCGTCCTCCCCGTCGGCGTGCTCGACATGGTGCGCGCGGGCCGCTGGGACGACTTCCCGGAGTCATTGCAGCCCGTGCTGCGGAGCACGGTCGACGCGGAGGCGGCGGGGGAGGTGGCCGCGGCGCAGACGAGGCTCTCGTGGGCGCAGGAGCAGATTGATCAGTTGGAGCAGCGGCTGTCGCTGTCTCGGGGATCGCAGGAGCAGCAGCAGGCGCTGATTGATCAGTTTGAGCAGCGCTTCTCGCTGTCTCGGGAATCGCAGCAGCAGTCCCAGCAGCAGCAGCAGCAGCAGCAGCAGCAGCAGCAGGAGGAGGAGGAGGAGGAGGAGGAGGAGGAGGAGCAGCAGCAGCAGCAGCAGCAGCGGCACGCCGAGACCCCTCGCGGCGCCGGGGCCGACGCGCTCTCCCGCATGAGCGTGGATTGGTCGTGGCGGCTCTTTTCGGAGCTCAGACTGCCCGAGGGCGCTGGCGACGCTGCGCCGGCCGCGACGAGCCAGAGGACGGCCGAGGCGTCGGGGGCCTGACTGCTGCATCCGGTCCTGTTCGACGCGATGCTTTCCCTGCTGCTGCTCGTCCTGGGCTTTGCTTCCGCGTGGTCGCTGATAGCGCGAGACGACGGGTCTTGAACCTCTTGGTTCCCTTTTCCTCCTTTTTTCTTTCTCTTTTTTTTTTATATATCGGTGAGACGTTTCAGAGACGGACACGGTTCTGAAGTTGTCAGAACGTGCTGGCAACTGATTCGGCCGATTACGACGATGGATGAATTGCCTGTTGGCGTTGTTTTTTTGTTTCTATTCTTTTTTTTGACGCTCCTGGCTTTGGGAAGTGCTTAGCTATTGCCTTCGGCGTTGCGGGCCTGCGGGAGTCTGATTCTAGCATCTTCTATTGCTGACTAGTATTCTTTTCTTGTTTGGGGGGGGGATTGTTGGATGGATCAATGTATATGAGAGACTGGAGGGCTGGAGGGAGGATTTTGGACCGAGAGGGACGAAAAAGGGGATCGATCTATTGGGTATTGACGATGAAAGGTAGGTAGTGGGATCCGACGTGGCATTGGGATGCGGTAAGAATTTTTCATGCGATTGCGATGTCGGAAACGACGGGCCTCAATGGGATTTGGGACCTGATCAACAGAGGCGAGACGAGGATCAGAGAATATTAGGTACGTTGGTGGAACACGTTTGGGACCTGATCGATAAAGCACTCAAGACGAGACGAGGATCACAGAATATTGCATTGGTGGAACCAATTCTTAGATTTTTTTTTTTGAATATATTCATCTTGGTGGTTTGATGTTTTGGAGTGCTTCTGTGAGTGGAGGGAAAAGG
>NQYQ01000007.1:210194-239774 GCA_003055925.1 Escovopsis sp. Ae720 | reverse complement strand
GGGGAGGGGGGTGCGGTCAACGCATCAGCGCGAATGATTTCTCCATGGCGTCACACGGGCGGCGCGCGCGCGCAAAAAGGATGGCTAACTGTACCTTTTCGGGGAACGGGATCGGCTTGATCTCGCCGGGCTTGTCGCCGGCCGTCTCGGCGCTGTTGTTGTTGTTGTTGTTGTTGTTGTTGTTGTTGTTGTTGTTGATGATGATGTCGCTTTCATCTGGCTTCGCCCGCTTCGGCGCCGCAGGGGAGGCGTGGTCCTCGGCCTTGCGCTTGGTGCCGCCTGTTGGCCGTCTCAGCATGATGCGGCTCGGGCGGGTGGTGGGTGCTGGCTCGAGGGCTTGCTTACCTTCCCCCTTTGCGTCCACCATGGCGACGACTTACGACGACGGATGGAGGATGGAAAATGGTGGGTGGCGAGGAATGCCGGATCGATCTCGGATGCGCGCGCAGGAGGCGACGATGGAGGTGTTGGAGGGGTTTTCTCGGGATGCAGGCTGGGCGTTGGAAGTTGAAGTTGAAGTTGAAGTTGAAGATGAAGTTGAAGTTCAAGATGCGCCTTGAATTGCGCGACCGACTCGGATGTCATTCCCTGATTACGTAATTCTCTCTCATCAATCCCATTGCAGGGTAGCTCAACACCACGTGATGCGCTAGCCTCTTTGGGATGGACGAGCTACTGGTCCAGGGTTAGGGTCAGATCCATCCACGCTAGGCCGCATCGGGCGCGTCAGCTCCTCCTCGAGCTTCCCCGAAACCGCATCGTGGAATCTGGAATCTGGCTTCTTGGCCTTCCAGTCTCCCATCACCACGAAGCTCCAACAAGCTCCAAGCTCTCAGCTCCAAGACCCATTCCCCTCCCCCCCTCTCCAATCGGCTCCATCTTCTCACCCCTCGTCGCAGCGCAATTGCACGCTGCCGCTCACCCCACGACCCACATTCTTTTCGCTGTCTTCACAGGAAGAGGTCCTCGCAAGAGAGATATCAATACCGATATTTTCAGTCTGCGACCCGCCGTTCAAAGCCTGCTCACTCATTTCCCAAGTCTCGGAGCATCACATGGATTCCTCGCTGCATGAGGTCTGGCAAGCTGCTGCGGGCAGTCCCTTTCTCCCAGTCATCGGAAAAGATCGCCAATTCCTCGTCGCATTCGCCCTGCTCGTCCTGGGGCTGGCCTTCACCGGCGCGTTTGCCTTGAGTGGGTTTCCTTCACGCCCCGGCCTTGGGGTCATGGACGACAGCGCAATTGACACTTTTTTTCTCTCTCGCAGAACGATCCATGGTCAACGTGATTGTCCTCGGTCTCCCGGCTTCCCTGGCCATTGCGTATGAATTCCCCTCTACCTTTGCCCTTCTCTTCGGGGAGGCTTGGGCCGTGCAAAGGCTGGGGCAGTCCAAGTCCAGTGAACTGACAATCTCATCCCCAGATACGGCGTCGTCTACATGTTCTGCGCAGTTGGAGTCTACGTCTAGCTGTTCCATCTCCGCAAGGGGGAAAGCTCGACTCGGACGGCCCGGTGTATGATAGATAAAACGAAAGAGAAAGGCTCTCGAGCGACTGTTCACCACACCCCCGTTTCGCGCTGTTCCGCTTCATTCCTGATTTGATCCCGTCCTTTCCCCGTTTATCACTCACTCACTCACTCACTCATTCACTTGACTTGCGTCGCATTCGACATCATGGCGCCAGAGACCAGGCCCATCTTTCGCGCCGTCGCGACCTCCACAAGACCTCTCTACCAGCTCCTTCGATGCATCAACTTCGCCCCCAGGGTCCACGTTCAGATCACCGAGGAGGGTATCCGCTTCCAGGCGGACAACTCCCGCGTGATGCAAGGCGTTGTCTTCCTCGACAAGGTCCTCTTCTCCGCGTTCGCCGTCAACCTCCCCGCGTCCAGGGACGGCGAAGAGCCCGAGCACCCCAACTTCCAGATCCCCCTGTCCTCGCTCCTCGAGGTCCTCCAGATCTTCGGCGCCGTCGACACCGCGACCCGCGCGCAAAAGGCCGAGCAGGACCCCTACCGCAGCAACCTGCGCAACTACCGCCCCGACGCCTTCAGCAACCAGGCGCTCGGCATCTCGGGCACATGCACCCTCCTCTACGCCGAGGAGGGCGACCCGTTCAAGATCACCATCGAGGAGGCCGGCGTCAAGACCACCGCCGGGCTCACCACGTACATGCCCGAGCTGCCCGACGACATCCCCTTCGACCGCGACGACCTCGCCTTCAAGATCATCATGCAGTCCCGCTCGCTGCTCGACTCCATCGCCGAGATCTCCCCCGCCGCACCCCTCAGGCTCACCATCACCGCGTCCAGGGCGTCCCCCTTCCTCTCGCTCGCAGGCACCGGCGACCTCGGTAGCTCCGCCGTCGACTTCGCCCGCGGGAGGGACCTCCTCGAGACGTTCAGCATCAGCGAGCGCTGGTCCCAGTCGTACCGCTTCGACTTCATCAAGAACGCGACAGAGGCGATGCGCATCGCGTCAAAGGTCAGCCTCAGGGGCGACGGTCAGGGCGTGCTCAGCGTGCAGCTCATGGTGGAGATGGAGGGCGGGAAGCCGAGCTTCATGGATTTCCGGTTCGTGCCCTTTGTCTCGCACGACGACGAGGATGAGGCCGATGGGCCGGGAGCGAGCGACGGGAGCGAGTGACCTTCTCCTCTCCTTTTAATATTGTGTCTTTCCTACTGTGTTTGAACAAAAAAGCAATCTGAATCTCTTGCCCGATTTGTGAGGCCCCCTTTTTTTTCATTGAGGAAACACTACTGCTGCTGCCCTCTCGATGTGAGACAGGAGTGAAGGCTTGCTAGCCCGGTGAAGCAGCCTGGAATGCATCAAGACCACGAGCCGCCGCATTCCTGGCACATGTGTATGCAAAAGCGCGTCTTGCAATCTCTGACATCTTGCTCGTGTCAATAAACAACGAAAGGGCAAAAAAAGAAAAGAAAAGGAACCAAACGCCCATGAACTTCCAAAGACACCGCCCTCACGACCTCGGTAATGCCCGCCCGAGCTTGACATTGAATCCCCTTCCGCTCTCCCAAACCTTTGAACGAAACTGTCGACTAATTGTCCGCGTTCGAAGAATCAGACGAAGCCATTAAGCTACACGGGCTCAGATTTTACGAAGCAACATTGGTACCTAGTGGAGCAGGTGGACGGACATGCGCTCCTACATGCAGCTCAGCTTCTGCGCAGATGAAAGCATGGGCATCCGACGGACCATCCGGCGCTGCTGCGCCATCTCGTGCCCGTTTCGAGCCTCGGATCTTTTGCGCTCCATCAGGGCCTCGTCTGGCGCCATGTGGGCGAGGAAAGGGTCGGCAAGCTTCCAGGTCCGGGAGGGGGAGGAGGTCGAGCCGCTGCTGATGGAGATGAACCGGGAAAGAGGATGAGAGGAATCGAGTATGGCTTGTGAGCGCGAGTGGCTCGATCTTGGAGGGCTGGAATAGAGGATTCGGCCTCGTTGGAGACGAGTGCTGATATTTCAGGGTTAGGGTCTGCGAACAGGGTTTCAATGACAACGCGACAGGATCAAATCATGGCATGCAACAAGCAGCTTTACCGGTAGCCGAGGTATCGAGTGACTGGACGGGAAACCGGCGACGGATCAACTGGCGCCATTGTTGTTCTGCACATGGCGCTCTGAATGAATCAATTCTGTCCCGTCCGAAACAGGGGGGTTTTGAGCACCAGTATGCATTCAGCTGGGCGAAACGTCCGTCTGTATGTCCGCAGAAAGACTTGACTCTCACGGCGTTGCTTTTGGCGAATTGATGCCGGCCCCTCTCCAGGGTCGTCGGCATCGCTGCCTTGAGCCGTTTGCCTCGCAATCGCCCGTATAACAAGGGTCCCTGATCGATCAGCGCGGTTATCGTCTTTCAGGTTTCACACGAAATGACGAGATTGCGAGACCCTGCTCGGACAGAAGAGGCGGAAGGACTGTCTGTCAGCTCGACTGACTGCAGGTGCATTCTATTCCTCCGTGAAAGACGCGAGAATAGGAGTACTGGTATGGGGGGGCGAGTGCCGTAAACTCTTGCTCGTACGACTGAGTACCGGTACATACATACGAGTACTCGCTGGTGCTCGTACTCGTCAGCACAGCTCATGGCCTGGAGGCAGAGGGATGAGGTCATATCGGCGGGGGTTCGAGGTTGATGCGGCTGGAGACTGCAGGGTTTGTGTGTGGTCTTTGATAGCCGGGATCTTGATCTTCAATAGATTCGAGCTCATCAAACAGGCGTCGGTCTCGGCCTCATTTTCTTGCGCCATGACCTCTCGTCATTCCATTCTTCGAAAATTTGCATCGATGGCTTGCAAGAGATGGCAATAGGTCGAAGCAACTCATTGTTTGTCAACGCCTCCGGCATACCCACGGGGTGGATGTTCTTCTTCGACTGCAATCTCCTCTTGTAAAAGCGGTGTCGCTGTCGGTGACGAGTGTCTCACCCGCCGTTTTGGTAGAGAGATACCAAATTGGGGATGCCAGATCGTGAGAAGTCGGGCAGTCTCGGGCAAAAATCAAACATCAGTGATGGTTCGCTCGCAATTGTCGCATCGATCGCTGCGGTGTTGGGGGCTGAGGATCTCAAAAGGACGTCGGTAGTGGTAGCGGCATAGAAGCGTCTGATGGTTCTGGTCCAGCTTCTACCGCGCTGCAGAGCATCGAGACACACATTAGGGCCAGGAACATGACGTAGAGCAATGGATGGGACCACCAACTGCCGCGAAGTGAGGAGTCTAATGCGGTAGTAGCGAGGCTCTTCTTGCTTGGTGCGAAAGGGGATCTATTGCGTGGTGAGGGCGAGTCATGCGCTACTAGTATGATTCTCGACTTGAGCGGCGCAAAACGTCGGCCTGACTCTGTTCTTTTCTGTTGGGATGGGCCTGTTTGGAATCGAAGTATGACTCGCGAGGCCGATTGGAGGTCGAGGGGTAGGATGTGAATGTATCCGAGAGCCGAGATGAGATTGAGATCCATTTGGAACGCAGAGCGATGCAGTGGACAGGGCTGTTGAGCCGCATGATGATAATAATGATGATGATGATGATGATGATTGAAGGGATCATGGATTGACGGAATCAAGCAGAGACTCCGCGAGACGAGACGAGACGATATTCCGTGGCTGCCGCGAGAAATTCGGAGTGCGCAGTGGCCCCTTCCGTGTTGGTTGCAGTGGTTCGTACTCGTACGAGGATGCTCCTTCCGCCACGGAGACAGTCGAGATAGTGAGAAGAAGGGGGGGGGGGAGGAAAGAGAAGCTGGGGTAAGAGGAAAGGGGGAGGGATCTTAGTACGGAGTACCTGCTGTAAATAGCTCTCCGACACGGAATGCTTCGTCCCGCTGAAGCGCCCTGGTGGAATGTACGAGTACTCGTACGGAGTAGACGAGGTAGGCACGGGCGATGATGGAGAAGAAAGCAGGAGAGACGGTGAAGTCCGAGTGCGAGTACGAGTACGGGCCGCCAGGCGCTGGGAAGGTACTACGGATCTTGATTCTTCAGAGGAAAGCACCTGCCTCTGCTCTTTACAGGTACCTACTACCTGGTACTAAGGCAGAACCTCGGCCTCAGTGATGAAGATCATGGTGCATGCAGTGATGACAGCGCTCGATTCATGACGATGAATATTCCCGTCTCGTCGTATAAGTCCCGATTCTACTACGGATTACAGGTACTACTAATGCCACCTCTAGGTGGCCTTATAGTGTCGGGGAGAGCCGAGGTTTTCATGCCACCTCTGCAGCGCTCAACAAGTCGAGAAAGGCACGTGAGAAACTTGGCCAAAAGAAAGCAGAGACAACCTCAGCTCATCATGCCATGCCCTACTTAGTACTCGAATCTGCACCGTCCCTCTAGTACGAGTACAGATCAATACTAGTAGTACCTGTAGCCTGAGAGCTCCGGGAAGCTATTTCCAATGAGTCTCCGCGAGGTTAGTAGACGGTACGCGGTGGATGCAATGTAACGTGGGGCCGTACATACATCAATATGTACATATGAAGAACTGAACCAAGTTGCGGGACGGAGATGCTTTGTAGGCTTGGAGGCATTTCTGTCATTTCCTTGCGCCAACTTCCACTTACACGATTACTAGTATGTCCAAGGGCACATCGATTTGATGGTACGAGTTCCTCCTGCAGAGTCATGTCAATCTCCTCCCGCCTGCTTCAGGTAGTACTTTGAATGTAAAGGGTCTACCTGTATCCGTATCTGCACAAAGTGAGGTCGAATCATATGGAGATTGATGGATCACCCACGGCAAATCAGTGAGCGCCCGGTCTCGGTCTTGCATCATCCCTAGCAGGTAACAACTTCTCAAGTGCCGATACATTACTACTACCTCTACCTATAGTACTCCAGACAAACTTGAATTGCCAGCTGAGATCAACTTGAAAGGACATCGTCGGAGCTGCATCTTGTGGCAGAGGCTGCAGTGCTGCACCGCTCAAGCACGGTCGCCGCTCAAATCCGCAATCGATGAGCCACTGATGTTTCAACTGCTGGGGAGGCTGGGATCGAAAAGCTTGGAAGGAGTGACGAGGAGCCACTGCATTTCTAAGCGCGGGGCCGAGAACGCCTTTGAAGTGCCTCTACAACTTGGTACAAGGTAGTACTCCGTAGGTTGTTAGGGGTAGTAGTAGTAAGTAGTACCTGTACCCGTAGTACCGGTAGTATTGATCAATCTCTGATGGATGGATGCTCTGGGAAAGAGGGAGCGAGAAGCCTGGAGGGAGGAGGGATAAAGGGGGGATGAAGGAGGGAGGGAGGGAGGGAGAGAGGAACATTACCTACTCACCTGGAAGGAAGGAGGGAAGGAGGAGGGAAGGAAGGAGGGAAGGAAGGAGGAGGATTTGAAGAGGGAGGGAGGTGCTCCCGGCTCCGTACAGGTACTCGGAGTACTCGTATCGTGCTGTGTAAGCGGTGCGACCTACCCTTTCGGCGGGGTGCCCTTTCCCCAAGGGAGCAGCTGGGCGGCAAGAGGAGGTTAGTAGTACCTACGAGTAGGAGGGAGGTACGGAGTACTTCCTACTTGTACGGACTCGGAGTAAGCTCAGTCGGTGATGTATGGGAAGGAGCAATGTGCCTCTTCTGGCTGTTGCTTGCTTCAACTCCATCTGCTGATGATATTGACGACTGGAGCGCGCAAGTGCTCGGACTCTACAGGTAGCAGTTGGAGGTATGGATGGCAATATCCACTGATGCGATCCATGATAGGCATCTCTCGTACGTATGTACCAAGTAGCACGGTTTTGATGTATACTCCGTACCGGTGCTCCGTATACGATACTCCGTGAGTCCGTCCTCGCAGAGACTCTAACCCTGAACGATGGCATCTGTGGGGAAGAGACGCGGCATTTGGGAAATCAACGGGCGCTAGAGAGGGTCTTTTCTTTTCCTCGCGCGGAGGACCACACTCTTGCAGCGCCCGTCGTGGTTGCCTCTATAGGCCTAGCACGCCTTCCCTCGAAGGGCACGAGATGAGGTCTTCTCCGCTCTTTCCCCAGGTCCCTGATGATGGACCGAGATACGAACCGAGAGCCTCCCATTATCAGCGGGTCGCTCTTGGCTGCTTTGTTCAGGCCCCCCGGCCTTGCGTGGAGACCTCAAAGGCCGCTTTGATTTTTATTTTTTTTCCCCCTCTGTGAGGCACTCGACTCTTCTGACTCTTCTCAGTCTGACATGATCATCATCAATCAGCCTTGGCCTTTAATCTGTCCGAGGGCGACCTCTTGAAGGGATCATTGTCTCGTCTCGGCCTCGTTTCTCGGATGACTCGCTGCCAGATGCGATCGCTGCCGATATATGTACGAGTACGAGTACGATTACGATTACTACCTGCACGACAACGAGGACTCGAGGAACCGAAGCACGGTTGCCTTCTCAACCCGCCCTTCAAGATGCATCAGGTTGGTGCTTCTCGGATGGATTCTACTCGTCGCAGGCACATGCTCCAGCCCTGACGTGGCCTTGCCGTTCCATTTTAGCCGTGACCAGATTTCTGTCACCCCAATGGATGCGCATGCGCATCATGGCATGCACATACCGGACCTCGGTACTCGAGTGAGGCGGACAGGGTCGGGCTATCTCTCGTCGGCACCCTGATGCAGCATGATTAGCCGGTCCATCATCGCAGCTAGCTCAAGCTGCGTGCCGGTCGCGGATCTCAGGCTGCCCGCTCGGAGAGCTTCAAGGAGGCCTGGATCAAATTCATAATGCGCGAGTACAGGGAGGAGTACAAGGGGGTGGGAGGAGGAGGGAGAGGGTTGTTGGTTCACGAGGCTTCCATCCGTGCTTGGCATCTTCCTCCGGGAAAGAAAGTCGATTGCAAGTATCGAGTCCGTGGTCGTGGTCGTGGTCGTGGTCGGGCGATCCTGGCCCGGAATGGGAGCAGAAGCCTCTCTTGCTGATCGAGTGGCAGTCAAGGACCCGATATCAGCATGCCCGAAAGGAAATCTTCCGCAATGCATATATGTACGAGTACGAGGACGAGTATGTACACTCTCCCAACGCCCCGCAGGCCACAAAGCGTGCTCGATTCTCGACAGCTCCCTTTGCTGGCAGCTCAGGCATTGTCATCTCGCTGGCCTTACTCGTATATGTATGCCCTCCTTTCGATAATTGTGGGGACCGACGAAGGGGGGGATCCCTGGCTTGACGTGGAGAGACAGATCCGGACCCCCCTCCCCTTCGATGGCTTTTGAACCTTCCTCGAGCCCACAAACCGAGAGCAAGGATCATGGTCTTGATCACGGCCGATGGGCCCGGGCAAGGGTTGGACTACTCGCACCACTACGGGTACGAGTACCAACTCCGTACTCGTACTCCGTGCTCCGTACTTGCATGAGGCCACTGGGCCATTGGATGATTCGGATCGCTGGCCTGGACGGGCCAGACATGGATTGGCCGTGACTTACCTTTTAAGTCCTCTTGTCCCACGCCCGTGAGCGAGGCTGGCGAGGTGCGCATTCCTCTTGGGTTATTGAACAAGGTCCTTTTCCGAACACTTGACTTCCCTTTGCATTTCGTTCCTCGATCTCGAAGAGATTACAAAGCGCCGAATTTGCTGAGCCGCCCCGTACCGACCGCCCGGCTTGCTGCCCATCGCTGCTGGTTGCTCCACGCCGCATTGACTGCCTGCCTGGCTGACCGACCGATTCCTCGACTCGACCGGCGTTGATGCACCTCCTTGCGCGCAACGATTCGAAGACATCATCTCTACAAGAAAAAGAAACCCATTTCTTGGACAACACCGGCGCGCTTCCGACAAGACTGCCCCCACTACTTGAACCGTGACATCCTGGCTGTTGCTGAACATGTCGAGTACTGTCTCCTTACTTCGCAACTCCAACTTCGCTTCTACCCGACTCTCTGGTGTCCCCAGCAGAGACGACTGTCCGGTATACCTTGGGCTGGCAAGCTTCATTTGAAGCCCTACAAAATCTATCGCGCTTGGGATATCTCGAGATCGATCTTCTCCGACACGTCTTTCTTTTTCTTTCCTTCGCTGTTCTGTGTCTCTCGCTTTGCCTCGCCTGCCCCTGACCAATGGATCCCGCAATCAATTCCCGTATGTTCGTCTTTCCTTCACGCGCCAAATTCGGCGATGCGGCTGGCCGACCACCGGCCCACGACCTCCCCCCCACCCCGACAGAAACGACCTCTTCTGGGGAGAAGCACAAATCGCTTTCCCTATCATGGCTGTCACCGCATCGAAGGAAGGACTCTGGCATCTCCATATCCACGAGGAGCTCAAAGAGTCTTCGCATCTCCTCCCCGACTGCGGCTGCTGCAGCCCGACCAGATCGATCCTCATTCGGCTCTCGTCTGAGCCGCGAGAGCAATCGCCTTTCCGCCGACTCGAGCAAGCTCGCCTTTTTTCTCAGCAACGACTCGGTGCCTGTTGCTGGATCCCCGTCTAGCTTACGCTCTCCTGCATTTGCCCCGAGACGGCCTGACCGTCCCCGAGAGGGACTCTTCGACGACCTACTTGACGCTGAGAAGGACTTTTCTGGCGAGATGAGCAAGGGGATCGATGTGGAAGAAGTCGACGAGAAGCCTGTCAAGGGGGAGGCCGACGCGAGTGCGGATCGCAGCAATTTCGAGGATGACAATGCGCCATCGGCGGAGACGCCCGTGACGCGTCGATCTCGAGAGCTACTTGGTCTTGCCTTCGAAGCTGTTGGGGTTGCTTTGCCTGACAAGAGGAACCGCTCGTCGTACGCTTTCGTCGGATCGGATTCCTCGGCGGCCCCGTCGATCGCCTCGAGCCCAAGGAAACGTCGCTACCACCACAAAGCCTTCAGTGAATCCCTCGTCATCACGAACTTGGTCCGCAGCCCCTCGGCTGCAAGCTGCGCATCTCAGAAGCGCAAGAGTGCGTTGCCCGCCGCGGCTGAAGCCGCGACTGGGAAGCAGCCCAGGCCATCGCGCTGGACCCTGACCGAAAGCGTGGCCGACATGTTCAAGTCCCAGAAATCGCCGACTTTGAAGGGGGAGCGCAAGCTGAGGATTGAGACAACCTGGGGTAATCAATCTGTCGATGACCAGCCAAGCACGCCGACTGAGCCAAAGCACAAGAAGAACAAGGTGGTGCAGAAGTTGGTGACAGGGTATCCAATACTCGCTGACCTGCTCGGGAACCAGATTCCTGGAGAAGAGGCATCGCGCTTGGAGCCGCCCCGTCGACCAGACGGACTGCCCTGCGCATCCCTGGGCCCGAATGGACCCCGACGACGGGCCATTCCCTTTGAGATCGTGATCCCCCCACCACCGACGTCCGTGCTCTTCCAACACGGCCGCAGCCCGGTGGAGCTGGAATCGCCAAGTCCGCAACAAAGACCAAGGGCAGGGCCCCACGAGACAAAGGAGCGGGAAGGTCATGTGGCCAGAGACGAAAGCCAGGCAAATGTGTCGGATGACCACACCGATGATGGTCAGGATCGCCACGAATTTGGAAGGGGGGGTGCTCAAGTACAAGATGAGGACGCAGACTGGCGAGCTTTCGGTTCCTTTATCCCTCCTCCCAAGAATCCAGCACGATTTTCGATCAGAGCGCCCACGATGCCCCAGCTGCCAGCCATTCCGGAGGGTTTCCGATCGAGAGCTGATGAGAAGAAATTCTTGAAGCCGGAGCCTTGGCTGAAACCCTCCTCGACGACGCACCACAGGAGCCGAAGCCTCTCGCAGCTCGGTGTCGAGACGGAAGAGTGCGTGTATTTCAGAAGCACCCCCTTCACGTTGACCAACCCGGGTTTTCGGCATGGACCCATCACCTTCCAGAAGAGCGAGATCAAGGGGGGGACCCTCCTGATGGAGAGTCCTGTGTTTGATCTGGCAGCCTTTCAGTCGGCGATTGGTGGTGTCGGCGACCTGGGTGAGGTTTTCGCTCCACCAGAAGAGGCGCGGGGAGTCCCGGACGAGGATGACGAAAGCCACCTGGCAGACGAGATGACAGCGTGGTTTGAGGAGTTCGGCTTCGAGACGCATGGGGAGCTCATTGCCGCGGAGAAGCCGGCGGATCGAAATCTCGACCGAACATCCTGGGACTCGGCATGCAGCATGGGCACGACACTGTCGATGCCGCTGATCATCAAGACGGAACTGGCAGATTCGGCCGCGGAGCCGCAAGAGAGCCTGACCACCTCGAGCGTTCACGATCTCACGGTTGATTATTCGACATACTGAATGCTCCTTGGACGTTGTCTCCGTTTCAAGGATGACAGAGCTCACGAAAGAGCATGAGACGCTTCTGAATCATGGCTGTCACATGAAAGCATGAGGAGATATGACTGATGTTTGTTGTTTTCGTTTCTGCCTTGAAGTTGCTTTCTTCCCATCTGTTTCCTAATGTGCGGCGGACACACCTTGCTTTTCCTCATCCATCAAACACATTGCTTGTCTTTGGTCTTTGGCTGTCGGCACTCATCATTTTGCAACATTTCGTTTGAAGGCACATCCTCTCATGATACCAATTTCTCCTTTGTTTCCCTTGTTATTTTGTTCAGATACCACACCGGGGACAGCACTTACTGTACTTTTATGTATATCGCACCATTGAGGCAGAGCAAGCGTGGAGTCTTTTTTTTTTCCCAACAAACTGTGCTTTTAGGGGTCCTTTCCCTTGTGATCTAGAATCTTGAGATGGTGAATCGATGTAAGACTAATTTTTGGAAAATTATTTCGTTTGGGACGTGGTGATGAAGATGATTGAGAGATGATTTCTATGGTGTGAGACGGTGAGGTGCCCCTTTTTCGCAAGGTCGCATTGTATCATACACAGAGCGCGGAGTGCGAAGGATGATTCTAAATGACCATAGAATAGACCGTGATTGAATTGCAGTTGAAGACGAGACTTCTGGATGAATGATTCGCGGGCAAGACATGAATGAATCATTGTTCTTTCAAGCAGCTGCAAATCGTACTCGTACTGCCTCGGACTCGGCAGCATGAGCATGAGGCCAATTGAATGGATCCTTATTACCAGAAGCCCCTTTTCTTTCGATGCCATTCAGCGCCCAGATATGTAAAGCTGCTGAGTCATCCGCTCGGTGCACAACCACATTTAGATCAAGGGAGGGATTGATCACTTCTTGGTTTCTTGGTCCCTCAGCATTTATTTCTGGAAGCTCCACCACATTCAACACCACGGAAAACTCACACAATCACCGAAGCCGCGCGATCGCGTCCCCCCCACCACCCCAACCCGCCCCCCCCCCCACCCCCCCCCCACCCCCACCCCCCCCCCCCCCCCCCCCAACCTGACTGCCGTGTCTCCAGCATTGAGCCGTCGGAGTATCCCGCGTCGCAATCGTGATCGCGCAGCACCCGCCCGATCAGACGGCTCCCAAAACATCGTTGAAGCCGTACGTGCTCCGTACAAGGGCACGATCCAGGCACAACATCTCGAGATTCAGAACACCGCGCAGGCGCATCCGGACGGATCTGTCGCATCCGTATTTCTCTTTTTTTTTTTTTTTTTTTGTTTCCCTCGGCAGCGCACTTGCAAAGACCGCGAACGCGCGGGGGACAGAGAGAGAGAGAGAGAGATAGCAAGAAGGATATAATTCAAGGCACGATGCTCCGCAGGCCCCCGACCGTGTTGCAAATCACGGCCGAAGACATCGCCGCGTACGAGGACCTCCGCGCCAACGAGGCGCTCATGGCGCAGCAGCAGCAGCAGCAGCAGCAGCAGCAGGCGCAACAGGCGCAGCAAGCGCGCGAGGCCGCTGCCGGGACGGGGTCCGCGCAGGCGCAGGGTCAGGGTCAGGGTTTGGGTTTGGGTCAGAGTGCGCAGCGCGCGGAGGAGCGAAGGCGGCGGGCGAGGGATGAGCGGATCGGCGCGTCGCGGAGGTGATTTTCTGGTCCTTGGCTTTTTTTTCTTTTTCTTTTTCTTTTTTCTTTTAGTAGCTCGGAGGGGCGAGCAGGCGATGATGGTTCCTTCGCACCGGCCGGAAGTTCTAGATGGTGGTTGGGGGGGGGGGGTCCTTTGTGGATGATGGGAACGGCATGAGGGGGGCTACGGCGAGGCATGGCACGAGTTACGATACCCTTATTCTTGGTGTGCTGGTGGGAAGAAAGTACGCATGGTCTATGGACATAATAGGATGGCGTGCCGTCTTGCACTCCGCATCCTCCTAATGATACAAGGCTTTCCATCTTTTCCCTTCACTGTTCTTGTTTCTCTCTCTCTCTCTTTTCTCTGTCTTTCAGTGCCATGGAGCTCGCACGCTCGCTCAGCCAGTCATCAGCAGATACGCCCAAAACAGGACCGTCATCCACGCGACCCGGTACGTCGTCGTCCACATCTCCCTCCCGACCTCGCCGAGCCGGAACCGGCCCCCACCGCGCGCGCTGGCCTTCCAGCCCCGCGCCCCGTCGTAGAAGCTTGTGTCGAGCCGGATGCGCGGCCCACCGCGGTTCTCGTGCCAGCCCCATTTTCCGCCGTGCCTCGACTTCTTAGATTCCCAGCGGGCTGAGCCGTTGCTGGCCCCCAACCCCCCGTTAGCGGTCGTGTTGGCGGTCATCATCGTCGTCGTCGTCGTCGTCGTCGTCGTCGTCGTCGTCGCGGTCGTCGAGAGGGATCTCCTGGACCCGCCGCCCGGCGTGGACGCGGAGGAGGCGGAGGAGGCGAAGCCCATGGAGGCTGACGTCTCGGGCGGCTCCGCCTTCTCCTTGTGCACGGGCAGCAGGAACTTGTGCTCGACGTCCGGGTCCAGCGCGAAGGGCGTGAGGCGCAGCGCCGGCACGAGGAAGGCGCGCAGCGCGAGGACGCCGAGGGAGACGAGCCCAAAGGTGACGTAGCGCATGTACGTGCGGATCTGGTTCGGCAGGATGCAGAGGTGCGTCTGGAGCGTCTGGGCGGGCGCGCCGGGCAGGGCGCTGCCGTTGCTGTCGATGGGGTTGTAGAGGCTGACCATGAGGAAGCCCGGGTTGCGCACGCCCATGCCCATGCTCATGCTCTTGACCGTGATCTCGCGCACGCTCTGCTGCTCGGGCGAGTGCACCACCTCGCAGTAGTCGTGGTCGTCGCCGGAGAAGACCTGGACCACGCCGCCGACGCTGCGGACGAGGCGCACCGAGTCCGCCTCGTTCAGCACGTTCTGGTACTGGTAGCCCGCCAGGACGGAGATGGCGTTGCGGTGGTCCGGCACGACGGGGGCCGTCTGGCCCTTGGGCGGCTTCGCGGGCGGCCAGTGCTCGCGCTTGGGGCCGCAGGGAGTGCCTGGCGGGCGGTACAGGGGCACATGCGTCAGCAGGATCGTGGGGAGGTCGGCGGTCGGCGGGACGAGGGCGTCCTCGTCTTCTGCCGGCGGTGGCGGGGCAGGGTCCACCCGCTCGCCCTCCTCGACCTTGTGCTCCATCCTGGGCCGGCTGTCGAGGCCGTACCAGAAGTCGACCTCTTCGCGGGCGAGCTTCTTCTTCTTGAGCTGAACGCTATCCAAAAACTCCGTCACCGGCCCGTACAGGGCCTTGAGGTCGTGCTCCTGCCCGTACGTCGACGAGCCCGCGCTGAGGGAGACCGTGTCGACCATGACGACGGAGTGGTTCCCCACGACGTTGACCTGGTTCCCGTCGCCAAAGTACGTGTTGAAGCGATCGCGCACCGAGACCTGCACCGCGGCGCCGAACCCGATGTCGTGGTTGCCCGGCAAGCCCGCGACGAGCTTCCTGCCCCTCTGCCACGCGCCGGGCGCGTCGCCGCCGCGGTTCCAGGGGTCGAAGAAGATGTCGCCGAAGCGCCGGTACTCGCGCAGCCAGTAGTCCTCGTTGTATTTGCGGTGCCACGTCCGCAGCTGGCCCTTCTCCGCGCTCGGCCGCTCGAGGCCCCACTTCGGGTCCACGAACTTGCCGTGCCGCGGCTTCCACTCTCGCCCGCCGTCGAAGAGGTCGCCCAGGAAGAACAGGCTGTCCGGGTGCAGGTGGTCCTGCAGGGCACGGTACCCGCGGATCAGGTAGCTATCCGTGACGGCCGCGGTCAGGGCCGAGAGCGGCCACGGCCTGCCGGGATAGGTGTGTGGATCGGTGATCTGGGGGTCCGCCACGAGGACGAGGTGATGGGGGGTCGCGCCTCTAGGCTTTTTTTTTTTTTTTTGCTGTCAGCAACTTCCCTGGTTTTTGTTTTCTCAAATGCAAGTTGAAGAGGGTGAGAGGGGGGTGAGAAGGGGGGGGGGAGAAAAAAAAAAGGCAAGCAACGGAGATAGCAGCCTGTCAAACTCACCCATCTCTCCCAGCTCCGCCAGTCGCAGTCGGCGACCTTGCTGTCGAACATCCATCGCTCGCCCCATAGTAGTATGACCACCCACACAAGGACAAGCAGGTGCGGGAAGCTCAGCAGCCGCCTGGCCGTGAGGTTGATCCGGACCTGGTGCGCGACGCGGACGGCCGCCACGGTTGCGATGTGCCTTCCCGGGCCCTTGGCCCAGACCCACGATGCGAGCGCGAGGCTCCTCGCGCCGCGGGACACGTTGTCGGCGAGGGAGCGGTTGTTCGGGGGCATTATGATCGAGCCATGCCCTTCCCCCCGTTCCAGGGAAAAGGTATGTTGTTGGGCGAGGTGGTGGTGCGGCGCGGCGCAGGTTGCAAGTGGCTGCTGCTGGCAACAACCGCAGATGTGGATCGGGGGAGGGAGTCGTGTGGATGGATGGGTACCAGTATGAGTATCCGAGGTAGCCCGTGGTCGGTACGGAAGAGTACGGAGAGTACTCGTAGAAGAGGCACTCCGGGGGGGGCCAGACGTCGAGATGCTGTCTCGTCTCGTTCCTCGCTGCGTCAAGCAAGCAATCAACTACTCGTTTAGTAGTACTCGTAGTCAGAGCATCAACGAGTGCAGTGCTAGTATGGACATGCCCGCGGCGCTGTCCCGGCGTGAAATGACGACGTGCGAGACGCAGGTGGGCTGCGGCATGGCAGAGTTGCCTTGTCGGCTTGGCTGACCGGGATGGGAGGCTGGATGGTCCGATGGATGGATGGATGGATGGAGGGAGGGTTGTTGGTTGATGCATCGTCGGGTCGGCCGAATCGGTTTCAGCCTGATTATGCATCAATCGGGTCATTATCGGCTTATCGGGGCTCGTTGCCTCCCTTGATCAATTCGGGTTAGGGTTGATGGTTGTTTTGATTACGTGATCAAATGGGGTCAGGGTCAGGGTCAGGGTCAGGGGGTCATGGCCACGGGTCAGGGTAATGCAGGGTTAGGGTCACGGCAGCACAGCATTCGGGTCGGAGCAACATGAGCAACATGAGCAACATGAGCACGACGCTGAGGGGGCGAGAGCATCATGGACTTTGAAAGGCTGTGATACTTCAATGTATCAAGCTCTCACATGGATGTCTCTGTCACTGTCACATACATCAATACATATGATAGTTGCACCGTCGTTGTAAGACATCGGAATTTGAATCATCTCGGCATCAATGTCCTTACATCCACCAATGGGCCAGGAACCAGATACGACCGATTGCCAACGTCCGAGCCATTCCATCTGGCAGGCTCCCAAGAACTCTTTTCAAAAATCAAAGCAAGCGGATCAAAATCATCTTTCTAACCTCTAACAATCCTTTTATCCAGCTCAGTGCTCGCGGCCTTCATACTCTAAACTATCATCGTCCTCGTACATCGCACCGTCATACTCCGGCTCCATCGCCAGCGGCCCCTCCTGCGGCTGCTGAGACGTCCTCCTGATGCTGAGCAGCTTCTTGACCCCCGGGGGCTCCGCCGCCGGCAGGTCGTCCGTCTCGGGATCGTACTCGTAGAACAGCCTCGGCACCAGGATCCGATACGGAACCGTGATGCCCGTCGGCTCCTTCGAGTCCACCTCGACATTCAGGCAAATGTCCAGCCCGCCCTCCAGGTTCACCGCGTGCTTCTCAGGCTGGCGCATCTGCTGCGGCGTCATGTCCGTGGGGATCCGGTGGAACGGGCGGATGAACGCGTCAGTCTCACCCCCGGCATCGGTCCCGGGTGTCACGAACTGGCTGCCCACCGCTCGTGCCCGCTGCAGCGGCTGCGCGCTGAACAGCGACTCGTCCCCGGCGGTGAACTCGAAGGATGTCGCCGCCGTGCCCGCTCTGCCACCCGAGGCCCTGCGTTGGCCTGCGGCGCGGGCATCCACGT
The DNA here is from genome assembly GCA_003055925.1 of Escovopsis sp. Ae720. Classification (NCBI taxonomy): domain Eukaryota; kingdom Fungi; phylum Ascomycota; class Sordariomycetes; order Hypocreales; family Hypocreaceae; genus Escovopsis; species Escovopsis sp. Ae720. The sequence goes on along the minus strand of NQYQ01000007.1, from coordinate 222,159 downwards.
GAGCGTAGTCCACCTCCTCCGCGCTCCACTGGCCCCGCATGATGTTGGGATCATATTGGCCCTGGCTGTCACGGCGGTTGGACTGCCTCATGTCCGCGCGTTGCTGTGCCTCTCCGCGACTTAAAGACATTGTCCGAGCAACGCTGTTTCCGGGTGCTGGCTGAGGCTTCCTGGACCTCGACCGCGAAAGACTCCGGATGAGGCTGCCGAGGCCCGATGAGACGGGAGGCCGACGGCCACGCACCGCTTCCCGAGATGCATCAGGGTTTCGGGGGGCCGACTTACCCCTGGATGATAGCCTGCGGAGAAGCGAGGTGCTAGTTCCGACCTCGGACACGGCCGGGCTCGGGAGGGGTGTGCTTCCCGGCTGCCAAAGCCGGATGGAGCACCAGTTGCGGTGAGGCAGGAGGTTTTCGTTGCTTCTCGGCTTCCCGTCGACCCCCGTGCGGAAGATGGGGATCATATTCTCCTCCGTCTGCTTGTCAAAGTGGTGAACTCTATTTCGTGTGTTCAAAATGTCGACCATCATGTCCGGCGGCGGCATATTAACCATGGCCGAGGAAATGATGTTCGGCATGTATCGTGGATCCTTGTGCTTGGCCAGTCCGAGCTTCGGGTTGGAGAAGAACTGCCCGATGGCAGCCAAGTGAACATCGCCACTCAGGATGGTGATTCTCAGGGATTTGTCGATAGCCAGGTCTTGCAGGTCCTCAACCACAATGGTACGCTCGCGCTTGTGATTCTTCGCCGTCCAATGATCGTTGAGATCGTCCAGGACCTCAATGCCCCCGTCAATGTTGTTCAAGTGCTTGCCAAGCAGGCCGGCCTTGCCAAGGGCTCTCACGGGTCGCGAAGTCAATCTATACAAAACGGTCCTTTTGTCAGAAAATCGCCCGCCCCTGTAGATGTCGTGTTTCTCGGAAAGGAATCGAAATCACTTACATGTTCTCCAGCCACGTCAGCCTGGGGTACGCAATCGGGACACCCACGAGCACGAGCAAGTGCTCGACGTTGCCACGCTTGACCTCGGCGTATAGCCTGTTCATGATCTTCTCCCAGGTCCTCTCATCGACCACGGTCTGCTCCGTCCTCTCTGTGCGAGTATCGACAGCCAGCAGGGCGAGCTTACCGCCCAGAGACATGTAAAGGCTGTGGCTTTGCTCGTGGATGTACGGGCCGAGGGTCTCCCCCATGATCCAGCTCGGCTCCGTTTGCTCGGTCTCCGTGGGTATGCTCTGGTGCTGGAAGAGCATATAGTACTTGAAAGCAACGGCTCCCAGCCCGGAGAAGACAGGCGAGCTCATGTCATGGTGCGGGTATGATCCGTAGCCGTCGAACACGTCGTGGTCATCGTACATGTTGACCATGGGGATCTGCGAGTTCGCAAGTCCGAACAAGCCCTGCGAGAACCACATGCAGTACCGTTCCAGATAAAATCGTTCCATCTCGCCCTGCATATCGGGTGTGAAAGCCGCGCTGTGCTTGTGCCTGGGGTTGGTGATGTCCAGCCACTCGTCAAACAGGTCGCATTCATTTGCAACAGCGTCGTTGTAGAGCTGGTCACCTCCTCCAACCATGACATGGAATGGCTGTGACTGATGCGAGTTGAGAACGTCTCGCCACATGGGGTCTGGACCGCAAAGGTCGTCCGGCTTGGCCTTGAGGCTGAACCCGTTGCAGGTGTAGAACATGACGTTCATCGACTCTCCGCTTGCGGGCACCCAGAATCCCATGGCAGGGCCTCGGTTGATGCGATAGGCAATGCGCTGCTGCCTGTCACTCAGTTCAACCTCGATGTTGAAGCGCCAAAAGGTACAGCCCTGCTCAGCGTGGAGGCGGAACCCCCTCACATCCTTGTACTTGAGCATTTTCTCGCCGTCAATGTCCACCCTCTTGCGGCGGTTCGCAAACGAGCCGGGAAAGTCTGTCATCCCATCGGGCGGAAGCTCATCGGATGGACTTCTAATCCTCTCAAACAGGCCGCCGTCCGTCTCATCACGGGACAGGTCTTTCGACCGTTCCAGGTGCTCCACGGGCCGAACGTATAGAGTCTCGCCGCGACGACCCAACTTAGGATGGCCAGCGATGGGATCCGCATATTCGGGCGAAAGAGCGCCGTCGACATTCAGGGGGGGAGGGCCAAGCAACTCGACGTCCTGGACAAAGAGTCGCAGTGTTGGCGCAATCTCGTACGAGGAATCCGCGTCGCTGGTGACAATCATGACGGTCCCTCGCCAGATGTCTCGCTCAACCATGACGCTGGTGTTGCGAGGCCTGACAGGGACCCTCTCATGGCGGATGCCGCAATATCGAAGAAGAGGCCCACATTTCAAATACAAGGGGGGTTTGAACCGTGTGGCGGCTGAGATGAAGGTTAGCAACTGATATCTCCTTCGCAAGGGCGTCAGTCAAGAACTTACTCGTCTCATCATACTCACCATCAAACGCTTCGGCTTTGCGAGGCCTGGATGCCCCACTATGACTTCTTCTGTGACCGTTCTGATTCCAAGATGAGGAGCGGCTATCGTTGGTCGAGAGATGCTCGGTGCTCAGATTGAGTAGGGATCCAGACAACGCGCCAACGGTGCCCTTCCTCCATTCTTCCAGCCATTCAGGAGGCATATAGAGACCATCTCCGGGACGAAGGTCCTCCGGCTCTTTGAACACGATGCCCGGGGTCCGCTTATCTGGTAGTTCAACCGAAGAGATGCTGACTGCCTCGTCTTCCCTCATATCTTCCTCGGGAGGCAGGCTGATGGTTACTTGACGCGTCTGCGACTGGGAGTGATGGCGACTGTGGGATTGCGATTGCGCGTGTGACTGTGGAATCGGCAGAGGCCTCGGCTGAGACTGAGAAGAGGCCGCCGATTGCAGAGTGGACTGAGAGTGGCCATGAGGCTGGAGTTGCTGCTGCAGTTGCGGCTGCGGCAAGGGCCGAGGGTGAGGTTGCTGCAGATACTGGGTCTGGGGCTCTGGCTGCTTCTGAGCGTCGGATAGGGAGTGCGACTGAGACCGACGTCGACTCTGGGATTGAGAATACTGCTGGAACTGAGATGGAGAGTGTTGTTGTTGAATAGCAGTCTGTAGATGAGGCTGTGGCGAAGAGTACGGCTGCTGCTGGACTTGACTCTGCTGGGGTTGGCGCAGATCTCGGTCCTGATGCTGCTGATAGTGACGCTGCTGCTGCTGTTGCTCATAGGTTTCCCGATACTCTCGTCGCTGTTGCTGCTGCTCCATCTGCTGTTGTTCCTCGTATTGCTGTCGTTCGTACTGCGATTGAGGTTGACGCCGGCGATGCTGCTCACGACGTTCCTGGCGTTCTCGCTCCCGCTGTTGTTGGAGCCGTTGCTGCTCCAACTCCTCCTGTCTCTTTTGCTCCTTGAGGCGCTGCTGCTCTTGGAGGCGCTGCTGCTCTTGGAGGCGCTGCTGCTCCAACTCCTCCTGTCTCTTTTGCTCCTTGAGGCGTTGCTGCTCTTGGAGGCGCTGCTGCTCCTGGAGTCGTTGCTGCTCCTCAAGACGTTGCTGCTCCTGAAGTCGCTGCCGTTCCTTGATACGCTGCTGCTCTTGAAGACGTTGTTGCTCCTTGATGCGCTGCTGCTCTTGGAGGCGTTGTTGCTCCCTGATCCGTTGTTGCTCCTGAAGCCGCTGCTGCTCCTTGATGCGTTGCTGCTCCTGAAGCCGCTGCTGCTCCTGGAGCCGTTGCTGTTCGAGTTGCTGCTGTCTCTGCTGCTCCTGGAGACGCTCCTGCTCTTGCAGATGCTGGAGCTTGAGTTGCTGCTGTTGCTGATACTGCTGCTGCTCGAGCTGCTCTCGCTCGTATTGCTCTCGCTCATACTGCTGACGCTGCAATTCTGCCTTTGTCTGCTGCTGGTGCACCACTTGAGACAGATCCTCCTCGTCCTCGTCCTGGTCCTCGTCCTCGTCCTCGTCTTCCTCTTCCTCCTCCTCTTCTTCTTCCTCTTCCTCCTCCTCCTCCTCCTCGTCTTCCTCATCTTGCTCATCTTCATTCTCCCAGCTCTCAGTATCAAATGGCCTCTGTCGCTGCTGCTGCTGCTGCTGCACCTGAGGCAGTACCTGAGGCAGTACCTGAGGCAGTACCTGCGGTTGTGATGGCGGCTGTGATGGCGGCTGTGAGTCTTGCTGCTGTTGCGATTGCTTCTGCGATTTTAATTTTAATTCAAGGTAAGGGCCTACCACAGTGTGCAGGAGTCCGCCTCTGGCTGCTGGGTGAACTAAGTCATTGTCCTGGCCCAGCTCGGGAACGTAATAGTAGGGTCCAGTTATGCGCCGCCGCGGGCCTTGAGATTCTGGCACCGGGGCCGGTGGTTGAAACGTGCTCTCCTCCACGAGCGGAGAGGGGGCATCGCGGGCCGCATCGGGCAGCGGCGGTGACAGCCTTTGCTCGTCACGCAGACGAGATTCTGCTTCTGCAGAGAGCTGGGTGGATCTTTGAGACACTGGACTCTGGTCACTTGGGGAGACAAGCTCGGGCTGAGACTGGAACTGAGACTTAGACTGGGGAGGCAGTCTTTTTTCTGCTTCGGCCCTGATGCGCTGCCATGAGTCGGCAGCCAGTTCCTTGGTCGCTTTGTTGCCGGACTCCCGAGCCGAGGAGAAGCCACGGGTGGTGGGTCTCTGAGGCTCCTGGGCCTCGATGGGCAGGAAACGTGCCTCTGCGTCTGGGTACTGCGCGCTGTCTCGGGCCTTTCGCTCTTGAAAGCTCAAGCCGCGGCTGGCAGATGCTGGGGCCGGCTGTGCCGGCAACGGTCGTGGATCGACCGATGCCTTGCCTTTCCAAGGGGTCTGCTGCGCGGCCTCTGTGGCAGTGACATAGTCGAGATCATCTTGCTGGAATTCGGGCCGCTGTCGGGTGACCGGCGTCGAAACTTCCTGGGGGGCAATGGGCTCGCGGTGGAGAGGGGGGTTCGACGCCAGGGGCATACTGGTTTGCTCAAAGGTCACCGCAGGGCGCTGGATCCCCGAAGCCAGTGGCGGCAATTCCTTCTGTGGTTGCGGTATTGGCGTCTGGCTCGGGGGAGATTGCGCCCTGCCGGCCTTCCTCGCGGCCCTTGCCCTGGCTCTTTGTTCCGCGGCCTCGACTCGTGCCCGTTTCTCCTCCTTTGTCATGCTATCGAGCGTCAGCTCAAGCCTTTGGAGGGGTGAACGGTCGTCTGCAAACTTTTTGCGCCGGTCGGACGATCCGCTGATGGGAGGAGCCCTGAGAGATTGCTCCGTCACCTGATGCGAAGAGGTCCTGCTGTCCTTGCGGGTCAAGAACTCGACGGCTTGAGCTCGAGGGGTCGTCGGTGCCGACTGTCCATCGAAACGCTGTGGGGACGACCAGCCTTGCGGCCCCATTGCCTCGTCTTGTGAGGAAGCCATCCCGGGCTGTCGGGACGAAGTGTTCAAGTTTGGCGAAGGGAATGCGTATGGATCGTCGGGATGCCGATAGGTTGCGGGGAGCCCTCGCGGGACGTCGTGCCCGGCCGACGTGGTGGAGAAGGCAGCCTGCCCGCGGTCCTCTGTCGTTCTGTCTGGACGACTGGTCTTCATGTCGTGATCAGGGTCGCGGTATCGGGGCCTTCTTTTGGAGGTCGAATAGGGCCTCGGAGCAAGGCCATAGGGCGACACGACTGGAGCCGTCGGGGGATTTGGGCTGAAGGTGGTCTGGGTGGAAACCTCCGTGTACGTAGTTTGGATTGAGGAGCGCTTCCCCTTGCTGCGCGGAGCTTGGAACTCGTACTCGTACGAGTAGTCGATAGACTGCCTCCGGTCTGATTTTTTGGGTCGGTTGCGGGTGTAATCTTGCGACAGGCGCCGATCGTGAATTCTCTTGGGCTCTGGGAGCTCACCCCAGTACTGGTGCGGTGCCGACATGGCCACAACAAATAGCTGGGATCGATAGACTGCCACGGAAATTGGGTCAGACGCAATCAGCCGAGGCCCGCACAGGTGCAGCGGACGGATGCGACGTTGACCACTCGTACAGGGGCTCGTACTCGTACGGGTACTCCCAGCCAGGCGGCGGTCGTGGGAAAGATGGGGTATACCTCAAGGTATGGGGCCGGGGATGCAGGGCCTTTGATCAATCAGCTTGGAGGACGAGGTGGATCAGGGTGCTTGAGCCATTCGTATGCGCAGGACGTCTCAGCCTTGAAGCTTCATCAGAACCAACGGCCAGAGTGGAGGGGATTCGGGCTCGTACTCGCACTCGTAGGTATGTATCAGCGGTGGGTGTGCAGTACTCCGTAGAACCACGGCGTATCTGGACTCGTGAGGTGAAGGAGGGAAATCCGAAGAGGGGTGAGAGATGTCCTTGGGCGAGATTATCAGGACTCGCACTTTGTACGGAGTAGTCATCCAGCCTGCCGTCGAAGCCTCTTTTTTTTCTTGCGCGAAAATCGAACCGAGCGACTCGGAGCCGCTACAGCTTCGTCAAACGCAAATTTCCCTCTCGGCCCACGAATCGTGCTGATAGTTCGAAGTGATCGGAACAAGGCTGATGGGATATTGCTAGGGTACCCGGAAGAGGTGGTCGTCCGGGGTATCCTGCCCAGTGAGAGTGTCCGTACGGGTACTCCGTACTCGTAATCGTTTCTCGCTGGACGGCTGCGGCTGGGAACTTGAGAGGAAGTGGAGGCCCGCTGCGAGGTCTTTCTAGAGATGAAGAATAGCTGGAGGCTGGGCGACCAGCCTCTGGATGTATTCACACCATTGTGTGCGAATTACGGAGTGTTCGTACTCGTACGGAGACAGGATAGGCTGTCCGTTGTCCGAGAGAGATGTGAAGCGAGCACGATACCTCACTACTACCTGTAGAGAACCCAAGTCAGAACAGAATGACAAGCGTGAGGGTGTTTCTTTTCGTTCCCAACCCACATGATTCGGTAGCGGCCCCCGTGGACCCCGATGAAGATCTGATAACTCCGTACTCCGTACATTGTAGTACGAGTGGGCGCCTACTAGTCATGGATCATCCAGGCACGCTGACCGTCTACCTGTACAGGTACAGGTAGGAGATGGTTGAGGGCAAGGCGCCAAGCAGAGAGCGAAGCCTGGGCCATGTGCGCGATGCGATTCGCCTGCAGCCGAAGCCAAGCCCGAAACGGACCAGGGGCGGCGGCCGGAGGTGTGAGCCTCGCATGTTGCTCGGAGATGTGTCCTCACACCGCGTTTGGGCAGATGGAGAGGAAGGGGAAAAAAAAAACGAGGCCATTCGCAGCGCCATGTCCAGGCATCCGCGATGAGTCCGATGGTAGAGTGGCAGGAGAGACTCGAGCAATCGCGGTCGTGGTTCTTGCCCTTGATGAGCTGGTGTCTCAGGGGGAAGGCGAGACCCAGTGTGCTGGAGCAGCTGCCCGCGCCTTCCTGGCGGACTCCCATTTTCGGCAACCCGGGAAGAACTTCTCACCGAGGGAGTCTGCCAGGCTTGACTTGAGGCGTTGAATACTACCTGTACTTTGTATTCCCGTACATGATTGAGGTCCACCTGAGGTATTTGGAGGGGTTTTCTTCAAGTTGTTCTCCATGCTTCCAGGGCTCCTCTTTTGCTCAAGTTACTACTAGTACGAGTACGAGTACTTGGCAGTAGTACGCATACTGGTATGTACAAAACTAAAAGAAATGGATCACTTGAAAAGTTCAATGTGCGCATGTCCTAGCAGGCAGTGTTCACCGCTGAAGGCTGTTAGAACCTCGAGCACATGGCAGGTCTATTGATGGCCATCAAAAGAGAAGACAATTCGATTACCCAGCGGCACGATTTCCAATCCTCAATCAATCAACCCATCCATGCCTCGACGCTCGACAAGACAATCACAAGCAATGCCTGTCCAAGGTCTGTCTGATCCTGTGAAACAACCTTGACTCTCAGTTCGCAGACAACCGTGGGTACTCGTACATACAGGTACTACCTATCTCGTGCGAGTACGAGTGCGGAGTACCAACGTCATCCATCACCTCAAAGTGGACCAGACAGACGCTCCCGCGCCGTCACGTGCATTAGCGCTCTCACGCGTGGGGCTCGAGCCTCACAATGCGCAGGTTGCTCCTTCCTCCTTCCTCCGTCCTCCGTCCTCCGTCCTCCGTCCTCCGCGACTACCCCTTCCGATCGCGGCCTCGACCCCACCAGGAGCCTCGTAAACGTGCCGCTTCGGGTGTCCAAAGGCCAGACATGATTCGTTGCGGACTTTCATTGTTCCGCATTTGACGCAGGAACGGAGCACCCACGATACGACTTCGGAGTACGACACTTCTAACAATTGAGCGCGCAGCAAAAAAAAAAAAAAAAAAAAAAAAAAAGACCGCACGAACGACTTCGAGTCTCCCCTCCGGAGCTCGCTCCTGAACCAACAACTCCCGTCCATTGACCTCGCTCCGTCGACCGCTCCTCCATCAAAAGCGCCGCCGAGTGTGTCCCCGGTCGTGCCCTTCTCTCCCTTCTCTCTCTCTCTCTCGACCCGAGTCTCCTCTCGGCTGGCGGAGGACGATCTACATACAGTACTACTACCACTACTCTACAACTACTATTACCTCTACAACTACTACGACCTACTACCCTTACGGTTGCTTCTGACCACCTGCCAACCGGAAGTCAGATTCTGCACTGCGATTGCGTCCCGCGCGAGAGGACTACCTCCTGCCCCCTACTTGCTCACTTCCACCACACATTGACACCACTACCGCCGCTCACCATGGCCCCCTCCGATCCGAAAGAGCCCCGCGACTCGTCCGCCTCGTCCTCAGGCAGCGAGAAGAAGCGCAAGAGCAAGAACGGCTCCAAGAAGCACCGGGACGGCCCCGCCGATGCCGCCGCTCCCGCTCCCGCCCCCGCCCCTGCCGACGCCCTCGCCGACGGCAACCCCGAGGTCCGTCTCGCCAACGGGCCCCCGAGCCACGTCGTCCGCCGCTCCAGCATCAGCAAGCCCGGCCGCGACCGGCGCGACGAGCCCGAGTTCCGGCGCTCCAAGAAGCAGAAGCGGCGCCAGGCCGCCGCCGCCACCGCCGTCGAGGAGGAGGGGCAGAGCAGCAGCACCTCCGCTGCAGCGGCGGCGGCGTCGGGCCGGCCCCACCAGAACGCCGCCTCCTCCTCCAAGGCCCTCACGCGCCCGGACAGCCCCGTGATTGATTTCGACGGGCTCAGCCGGCCGAGCGTGGGCACGCGCCAGCGCCTCGAGGAGAGCGCCGCCGAGGCCGAGGCGCGGCGGGACCGCCTCGCCGGCGCCGTGCGCACGATCCTCGAGTGCATGGGCGAGAACCCGGACCGCGAGGGCCTGCTGGCCACGCCGCGCCGCTACGCCGACGCCATCATGTACTTCACCCAGGGCTACGAGCAGAACGTCTTCGACATCGTCAACGGCGCCATCTTCCAGGAGAACCACTCCGAGATGGTCATCGTCAAGGACGTCGACATCTACTCCATGTGCGAGCACCACCTCGTCCCCTTCACGGGCAAGATCCACATCGGGTACATCCCCAACAACGCCGTCATCGGCATCTCCAAGCTGCCCCGCATCGCGGAGATGTTCGCCCGCCGCCTCCAGATCCAGGAGCGCCTCACAAAGGACATCGCCAACGCAATCTTCGACGTCCTGCAGCCCCAGGGCGTCGCCGTCGTCATGGAGTCCAGCCACCTGTGCATGGTCATGCGCGGCGTGCAAAAGGTCAACAGCACAACCGTCACCAGTTGCATGCTCGGCTGCTTCGAGCGCAGGGAAAAGACGAGAAACGAGTTCCTCAGCCTCATCAACGTCAACCGCCGTTGACCTCTTTGAGTCGCCAAAAGGCTTGCCCGGTTTCCTTCCCTTTTTCGCCCTCCTCACTTCCCTTCGACTCTTGTAATTCAACCACAATTTTTTCCCTCCATGATTTCTTGGGCTCCCGCGACGAGCCACCTGTTTTTTTTTTTTTTTTTTTTTTGTGCGTTTTGCTAATGTTTTCTCCTACTTCTTGATCTTGCATAAACATCAATCCATGTATTTATTTTTCTTTTGGCATAGCAATAGCCCGTCCGCCCTGGTCTCTACCGGGGAAGACGTTGCATTTACTCATACCACAAAAGCACCCCTCCCCGCGAGGCGTCATACCAGCGAATTCGCGCTCTGGCACAAGAAGAAGCGAGGCCAGTTCTACATAGCTTCAGCAAAATGAGATTCAACTCTTGCCCTACTCGCTTGATATCCAGCCCCTTATTCAGAGCTATTCAGAGTTATTACCCAGTATTACTTCTCTGCTCTACTCTGCTCTGCACCCCAGTGTCCCCCTAAATGCGCCGTCGATTCTTATAGGAATTCCCTTCTCTCTACTTTTGAAGGGGTGAATTGAATCTTTCAGTTGAGACATCTTGGCAAAAGGTGTAAATTATAGACAAGCCTCACAGAGCTGTGAGAGCCCCAAGTTGGACCGTCCTGGGCTTAAGCTGGTCTCAAAGCAGGGCGCTCAGACTCGTCCTCCCACACATAGATGTAGACGACGACGAAGCGTTAGGGGTGGGTACTTCTTCAATTGGGTCGACGTCACAGATGAAATCCGGACGACGATGGTGCGACGGAGCTCGGACCCATCAGTGAATACCAGGAAGCAGTCCTCAACTATCTCCGTCATCGGCAGACCGGTAACAAAGGCCAGGAAGATGGTCGGGAGGGGCTCGGGGGAATCCCATGGGTTGAGGACACGACGAGTCTTTATATTTGACGAAGGCACGAAGGCTGTCGTGCTCTAGCCTTGGTTGTCTGCACTGCATGGACAATTCGTTCGATATGGGAGCAGAGAATCAGTGAAGACATTGGTCGACTGCCGATAGTAGAAGGCAAGGAACCTGAAGGAACCCGCCGATAGAAGAGATAGATCAACGATGAGAACCCAGCAGGAGCAGGTGTCGGGATGACCTCGAGGTCAAGTGAAGATGCAGAGATATGATAGGAAATGGAGGAAGAAGGAGGAAGAAATGATGAAAGGGGAGAAGTCAATGAGGACAAGGTGGCCTTTCGAATCCAATGAGCATGAGCGGGGAGTTTCTCTCCTTCCCTTGGGGGCCCGGGAGGCTCCTGCCTGAACGTTGTGAGAACACGCCGCGTCACCGAGGCTGCCTGCTGTTTGTCCCGTGGTCGCTCCTTCCTCGAGGACCCTTTCTAGCTTTCTTAGGGGTGACTCCGATGATCCTCAGGCAGGCCATGATCCGGGTCCGCCTTCCCAATTCGAACAAGTCTCGGAGATGCTCATCCTCAACGAACCGTCGCTTCTACTCCGAACGATTGATGACTTATCACATGTCCCGTGATACTACGGAATTTAGTAGGTAGTCTTGATGGTCGGGATTCAATGTCAAAGGCGAGAGAGACCTGATGAACGATCATAATGCTCGCTGGTATTTTGGCCCCGTAGTCGCGAATCAAGGACGTTTTCAAACAACAAAAAAAAGAGATCAAAAAAGGGGGTATCTTCCATAACTTGAACTACTCACTAAGTTAGTAGTAGGAAAAAAAGACTGCTCCCGGCAGGGCTTGAACCTGCGACCTTCGCATTACCAATGCTAGCCCGTGTGGGCAAGTATTAGTACGAAGCTCTAACCAACTGAGCTACGGAAGCTGTTGATGGAAGGACCTGAGGATATCACAAAATATGGACGGTACCTTGGCCTGAAGCTGAGAGGGAAGCCATACATACTTCGTAGAAGGAGTGCATACATCTCGTATCGAGTTGGGCAGAGCTGCGTTTTGCCGGCATGACGCTGGATCATGGTTGGATTGATTGATGGATTGATTGATGGATTGATTGATCAGTTGATCAAATTGATGCTTCTTCATGTTCAAACTTGTTGTCCGCAGCACGCAGAGCCTGCAGGCAACAGGGGCCTGAACGGCGATCACGATGAGCTTGGATCAATCACGACCCGTCAATCGAAACTGATGAGTTGGCCTTGATTCCCTTCCGTTGGTTGGTCCCGACAGCTCGAGGGACGCGACAT
>NQYQ01000007.1:162265-172849 GCA_003055925.1 Escovopsis sp. Ae720 | reverse complement strand
CCCGGTCCAGGACCCAAAAAAGAAGGAAGCAGGAGCACAGGAACCTGTATTTTGGGGCAAATTACAAGGATCTGGGAGGCCAAGCCCCCCCCCCCCCCCCCCCCTCTCTCTGTCTGGGCATTAGCCCGAGTTTCTAGGTAAGCGACCCGCCCAGGCAAGATCCCATTCCTTCATCTTTCTTCTTGAAGGACGGGACGTGGCGCCCGAGTCTTAACGGCCTGCGGGGACCCCTTACCCATGGGCGTTGCCTCGTGCAGAAGCTCAGGAAATGACATTGGAAATAAAGGGCGGATGTCGATCCGCAATGCCAGGGGCGGGGCGGGGGGGATCTTTACTCGTACTCGCACAGAATTGGAGACGGGAAATAGGTTCGTCGACCCGGAAAGAAGCCCGGTAGCTGCACACCCATGTTTCTTGTGCGGTGCTTCACGATAGCGCTGCCGCGGGGGCAGAAGAGGTTCTTGCTCATACGAGTACGAGACGAGCCATTGATGCTGGCGATGGCTCAAAGGCTCGGAGGCTTTCAGATGCGAATCCGTGCTCTGATCTCTCTGGAACAACTCTTACATACGGAGGACTGATTACGGATACAGGTACTCGTACTCCGCACAGAATACCCGGAGACCGAGCAGCATGTCCGGGAACAGGGCCCTTGGTCGTGTCGGTAAAGGCCATGCTCCCGAGCCTGCCTGTCCCGGGTCAACAACGCAAAGATGTCGCGTCCTCCCATGACTCTGTGTGCTCCGCGACTTGTGGTGGAACTGACTCACAGAGTGGGCATCTGGATAGCAGGCACCAATGAACCAACCCCATTTGCAATTGCCGGCCCCTGGCACAAGCTTACGGGCACGAGCTTTTCCAACCCGGGTCATGGCAGCGAGGGCTTTACCGGTACAGGTATCCTCGTACGAGTTGGAGTGCTGTTCCCGAGCTCCATACTGGTACCTCTACCTCTACTGCGTACTCGTACCGGAATTCACATATATACCTACCGGTATATGTTCCGTACCACCTACGGAGTACCAGTACGAGTAATACTCGCATCTTGCGGATGTACTCCGTCTCTGAGCCTCCGTCTCGGTCTTTCGGCCGGAGAACCGTGGTTTCATGGGGGAAAAGAGCAATAGGATGACCCTGACCGGAACCCGATCCCGGCTCATCCCGATTCCGGGTGCCCGGAGTGAACCCTAACCCCGGCGACAACCCTAACCCTTACCCTTGATGATCCTGGGATCTTGCCATGCGGCTTGGCTCGAGTAATACATCAATACATCAATATGTACCTGTAAGAGTGATCGGGAAGCCCGTCTTGGTGGATACATTGTGAGTCAGGAGGTGTCATACATACCGGTACAGGTAGACCCATTGCCATGGGATTGATGTTTCTTTATTTCATTTGAGGCTATGCGAAATCTTTAATGAATGAGGCTCTCTCGGCGACAAGCGATTCTTGAATGGAAATTGAAGATTGCAGATCGCGATGTTCATTGACTCGAGGATTATCCTTCAAACGGGGTATCAGCTATGCGATGCAATTATCAAATATTTGCAACTATCAAATATTTGCAACTATCAAAGGATTGCAACTATCAGAGGATTGCGGCTGAACCCCGGCGTATTGCATACATACAGTGTGAGACAGTGCCTTTGCCGCGTCATTCCGCGCCTGACAGACAGTACGAGCACGAGCACGAACACTGCTTAATACGAATGCGGGCAAATTGCTTAGTCATCGCATGGCGACCGCATCTCGACTCTGCGACAACAAAATCTCGCGATTTTCGACGACGACGAACCTCCTCGATCAACAATTGATGATCACTCAGAAACATCCACCCTAGCATCCCGGCCATTGCAAGCACGACTCGCTCCGTTTCGCATCCTCCGACTCCTCAGCGACCCCCGAGACTGTGCATCACCAGCTTGCGCAGTCTACCCCCTACTCATAACCACAGACCGAGCGTCCTTCTATATGACACTAGAGCCCGCCGAAGCCTCACACCTGCTGCAGACAATTAGTCACCTTGGCACGCCCTTTTCGCACTCCTCTCAGTATGGCACCCTTCCTCGCGATCCGAGCGGCCTCCTCGAAGCCCCCGCAGGCGGGCCCCCAGGCGAGTCGGTGCGCCCTCACGACGGTTCTGGCGACGGAGTCGACGCCGATGTCCTCGACGAGAGGCTGCGCGGACTGAGAAGCTCCCGTGGCCTTGAAGAGCGGACCCCCGCGTTCCCTGGCCAGAGGATCTTCGAGTACGAGAATGCGCTGGCGTTGCAGACCCCCAATGAGGCCATCGTCTGCGATCTGCCAAGTGGAGGGGTACAGCTAAGCGATCTTCCCAATGGTGAGGACTCTTCCCCTGTGTGTGTCAAAAAGCTGGTGAGGCTAATCGAAGGACGGCATTGCCAGAGATCCTGACGCACGTATTCTCGCACTTGCCGCCCGACTGCCACTCCTCCGTGGCCCTGGTGTCCAGGCGCTTCTCCGCGTTGATATCGACCCACCATGCCTGGCGGATGGCCTTCATGCGCCACTTCCCGGGACACACGGCCTTGGCATCCAGGACCCCCGGGTCGGGCTCTGAGCCGGGGAGACAGCATGCGTCTTCCTCGTCGCATTCCGTGCGCTCAGAGACTCGCTACTTCCCTCGCCTCACGCCGAACGCGACGTGGAGGAGCGAGTACCTCCTGAGGACTCGCTATCTCAGGAGCCTGGCGCGCGGCAAGCCGGGCACTCCTCTCCGCTCAGGCCACTCCGGCAGGCTGCGCTCCGGGAAGAAGTCGGACGCCGTCCTGACGTTCGACTCCCACCTCCCCTGGCGGGTGACGAGCATCGACGCCGCTCTCTCCAACGGCAGCAGGCCGCCGCGCGTGATCCAAGGGTGTGGAGAGCTAGGCAACGCCACCATCGCCGACCCCACGACCGGAAAGATCGACAAGTGGGATCAGGAATGGCATACCTCTCGGCGTCTTGCCGACGTCGAGCCCGGTCTCGAGCCGTACGGCCTGGGCCACGGGCCGGCAGTCGTTCCCAACGTGGTGGATGTGAGCCAGCACTATGGCATGCTCGCCGGCGAGGGGTTCCTCTGGGGAGCCGCATACTTCCACAACGCCAACGAAATGAGCGGCCGCTATCTCAACGACGAATCCGTCATGGTGGAGGACAGCCCGCACATCCCCCTCATCCCCCGCAGGCTGGAGGCCATCTGCAGCGTGTGGATCGCAAAGTCGCCCGCTGTCGTGTCGACCACGAATCTCATGTGCGGGATACTGACTGGTTCCACCCTCGGCATCGTCACGGCTTATTCGCTGCGCAACGGCACGGCGGGATCGAAGCAGACGAGCGGCGAGGTCACGGCTCGGTGGGCGGTCAGCCCGGGCGTGCCCATCATATCCCTGAAAGTCGACGCGAGCTACTGCGAGACCCGCAAGTCGGCCAAGAGGGTGTGGGCAGTCGCCCTGAACGCGCTGGGCGAGGTCTACTACCTGACCGAGGTGCCGTCCGGAAAGCCCGTCCTGGCGGAGTCTCGGGCAGCCATGCTGAACGCGTGGCACGCTGGCCGCACGGTCTGCTGGCACTTGCTTGAAGACACGCGCCGGGTCGCCAGAGCGGATGTCGAGGATGATGATCTGCTCCTCCAGCGGCACTCGTCTTGGGGGTCTCCGGAGCAGCAGGGGCTCGATCGCGAGCGGCTGCTGGCAGATGTCCAGGTGATCAACAATTTCTTGAGAGCCAGCCCCGCGCAATTTCGCAAGGTCTTCCACGGCTGGGACATGCGGCGCAGACTGGAGGTCGACTTTGCGGGCGACGATGGGAAAGGTGCCGGCGAGAGCGTGTTTGTCGCAGACTGCGGCCTGGCCCAAGGTCTCCCTGCCTGCATTCGGCGCTATACCCGGTCCTCGTCTCCGCGGCGAAAGCAGCCTGGGCTCCCTCTCCCTCTCCCTCTTCCTCTACCTCTCCCGCTCACCGCGCCGCCCACCCCCTCACTGTTTGGGGCCGCTACCGAGGGGTTCGCTGCTCGGGCGCCTCAAGCGACGGTCGAGCCCCAGTCACCGAGGTCTCCCCCGCCGACGCCCAAGTCCCCCGCCGTCCCCGCCGGGCCGCACGAATGGGTCTCCCAGGTCCTCGACCTGAAGCATTCCGAGCATTCCGTTCTATCCTCCATCGCCCTGGACAGTTCGTCACCGTCCTTGCTGACACTTGCGGAGGAAGCTTCGCTCGCTCACGGCGCCTACGACGCGTCACGCAGCGCGTCTTCTCCATCGGCCGACGCAACCGTCCGCGACATCCCCGGCCGTCGTGCCCGGTTCCTCGTGGCCGGGACCTCCGACGGCGTCGTCCTCGCGTGGAATGCCCGGGACGACGTCGGCAACGGCAGGCTCCAGCCCATCCGCATCATCAAGACGGACTCGCCCGCAGTCACCTGCGTCGCCGCGTCTGCGCTGTACATCGTCCACGGCGGCAACGACGGCCTCGTCCAGGCCTGGGACCCGCTGTCCTCCACCCCGGGCCCCGTGAGGACCATCTGCGCCAAGGCCTACGGAAGAGCCTCCCGCCACATGATGCGCGCCAACGAGCGGTTCCAGGAGTCGGACCTCTCGGCGGTCGGGTGCATCTACCTCGACCCCACGCCCACGTTCCTCCAGGGCATCGTCTCCTTCGGATGCACCCTGCGCTCCTGGTCGTACAGCTCCGCCGGCCGCCTGGCCGCCCACCGCAAACCCCACACCCACCGCGCCGCCGAGCCCGAGCCCCACCTCGTGTCGCGCCGCCAGGCAGGGCTCTTCAGCGAGCACATCGCCACGGAGCGCGCCGAGCTGCACCGCGAGGAAGAGCTGCGCGCCCACGAACGCGCGTACCTCCTCAAGCGGTTCGGCGCGCTCGGCAACCTCACCGAGGAAGAGGCCCTCGTGTACGCGCAGATGATCTCCGAGGAGGCCTTCCAGGCCAAGGAGCACAAGCGCGCGAGCACCGAGGATACCGCCTCCACGTGGTGCAGCGAGACCGGGTCCGAGGCGAAATACACCCCCGATCCAAGCGTCGCCGGCCCATCGACCGCCGAGGCCCGCGCACACGTGCATGTGCCCGAGAGCACGGCGTCCGGGGCACACGAGGACGAGGACTACGAGCAGCAGATCCAGCAGGCCATCCGCCTCTCCCTCATGGAGAGCGGCCATGAGCCCGCGCCCGAGCCCGCACCCGCTCCTGCTCCTCCCCCAGAGACGAGCTTCTCCCCCGAAGTCGAGTACACAGTCAAGTACAAGGGCAAAGCGCACAGGAAGCCTTCCGAGACTGGCGGCGAGCAATCGTACCGCTTCGACCATCATCAGTATTACTCCGCCGCGGCTGGCGCCTCGACGAGCGAGGACGAAGACCTCATGCTCGCACTGAGCCTGAGCATGCAGGACCAGCTGCACTCGCGCGCGGAGGATATGGACTATGGAGTCCAGGAGGGCGGGGAGGAGTTCCCGTCTCTGCCGGGGGATGGCGCTGGCGGCGGCGGCGGCGGCGGCAAGGGCAAGGGCAAGGGGAAAGCCGTGCAGCGTTGATTACATGTAATGAGTAGGTTGTAAGAACGAGGATGCTGTAGGGAAGTGCTTGTACGTGTTACAGAATAGTGAATTTATATTGCGTTGTGTTGAAATTTTGATGCGTGACAATGGGTGACGTTGAAGCGCGGGGGGCGAATGGGTCAGTCGTGAGCTCAACCCGAATCGAACCCTGATTCTAACCCTCTTCGCGTCCTAACCCTGAGATAAACCCGAACGTAACCCTGGCTGTAACCCTGTCGGCTATCAAACCCTGAGCCAAAACCCAAGCGCAACCCTAGACGTAACCCTCTTCAGGTTAAAACCCTAAGCCAAACCCAAACGCAACCCTAGACGTAACCCTCTTCGGGTTACAACCCTAAGCCAAACCCGAACGCAACCCTGGCTGTAACCCTAATTAGTGATATAACCCTGAGCCAAACCCGATCATAACCCTAGACATAACCCTCGACGTGTCCCGACCTCGAGATAAAGCCTGATCGTAACCCTACCTACTCATAACCGCCATAAATTCGTGATAAAAAGAGGATCGCGACCGCAACCTGTACACGATCCGCTCGAGGATATAGAAGTCATTTACAGAGTCTACGCGTATGCCCTTCCTGACTCTACCTACATATAGTCACGTCTCTTCAAGCCGTTCCCACGCTCCGACACCTCAAATAGTAGCTTTCGTGTCGCTCTTCAGAGCTACAGATCTTATTCTACTGCCCAGTACTTTAGAACTCAACTTCTCGCCTGCCGGTCAGAAGAAGCCTCGAGGATATATGAGAATATGATTAGAATTATTCCATGGGGGGTAGCAATACAGTAGCACTTGCAGGTTCTCAAAGATCAAGCGTCAAAACACCAAGATCCCAACAGACCCAGCCGGCCCCGTGCAATCCGCACATTCCCATTTTCCTACTTTTCCGATTCCCCCGTTAACCGTGTGCTCCCAATATCTATGCTCTCAGCCAGTGGTATCGTCAATGAAGATCACATCTCAATAGTACAAGATAAATAATAGTACAAGCCTGATGGGTTGCGGTTCGCTCGCCGGGCAAAAAGGGGAAAACAAGATCGAGTGATCAGATCGTGGATCAAAAAAAACGCAGATTGCATCCCGTCTGGGTGGAAATCGCGCAGAGAAAAAGGATTTCAAAACAAAACGCCAACACCCATCGCTATGCTGAAACACAATGCACTGCAGAGGATCTTGCTCTGTCGAGAGGATGCCGCACTCTTGTCAGTGCGACTCTTCGCACCGCCAGTCTCCGTGGGCATGGCATCGGCCCACGAGCCCGTGGGCCGGATCGTCGCCGTGACGTAGGCATCTGCAGGATACGCAATCGTGGTGGAGGACATGACCAGCGCGTCGTTGCGGATGGTGATGATCTCGCTGCCAAGCAGCGCTGTCCTAGACACGCCTCGCGCATTGAGGGTGAACGTCTGTCCGTTGATGACGACATGGGAGTTGGGGAGCCTTCCCACGGTGACGCCGCCCACAATCTCCAGCTCTGTGCCCGTCGCATCGGCCGACGGGCCCCCAAGGGTCGTTCCGCGGAGGTCTACTCCGCTTGGCCCTATGGTGATTGTATCGCCGCCGACGACCGTGGTGGACGGTGGGATGCTGGACCCGTACGTCAGCGTGTTGGCGTTCATTACCACAAGCGATCTGCCGATCACGGTCATCATGTTTCCGCCGGAGACGACCTGGTCTGTCGGGCGGGGGTTCGTCGCGACAAAGGTGAGCGAGTCCTGTCCGACGGAGACAGTCCCCGGTGCCAGGGTCACATCATGGCCCCCAATGGTCGTCGTGGACGTCGTCTGCAAAGGTATTCGCACTGTGATGCCGCTGATGACGGCTTCCGGGCCAGACACCGTCACGGGGACCCCGCCGACGTTAGCGGATGTAGGGGTTGGCATCCTGGTGTCCTGAGGAGCAGGCTTCGTGATAGTAGATCCCATTCCCTGCACAACAGTCGGGAGCAGCGTAAAGGTGGCGGGACCGACTGTGATGGTGGTCGTTTGGCCGGGGCTGAGGCCAGTGAAAGTGTTGTCGTTGATGATGACCGTGTTGCCGCCGGCAGTGACCGCGAATGAGGGTTTAGGGGGCAGTTTGACGCTGTTGACGGGATTCGGGATCGCGGTGCCCGGCGTCACGGTCGGCGCCGCTTCCTCCTCACTATCGTCCACTGTTTTATGGGCCTGGGGGTTGAACGAGTCCGGAATGGAGAGGAAAGTCTGGCTAAAGGCCGGAGCAGATTCGGTGGGGAAGACGACGGCCGGGTTCTTCTCTGTTGTGATGAAAGTGACAACCTGGTGAAGGATCTTGGGTATGGGCGGAAGGGTGACGGTGATGAGGCTCCCTCCCTTCATCTTGGCTGCACCTTGAGTGGTGAATACGACAATGGGGGTCAGAAGCGGGTCGACTGCTGGGAGCGGCAGTGCTGTCGGGTCAGGCACGGGCAGGTCAGGAAACAACGCCTCTGACGCCTCGGGCTCTGAGTTGCTGGGCTGCGGGTCATTGGCCGCCGGAGTCACCATGGGAGCAACCGTTGAAGGCAGCACGGTGCAATAGTCTGGAGTCTTGATCGGCTCGTATGGCGGGGTGTAGTCAGACACGTTGCCGTAGAAGGTGACGGTGGTTGTGTAGACTATAGAATATTGGACGATGGGCTTGTCGAAAGGGAACGGGGTGCATGAGCGACTATCTTCTGTGGTCGTCGGCGTTGCAGAATTGACGGTGGGAGCCGGGTCTTCTGTCGTCGTGGCTATCATGCTCTCGAGTAAACAGTCTGAGCCGTCTTCCGATTCAGAGCATGACAGGACATCGGCCTCGGCGCCGACTGTGGATTCGGCGGCGGCTGGCTTCGAGGTCTGCAAGGGAGGCTCAGTCGCATCCTTGGCCGGTGTCAGGCTGGTGCGAGCGCCATTGTCCGAGGTCCTGCCAACGTCGTCCTTGTGAGACGCTTCGACATGACTGCTTTCGGCGGGCTCGGATGCTGTAGTGCTGGATATCTCAGAGTGAACGAGGTTGAACGCATTTCCCTCATGGAGTTGTGTCGAGGCGGATTGCAGCGAATGTGGCGGACCTGACAGGGTCGTGAGGGGCGGCGGAGGCGTGCTGGCAGTGTCCGCCTTCTCCTGACTGATGGCCGCGGAGATGGCAATCTGAGAGGGAGGCCTCGCCGGAGGGTCATCTGACGATGGAGCTTGCGAAACAGCATGATGAGTAGGCTGCGCTTCGGTTGGCGTTGATGATGATGCTGGTTCCGACGGTGATGCTGATGGTGTAGCCGGTGCTTGTGCCGATGAGGGAGCCGGTGATTGTGCCGATGAGGGAGCCGGTGGTAGTGCCGAGATCGATGCGGGCAGAGCCACGTCGGTGGATGTCGGTGTTGACAAGGGCGTTTCGATGCTGCGCAGGGAGGTCTCGAGCTGAGAGTCCAAATCAGACGAATGAATCTGCCGGCGATTCACGATGCCTTGAGAAGCGCCCCTATTTCGTGAGCAATGGGTCTTCCCCTGACGAGACTGATAGAAGGGTTGCACATGAAGCAGGACGGGTGAGAGTCCAGAAACGCACCCCACCTGGCAGCCGCCGAAGTCGAGTCGGCGAGCAAAGCCGCACAAAGCAGCACGGCATTGGTCACCTTCATGGTGAGACAAATGGAGAGCTGATCTGCCTTCTGCTCCTGACCAATGATCGGTATGAGTCTGTTGCTCCCGCGAGAGCCGCTGCGGGTCCTCCCTATGCCGACGGCAACGACGCAATGTCGGAGAGGTCGAGCTCGAGTGGATGATCGGAGGGGGCCGTGGGTCGAGGATCGGTTTGAGATCTTGGCAATGACTGGCTGGACTAACGGCGAGGTCGTATCAAGTCCAGATTCGGGCGAGGCATTACGGGACAGGGGATCGGATCGGCGAGGCGTGCTGAATTTGGTAGGTCGATCGCGCAACGGCGGATGGTCGACGGAGGTCAAGAAGGGGAGGATGAGGAAGAAAAGACGTCGGGAGGACTATTAGTATATGAAGGATGGGAAAGAAGGAGACGAAGGAGACGAAGAAGACGAAGACGACGAAGAAGACGAGGAATAATTTGCCAGAAGCTACGGAGGGATCAAAAGAGCGTAAGAAAAATAAACGAGCGGCAGACACGTCGAGTCTGAAGAGCGATGAACTATGAATAGATCAAGTCCTTCATCGAAAGGAATGAGTGTGAGAGCGTCCCTGGAGAGACATGCTCGGGAGGATCAAGAATGCAGTGAGGACTGGCGCGAGCGGCGATTCAGCCCCAGGGAGGATGGCAAAGAGAGGAAGAAAGGAAGTGAAAGAAGGGAGAAGATATGGAGAATGGAGAATGAAAAATGAAAAGGGAAACAAAAGAAAAAGAAAAGAAAAGAAAATGGCAATGAAAAGAAAAGAAAAGAAAAGAAAAGGAAAGGAAAAGAAAATGAAGACTCGGGTCTCCCTTTCGAACTTGATCTTGGCTCGAATCAGTGATGAGAAGCGAGAAGCAGCGATGGACATCCCAAAGATGGCGCTCCTTCCCCAAGATTGGCTGTGCTGACTCAGGCGGCAGGGCGTTCGATCCGGGGAAATTGGAGAAGTCGCGATGCACACTGGCACTTCCACCGTGGGACTTCACTTCCACGGAGTACCAGATGGTACCTGCATTGACGACTGCAGGTACAGACCCGAGCGTAGTCCGCACCCGCCGGGAGTCGAGTCTCTGAGGGCAGATCCTGATGTATCCGATGGTTAGGGGGTCGCAGCCGCAAGAACAGGTTCAATGTTCTCGATGCCAGCCTGAGAGGAGTTGCTGGACTCGAGGAGTTTGAAGTTGAGCTCCAGCTCAGTAGTGGTTCATCTTGATCCAGGATCCATTTGCGTGAATGAGTCAACCCTCCCGGCGCTTCCAACTGCCATCCATCAATCTGGCAATCCATCGCGTATGTATGGTCGTCCAGTATTCCATGAATCCCGTCAACAAGTTGGACTCGAGCTCCTCGACCTGTGTCAGCCCCTGAGGCGCGCCGTCCAGGCCCCCCC
>NQYQ01000007.1:145826-159724 GCA_003055925.1 Escovopsis sp. Ae720 | reverse complement strand
GGGGGGGGGCTTTGCTGCAAAGGGAGGTCGCACATCATGGTGGATGTAATATCAGGGGTCAGCACAGGCACTTCCAGGAGTCCAGGACCCTCGAGGCTGGACGCTTTGATAGGCCTCAGCCGGGGACCTGTTGATTCACCATCTCAGGCCATACCGGTGGGCTCTCGAGGGACCCGGGGACTGAGGGACCGACAGCCCTTTCGATGGCGGAGAAGCACGTCTCCTTGGTGTTTGGTCGTCCAGAGGAAGGAGAATCCCTTTGCACCACAGACCATTGGAATGCAAGTTGACACCTCGACGGCAAGCAACAAGTTGGAATAGCTTTGGTCGATTAGACTTGAAACTCGGCACGGGGCGCAGATGGCGTGGTTTTCAAGCCACGAAATACGGAGTAGATCATTGATGGCTCCGTTGGTGCTAGACTGTTGGTTCAGCGCCTCGTTGCAGAGAAACCCGCGCGGCTCTCCGCACAAGCTTTGGAAGTGCAATAGATTGATTGATGCTCTTTGAGGGGAGGGGAGAACCTGATGTGATGTCGCATCTGCTCGCGAACACAAAAGACCGCCAATGTCCCGTCGGCCAGTCCATCGTCGACATTTGCTGGAGAGAACACGGGTAAGTCTTGTGGGCAATGAATTGATGCATCACCTCAAGGCTTCATGTTCTACCTACTGGTAAGCGAGACGGGGTCATACGGTGGCACCTTACCGAGTCGTAGCTCAAGTGGCAAAAACCCCAAAATCGGAAAAACCCTAAAATCGCAAAATCGCAAAAATCGCAAAATCGTAAAAATCACAAAATCGCAAAATCACAAAAATCGTAAAAACTATAAAATTGTAAAAATTTATTACTAGCTATTTTATTTCTTTATAATAGCTTATTCTTTTCCCTTTAGTAATTTCCTCTTATTATTCCTTTTTAAATCTGCTTTTATAAAAACCTATACCTTTATTTTTATATTAGTAATAAATAAATAGCCTAATATATTAGTAATTTTAATAATTAATAAAAAAAAATCTAAGTCCTTAGGCATAATTATAACCCGCTTATTATAAATAGTATAGAGTTATAAAGCTATAATAAATAAATATTTCTAACTCTATTATAAAAAGAAGTATATAAGGAATACCTTTAAACTAAGAAATAAGTATACTTTTATAGGCTTTTTATAAAGTACTAATAGCAGAGCTTTAAAAATAAATACTATTAAAAAATATTTTTACACAGTAGGTTTCTATAATTTCTTTGTAAAGCTATTAGAATAAAAGCTTTAGAATAAGCAGCTAAAAAGACTATTAAAACTTCCTAATCTTACAGAGCGCTTATACTTATAAGGCATTAGTATTTATAATAATTATTTATAATAATTAATCTTTAGACTTACTATTAGCCTTAAAATAGTATTTTCTTTTTAGGTAAGGAGTTAGGGGAGCTATTATACTTAGAAGTCTTTTTCTAAATATCTTCCCCTTTTTAAGCGCCTAAATGCCTTACTTTTAGGAAAATATCTTAGTATATATTATATTTAAAATAAAGATTAAGAATAGGAAGAGATAAAAAGATAAAGTATAATATATTATAAGATAGTAGTTTTCTAAGACTATTAAGAAAATAAAGATAAGGAGATATAAAGATATAAAGAAATAGAGATATAAAGATATAGAGATATAAAGATATAAAGATATAAAGATAAGAAAAAAGATAAGCGCTATAAAAAAAATATTAAAAAAAAAATAGGTATATATTTATTAAAAAAACCTTTTATTATATTTCTATTTCTCACTTACTTTAAATACTCTTATAATAATCCCTTATAATAATCCCTTATAATAATCCCTTATAATAATCTTTTATAATAATCCCTTATAATAATCCCTTATAATAATCCCTTATAATAATCCCTTATAATAATCTCTTATAATAATAATAAGATTATATCTAAGCGCTAAATAATATAAGGTTAGTCTATTTACTATAATTAGTATTACTCTTTCTCTAGGAAATATATAAAAAAGTCTACTCCTTACTACCTTTTACTAAAATCCTTTCTTTTTTCCCTTTCTATATCTAACCTAATTTTCTATATTAATTATAAAGCCTATTAAAGATATTAAATTCTTAAAACCTTTTATTAGCGCACTCTTTTATTAAGGTATATTATATAATAAAATCCTTTGCTAGATTAATAATTTACTTTTAAATTATAGATATAAATCTATTAGCAATTAAATATTAAGAAACTCTTTATTAAAATAAAGTTTATCCTATTAATAGTAAATTAATCTTAATTACTTATTTCTAATTATTATTACCTTACTTAAAGCTAGTAAGAAATTATAAGAAAATATTCTTTTTACTATAAATACCTCCCTTTTTAAAAAAGGCTAGTAATATATCTCCCTTACTACCCTAAAGAGGCTTTTATTATCTTAGGGTTTTCCTTAATTAGAAAGCAAAAACCTAGTAAATCTATAGCTTATTTATTATATCTAATTTTATTTCTATTATTTTAGATATAATAATTTTATAATCCTTTATAATCTTTAAAGAGAAGGCTATTTTATAACCCCTTAGCTAATTTATAAAATTTACTACTAAAATTAAATAAAGCGTTATTTATATATAGTTAAGGAATAATAAAATGCCTTGCAAAGAGCTATAGTATTCCTTTAAAATAATTTATAAAAGTTAAATATAATTTAATTATTTAAATAAGGTTATCTTTATAACTATATATAATATAAAGGCTATATTCTTATTACCTAAAATTAGCTTTATAATACTTACTACTAATTACTTTTAAAGAAAGTTATATTATATTATCTTAGAAATTTTAGGCATTAAGGAAAGTTTTAAGTCCTTAGGCTAAATTTTCTCTAGTCCTTTAATAAATATAAAAAGCTCTCCCTATTTAATTTCTCTATATATAGATATATTAATACATACTTTTAATATATTATCTAGTTCTATATTAGAAGATCCTATTTAATTACTATTAGTATATTAAAGTAGTTCCTTATTATAATATATTAACTTTAAATATAACCCCTTTTTACTAGGTTAGATAAAGGAACTAAGACTCCCTTATAGGTAGCCGCCTAAGCTATCCTTATAAAATATAAGCTAATAACTATATCCTAGAATAATTATATATATACCTAGGGAGATTAGGTTAGCTCTTACTATTTATTTAATCCTTTAACTTATAATATTTATATTAAAAGTTAATAATAGTAACTTTATTAAAGTATTACTAATAAATAGATTATAAGTCTTAAGGTCTTTTATTTATTATATTATATAATTATTATATAGGATTATTATATAGGATTATTATATAGGATTATTATAGGATTATATAATAATATAATATAGATTCTCTTTTATAAGCTTACCTAAAGCGCTCTCTTTATTAAGGATAAGCTATCTAACTAGATTGCTCTTTATACTATATATAGCGATTTACTCTAGAATAACTTTGTAATATTTATTAGGATCTAGAATTCCTATAAGATCTATACCTAAAAGAATTATTAGTATATTTTATCTAGATAATTAATTAACCTTTATAATTCTTAGGATATATTAAATTAGAGTATTTAAATTTTTAAAAATAAAAGAGCCCTAGATTCTATTGCTCTTTAGGATATACTCTAGCTATTATAGGACGTTAATATTAAGGGATTCCTTACTTAAGAAACTATAGATTAGTACTCCTATAAATTATAAAGTCTTAGATTTTAAAAGGCAATAATTAAAGACTACTAGCAGCCCTATCTAAAGTTCTACCTTAAGCTTTAAGATTAAATTAAGAAATATTAGGATAGTTAATTACTATTATATCTTAAGCTTCTTTTAAAGCCTTATAGTAAATAAGCAGAATATATAAGTTATCTCTTACTCTATAATCGCCTATATACTAATAGCTATAGCATTGCCTTCTATAAGCTAACTTAATATAAATAAACTAGAGTCTATTAGGAGATAGTCTGCTAAAGGGTTTTTAAGATTATCTTCTTAGTTTTTAGAAAAAGGAGATTAGTAGTAATACTTAATAAATTTTACTTATAATAATTACTTATAATAATTACTTATAATAATTACTTATAATAATTACTTATAATAATTACTTATAATAATTACTTATAATAATTAATCTAATTTTATACTAAAAAAAATAAATAACCTTAGGATAAGGCATTATGCTTTTAAGTATTAAAGGCTAGCCCCTCTAAACCTTAAGATATAGTATTAGTCTAAACTACCTACCCCTTTCCTTTTATATTAAGCTTCTTCTCCTTAATATTCTTAATATCCTCCTTCTTTAAGCCTATAAGCTACTTAGCTATTACTTAGCTATTAGTATCTTTAGTAAAGTTAAAATTAAATTCCTTGCTTATAGTATATTTCTTTAGATTAAAGGGAGAGAAAGAAGATTTTTAGGTAGGCTTTAAGGTAAGAAAGTCCTAAATATTAAGTAAGTCTTTATCTAAGTTTACCTTTATCTTAGTTATCTTCTTTAGCTTATATAAGAATTTAAAGGGTATTAACTTTCCCCTTAACTCACTTATATATAAAGGTATACTAAATTTGCTTAATAATTTAGACTTCTTAGCAGGCCTTGCTAGCGTTTTAGTTAGTATAATCTCTAGAGGCTAATTTATTATAGTAAATTTATTCCTATAGAAGTAAAAACATAAATATATAATAACCCTTTTATCCTCTTAACTCTATTCTTACTAAACTCTTAGGTTAAGAAATATATTACTTATTATATTATATTTTTTAATTATAAGTTAGACTAGGACGTTTTTAATTATAGCTTTTATAAAGTATTAATCTAAAGCTTAGCTGCTCTCTTATATCTAGAAATATTTAATTTCTTTATACTAATTGCTTATAGTTTAAGATATTCGCTTGAATTTAGTATAAGGTATTAGGGCAAAGTTAATAGTATCTATAAATATTAGCTAAGTAAGAAATATAAGATATATAGAAGATATACTAATATATAACGCTTGCCTTAAGTAGAAAATGTTAGATTTTATATACCTAGCTAGTATTATAGTATAAATATAAATTAAAAGGCTAAGCTAGCTATTAAAGGTATTATAGACCCTTTGCCTTCTTTAGATTAAATTAGAGGCCTCTTTTATAGTATCTTAAAAAGATTTAATAATAAGATTACTAACTAAATTATAGTTTATTATCTTTAGCTTTAAAGGTTAAGGCGCAGGCTATAGATATAGATTAAAAGTTTAAAAGGATATAGGCCTAATAGAAAGGGAGATAAAGCTTAGGCCTATACTACTAATAGTACTAATAGCTTATAGTATCTAAGGCGTTAGTGCCTAGGGCTTTAGAATAGAATTATCTAGGGTATTAGTAGGAAATAGGGATTAGTTAGAATTAGAGTTAAAGGAAATTATAATAGGAGTATTATTAAAAATAACCCTATAAAATATATATCTACCCTAGATAAGGTTCTAAGCAAAGGTATAATTAATTTTTATATTCTTTAGACAGATTAAGCTTTTTAGTATAATAAAGGTTATTATAAGAGATAAGGTAAAATAAAGATTATATTAATATTTATCTTCTATAAAGGAAATATCTTATCTTTTTATATTATTATAAAGAGTATATATTACTTTAAATATTATAATAAATAATATATAAAATATATTAAACTCTAAATTATTACTCTTTATAGTATAGTCTTAAGTATTATCTTTCCCTTTTATTAATTATTATATTAATTATTATATTAATTATTATATTAATTATTATATTAATTATTATATTAATTATTATATTAATTATTATATTAAATATTCTATTAATTAGTAAAGGGATCTTTTTCCTAAAAATAGTAGTCTATAGAAAGTAGTATAATCGTAACTTATTTAGGGCAAAAGGAACCTAATATAGGATTTAAGGCTAAGAGTTAGAGCTCTAAAACACACTTAAAGAGCCTAAATAAGCCTGTCTAGATAAGACTTTATATAAATAATACTATATATAATTAAGTCTTTATACTTATTCTATAAGTAAGGCTTCTTATAGTTATAGCTATTTAATACAGTTACATTTTTAAACATTATATAAAACCCTTAAACCTAAAGTATATTTATATATATATAATAACATTCTATAATATCCTATAATACCCTTTTATATACTTAAGTAAATTATAATATACTATAGCGTTTTATAGTATACTATAATATACTACTACTATAAATATGGCATACTATGATTATATATAGTAGTAACTATAGCATACTATAATCATATATAGCGGTAACTATAGTATATTTATTAAATATATTAAATATATAAAATATATTAAGGTACTCTATAAATAAAGGTAATATTAAGTAAGGTATTATAAAAAGATTAATTTACTTAAAAGACCCTCTCTTTCTTTACTTAAAGACTAATCTCTTATAATAATCCTAAGTAATAATAAAGTATCTTTATTATAAGTATATTATAAAGAATTACTTAGTTAATAAAAAGAGGCTAGGAAGCCCTGCCTATAAAAAGATCTAATAAATATATTAAAGATATTAGATTATATCTATCCCTTATTCTAATAACTTAACTAATAACCTCTCCTATAAAATATTAAAAGATTAAAGTACCCCTAAGCCCTTCTTTATTAAATATTATAGTAATAGGGTCCTTAAGCCTAAGCCTAATAGGATTAAACCTAGGACTTTAGAAATTAAGTTTACCTTTATTACTTATTTAATCTCTTTCTTTCTCGCTATCTTTATTCTAATAGAATTTTTTAATTAAAAATATTAAGGTATTACTTATATACTTAAGCTAAGACTATAGAATAGTTCTTTAGACCTTAGTCTCCTTACCTAAGAATAGTATTATAGCAATTAATATTATAGCTACTAAACCACTTATATCCCTAGCTCCTAAGGTAGCTAGGGTTATCCTAGAGATAGTAATTAAATCTTTAGAATTATTATCTTTTAAACATAGAGATACTATAACGCCTACTATTATTATAGAACTATATAGTAATTAAAGTATAGTTAAGGAAAGCAAAGTATAGCCTATAGTATTAAATTTAAAAGTAGTAAAATCCTATATTGCAGAGGCTAGAAGATCCTAAAATTAATATATATTTTATAAGTCTTTCTCTTTCTACCTTAGTATAAGTATCCTTTTAAACATTTTAATTAGATATATAGAGAAGGTTTTAATATACTAATATTATAAATCTATTAATTTAACATTCTACTTTTATAGGCATTATTTAATAGATCTTAAAAGAGATAAGGATAAGCGTTACAATCTATCTAATAGCTACTAGAGTACTATATTAAGCTATAAAAGCTTTCCTTATTAGTCTCTTTTAATATAAGTCTATCTTTATACTTAAAATATATTTCCTTTTTCTTAATTTACTTATATTATTTAAAAATAGATTTATATTTAGTATATATAGAAAGAGTTATAATTATACTATCTAATATAAACCTTATATAGGCAATCTATAATAAACTAGCTTATATAATTCCTAAGCTTATACTTAAGGATTATTAGGGAGATATGCTATTAAAAGAATAAAAAAAGAGTTAAATTAGGATAAGGTAGAACTTATAAGTAATATCTATTAATTATAAAAATAATAAAAAAAGTAAAGTATTAGTAGAACTTTTATAAGGTAATAGTAGAATATAGTAAAATAAAGTAAATTATTATAGATAATTATTATAATTAATTATTATACCTAATTATTATACCTAATTATTATAAGTTAAAGTAATTAAAAAAGATATATTTTTATTTAACACTTCTCTATTTACTATGCAAATAGATATATAGGATCTAGGACCTATATAAGTAACCTAAGAAATTATAAGTCCTTAATTATAACTATCATATATTTTATATAAAGTGCGCAAAGCTATATACCTAAAGCAAAGTATTAGGTTCTTTTTATAAATAAAGGAAGGAAAAGAAAGGTAATATAAGTAAAATACTTAATTAATAATACCTTATACGCTTCTTAAAGGCTTTATATAGCTATTAAGTTATATCTATATTTTTTATTTATTTTTATAATATCTTATATAATCTATTAGTATAATTATTAAAAGGGTACCTTTATAATTAAAAGATTAACTATTCTTTAATATCTTTAAATCTCCTTTAATACCTTAGCTAAAATAAAAGTAATTAGTATATTATAATAATTAATATAATAATTAATATAATAATTAATATAATAATCTAATTTAATAATCTTATACTTATATATAGCTTTAAAACAGTAAATTAGCTTTTTCTTAGTTATATTTTATCTTATAAAAGTCTTTATCTATTATAATAAACAGGATATAGGCTGCCTATTATTATTACTATTATTATTACTATTATTATTATTATTACTACTATTATTATTATTACTATTATTATTACTACTATTATTATTACCACTATTATTATTACTACTATTATTATCACTGCTATTATTATTACCGCTATTATTATCATCGCTATTATTATTACCGCTATTATTATTACTACTATTATTATTACCGCTATTACTATTACTACTATTACTATTATTATTACCACTATTACTATTATAGCCCTAGCTATTATTAACCTAGCTATTACTATTACCTAGCATACTAGCTATAGCTAGGATCTATAGCTAAGTTAATCCTATAAAGGCCTAGCTAAATATAGTATTAATTAATAAAAGATTAATAAGGAATAGAGATCTTAGGTATAAAAGAATAAAGAAAATAAACATTTTAATAAATATTAGAATAAACACTCTCTTATATTAATAAAAGAGATTATATATTAATTATATATTTAATCGCTATAATATAAATAAAGAATCTATTTTAAAGTAGGAATCTAATTAGAAGTTAATCACTAGAGCATTAGTAAGAAAGTGCTAAGGAAAAGCAAATAAATAAGGTATAACTATATACTATAGCAGTACCTAATATATTTTTAGGAGATAGCTATTAATAGCCTGCCTTATAGTATCTAACCTACTATAGATTGCTATCTCACTTTTACCTTATTTATTTTTATATATAATATCTCTAATATAAGCTCTATTATACCTATTTAACTTTACTCTTATATTAATACTATACTAAATATCTCTCCTATAATCCTATCTTTTTCTTTATTTATATTACCTTTAATTCTTCTTATTATTCCTTTTTTATAGAATAAAATATCTAATTATTTCCTAAGCTATAGCTATAGCTGCCTACTTAGAGTAGAAGATAGTAAGAAGCGTATAAACGCTAACGCCTTTAAGAATCTATATACTAAAAAAGCATAGCTTTAAAAAAAGGGCCTTTCCCTAAAGTAATATAAGCTAAAGATAGTAAAGGCTTTTTTTAATTAAGCTATTTACTATATAAAGATAAAGCTATATAGTACGCTAGAGTAGTAGACTTTATCTCCTAAGCAATAAGCAATTAAAGATAAGAAGATTATATTCTTTTATAATAAAAAGGTATAAGTTATACCTTGCCTTATATTTATTTACCTATAAATATACTTATTATTTATAATTATAATAAGAGTACTTATCCTAATTATTTCTAAGTTATAGCAATAAACGTATAATAATTAATAATAATTAGACTTCTTAGTAATATAATAGACCTTAAGTAAAAGGAGATTAAGCTTAATAAGGATAATAAGGTTAAAGCTAAGGAAAAATTCTATCTTAACTATACTAAATACTAAGCCTTAAAGCAATTTGTAAAAAGCTAGTTACTAGAAGGTTAATAAATCTATATGCCCTATCTAGATTAAAAGGTAGTAAGTTACCTAATTCCTATACCTAATTATTATATCTAATTATTATATCTAATTATTATATCTAATTATTATATCTAATTATTATATCTAATTATTATATTTAATTACTTAACTAAGGTTTATCTCTATTTTAAGTATCTAATACTCCTATCCTTAGTTATACCTATATTATTTAAAATTTTAATACTAATAAGAAAAGGCTGTGGAATATTAAAATGTTTTGTAGTACTAAGGGAGATATCTTTAAGATACTTAAAAATATATTAGCTAGTAAAGGTATAAGTCTTTATCTTTTACCTTTTATTTATAATACTAATAATCTTTAGAAAACTATAATAATAATATATACTAATATTATAGCTAGGCTATATACTTATTTAATAAGACTTTACTATAAGTATAATAATCTAGAATATTTTTCTAAGATATTTAATAAAGAAATTTAGGATAAAGCTATAAAAAAAAGCAAGTAAATATCCTTTTATTCTTAATTTTATTTAATAGTAATTAATAATACTTATAGGACTCTTTTACTAATTCTTAATACTTACTATATCTTTTTAAAGAATAATATCTTTTTTTAAAAGATAGTAGGAGTAAAGATTAAGGCCCCCTAACTATTATATATTTAAAAGCTATAATAGTAATTACTTCCTTTATATCTTAACTCGCTATATATTAACTATAGCGCCTTAAAACCTTTATATATTATTATAAGTTTTTAGGTTATACTGCCTAAAGAGTTTATATAAGGTATTAGCGCTTTAAAAAGTTTTTATTTATAAATAAAGGTTAATAAAGGGCCTATTACTTCTATAAGAAAAGAGGCTTTTATAAAGATATTACTTTTTACTACTTAATATTAGTAACTTTTAAAGTTAGCCCCTTTGCCTTAGTTAGAATATAACAATCTAACTAAAAGACCTTTCCTAGCCTAGCCTTTATATAGGATCTAGCCTTTACTAAATAAAAGTACTTTAATAAGATTACTATATTTACTAACTTAATAAAAGGATTTATAAAGTTCTAAAAGTATTAGCTATTAATTATTAATAATTAAGACTAAAAGACTAAAAAGATAGCCCTAAAAGGATTCTTAAAAAGATTAGAATAACTTTAAATATTACCTTTATCTTTTATAAGAATTTAAAGCAAAGCTTTAGTTAAAGGGTAACCTTAAATCTCTATATAATAATTAATATAATAATCCCTTACTTTTACTTTAAAATTACTTTATAATAATTAATATAATAATTAATATAATAATTAATATAATAATTAATATAATAATTAATATAATAATTAATATAATAATTAATATAATAATATATATAATAAATATAATAATCCTTTACTAAATTATTTATAGGAGATTATAATTTAATAAAAAAAAATTAGGTAAATTAAAAGGAAATTACTAAAGGGAAAAGAATAAGCTATTATAAAGAAATAAAATAGCTAGTAATAAATTTTTATAATTTTATAGTTTTTGCGATTTTTGCGATTTTGCGATTTTGCGATT
Organism: Escovopsis sp. Ae720; assembly: GCA_003055925.1. NCBI lineage: Eukaryota > Fungi > Ascomycota > Sordariomycetes > Hypocreales > Hypocreaceae > Escovopsis > Escovopsis sp. Ae720. The sequence goes on along the minus strand of NQYQ01000007.1, from coordinate 148,374 downwards.
TTTACGATTTTGCAATTTTTATGATTTTGCGATTTTGCGATTTTAGGGTTTTTCCGATTTTAGGGTTTTTGCCACTTGAGCTACGACTCGGTAAGGTGCCACCGTAGGGTCAGGTGACTTTGGCCTTCTCTCTGGCCGACTCCCTTGCATGGAGGCACCTCCTGATTTGCATCCCTCATTTCAACTACTACTAAGGTAGTATTCCGTAGTAGTACCTGTCATGAATTGATCAAACCTATCAAATAGATCAATGCTTTCGAACAATTGAAACGTCTAGAGCTTAGGTATTGTCAGTCTCTGTGCACTGGCATCCATCTGCCTACGAGTATATGAGATTCTCGTGGATCCGTTACGGGTACGAGTACGAAAGCGCCGCCATCATCCAAGCATCACGGAGTACGAGTACAAGTACGAGTACAATCAATCCGTTGATCCAATGCCTCAATGAATGGAGGCCCCCTACCCTACTCGTTCCATCACTGCCAACTCCTGCAGCATCATCCTCCCCCTCCCTGATCACGAAATTAATTTGACTCTCTGCCGAGACATGGGCTGCCCCCTGCTCCGGGCCACGACCCGTTTCTCTGTGCTCAATTTCTCAAGATTTCAAGAATCCCGGAGACAACCTGGTAGATTGGTGGGTGTGCTGTTTGCTGGAGAGATCAATTCAATCAGCACACGTCTTGACGCCGTGGCAGGTCGAGGTTCATCTCACGCTCCATCAATCAATCGATTGATCCATCCATTGATCCATCCATTGATCCATCAACGTCAAGTTTTCTCACATTCCATCTTCCAAGGTGAGGCGGGGTGAATCAGAGGACACGAGGCAGGAGCTTTCCATCAGGTACTACAGGCAGCCGCCCGTGTGAAAGAGCAGGAGCTCCCGAGTCCTTCCCTGCGCGCCAACGGTCATGAATTCATACTGTGCACATCTTAAAACCGGGAGCTCTTGCCTCTCCAACTCGGGCTGGCTGCTCTTTTATCACCCTTTCCCTCCTGCATGCTGCCTTATGTACGGAGTAGTAGAGTACCTGATGGAGAGGCAATCGGAGCATGTCTGGAACCGAGGGGCTGCTGCTGCCGCGCCATCAAATTTGCCGCTCTTGCGAGAGGTGCAACAACGCCTTGGGATCAATGATCAATTGGTCTCAATTTCGGAGGCAGGACATCTGGTACTGTGCCAGGAGCAAGTCGATGGCACTGGAGGCAGAGAGTGTTGGTGACGTAACCATCAATCCCTATCGACCTCCAGGCGGCGGGAGACTCTCCTGATGGTAAACACCGTGCGACAACGCACGATAGGCAGGTGTTCCTTGCCGGCACCAACTGGGTTCATTTGTCCTTCCAGCCTGAGGGAGACAACACTTTCGAACAATGAGGGGAAGGAGGAATGGACCCTCGCCTGAAGCTGCCGCCGACCTAGTAGGTACTTCTGGACACTGCAAGTTTTATGGAGTACATGTACTCCGTAGGTACTCCGTACTCCGTAGTTTGTTTGTATGAGGTAGAGGCAGCCTAGGCGCGTGGGCAGTACCTGCCAACTTGTTCACGCGGGTTGGTGACCACTGCACTTGCATGATCGCAGGACTCGAGTCGACCTTGAATGGGAGGAGGTACCGGTTAGTACCTAGTACTCCGTAGGTAGGTAGGCAGGTACCTCCCGGGTGGCTCCTGCCTCCCCATCTGCACAGCTGAATCCATCTCGACGCTCCCACGACGCGATGCTTCACTCCCGCCCAACCAACGCCTGTGTGACCCAGCCTTCAATCTGCCTTGCCTCCCTCTCCCCTCCCCCTCCCATGAATGGGCTCCCATGTATGGGAGGTAGTATTGCAATGGCGATCAGCCTGGGGGCAGGACAGAAACCGACCCAAGCCCACTGCGCTCACCAGCATCTCGACCGAGCACCGGGTCCCTCCCCGAAAATGCCATCCACCTCCTACCTACGAGTACTACCAGTACCAAGTTTGATGGATGAATCCATCACCTTTGGTCTCAGATCATCGGGTTTCGCATCGGCCGTTCTTCTTCCCAGCGTCGCTTTCGATAAAATACATGACAGCATCATCGGCGACGACGGTTAGGACGACAACAAAAACAGCTTCAAGCGCGACCACAGTGATGCATCGTGGGCCGGTACCAGTACGTACATGTATCAGGCATGCCAGCCCTGGCTGACTCTGACACGCGACAGTCATGGAATGCCCGCCCGATGTTGGTTGGGACACAACTTTGGAGGGAGCAGAGTACCGTACTCCGTACATCAGTACTCTCACAGACAGAACGCTGCTCTTGTTGCTCCTACGGGATAGCGCCTCGGGGATGCCACTGGTGGTTGGGCCACCTCCAGTTCGACCCCTCTCAGCCTTGGCCTCCCCTCCCGTCTCCCTGTCGGTGGCGCCTCTCGCTCTGGATCCCAGACAACACCTCCAGCTCCCGGTACCTGCTTGAGACTTGCTTGCGCTGGCATCCCCCATGCTGGCCCTGAGGCCATGCCAGGTACCCAAGCACGGATCACCACGGATCACCACGGGTCACCTCCCCA
>NQYQ01000007.1:118051-128192 GCA_003055925.1 Escovopsis sp. Ae720 | reverse complement strand
GATCAATACAGATCCCCCCCCCTTCCCCGCCAATCCGCCCTTATGAACGGGCGCCCGTCAGTCTTCACTTCTCAGGTACGAATCCTCTCCTGCGTGGCAATGGATTGCGTCGGCGCTGCAGAACCGCTGCCCTCGGGCTCGTCGTCTCTGGTCAGCGTGGTCGATGCCAATGGCAATGGATCAATGGAATGGCCCCTTCCACGGAGATGGCCTCGTGCGCGTGATGACGACAAGACAAATCGCTAACGTGTCGGTGCCCCTCCCCCCTTGTAGGATTATCTCTCGGGTTCGTTGGGCCTCGCTCCCCAAAAGCTGCACAATGCTTGACTCACCACCCATTCTTCTTCTCTCCGATCTATTCACTAATACTCCCAATCAACATAGACCATCTGTGGAGGTCGCTCTCGGCTTAAGGAGCCTCACAATCCCCCGCAGACTTCTTGAGACCATACAACCCTCTCCCCCCCCCTTTTCTTTTTCCCACTTCCTAGCACCATCGCCTGAGCCTTGCTGCAGCAATGTTCTCTCGACTGGCTGGTCGCTTCACCAACACGTCCGGGATCCGCTCCCGGATCGTGCTCCAGGCCCGATATACCTCCAGTCAGCAGGCCTTTGCTGCCGGCAGCAAGGGTAGGAACATGCCGACGCCGCTCAAGCGAGGCACCGAGCCCGTCCCGTCCTTGCCCGCCACCTTCACCATTCGAGTATGATTTTCCCCTTGGCCAAGGTTTCCTCCTCTTGTGCCGCCAATTTCCTCGTACGCAATGAGAGCTGACATGAAATGTTTTCTGCCTGCATAGGACGGTCCCGTCTTCCGTGGCAAGGCCTTTGGCGCCAATGCCAACATCTCGGGCGAGGCCGTCTTCACCACCTCCCTCGTGGGCTACCCCGAGTCCATGACGGACCCGTCGTACCGTGGTCAGATCCTCGTCTTCACCCAGCCTCTCATCGGCAACTACGGTGTCCCCTCCAATGAGCGAGACCAGTTCAACCTGCTCAAGTACTTCGAGTCCCCCCACATCCAGTGCGCCGGCGTCGTCGTCTCCGACGTCGCCACCAACTACAGCCACTGGACCGCCGTTGAGAGCCTCGGCGAGTGGTGCGCCCGCGAGGGCATCCCCGCCATCTCCGGCGTGGACACCCGCGAGATCGTCACCTTCCTCCGTGAGCAGGGCTCCTCCCTCGCCAGGATCTCCATCGGCGACGAGTACGACGCCGACGAGGACGAGAGCTTCGTCGACCCCGGCCAGATCAACCTGGTCAAGCGCGTGAGCACCAAGGCGCCCTTCGTCATCGAGTCGCCCGGCGCCAAGCTCCACATCGCCCTCATCGACTGCGGCGTCAAGGAGAACATCCTCCGCAGCCTCGTCAGCCGCGGCGCCTCCATCACCGTCTTCCCCTTCAACTACCCCATCCACAAGGTCGCCGACCACTTCGACGGCGTCTTCATCTCCAACGGGCCCGGCGACCCCACCCACTGCCAGGAGACCGTCTACAACCTCGCCCGCCTCATGGAGACCTCCAACACCCCCATCATGGGCATCTGCCTCGGCCACCAGCTCCTCGCCATGGCCGTCGGCGCCCGCACCATCAAGATGAAGTACGGAAACCGCGCCCACAACATCCCCGCCCTCGACCTCACCACCGGCCAGTGCCACATCACAAGCCAGAACCACGGCTACGCCGTCGACGCCGGCACCCTGCCCGAAGACTTCAAGGAGTACTTCGTCAACCTCAACGACGGCAGCAACGAGGGCATGATGCACAAGACCAGGCCCATCTTCTCCACCCAGTTCCACCCCGAGGCAAAGGGCGGGCCAATGGACAGCTCCTACCTCTTCGACAGGTACATCGAGAACGTGCGCGTCGCAAAGGACGCCCAGCGCGTCTACAAGGACAACAGGCCCAGCCAGTTCATCCTCGACGTCCTGAGCAAGGAGCGCGTCGGCGTCGAGCCGGTGCCCCTCGCCAGCTCGGCGTGAGTTCCCTACCTACCTCTGTAATTGGAAAGGGAAAAAAAAAAAAAGGAAAAGGGTGCATTGGTTAGGTCGGTTGGGTGGGCGTTGTCATTTGGGTAACTCGAAACGGCTGTATTGTAAACCAATTGGATTGCATCTGAATTGAACATTGATTCCTCGCGACAGGGATTCGCAAGACGAAGCGCAAATGAAGGGAACACATGATTCGCAAGACACAACATGGGTCAAGGAATCACTTGATTCGCAGGACGGGGGCCCAACTTCTCAAGAAAGTAGGTACTAAGTTCGCGTCGTGCATCAGCAAAAAAAATAAGAATCATATTCTATCCTTTGTCCGCGCCGTTTTTCATACAAGAGGCCAGTCGAATCCGAATACAAGATCCTGGGAGTCACAAGGCCAAGGCCGTCTCGTGTGCCCTGTCCTGCCCTACTTTGAATCCAGCGCTGGCCCTGCCTTGCCCTGCCCTGCCCTGCTCTGCTTTGCTCTGCCATTAAAACTCGTGTCTCGTCCTGGGATATCCTACTCCGTACCGTGGTGCCCAGTTTCCCCCCCCCCCCCCCTCAATGGATCATTGATCTTTCCTCCGACCTAAGAACTCCTGAACGCCATCATCAGGGCGAAAGAAATAAACACCGTCTCGTGTCCTTTGCGGAAGGGTGAGACGAGCAGATGGTAATGACGTCGACGCAATCCATCCATCCATGACTTTATGATTAGGTTTCCCTTTTTCTTTTCTCTTTTTTTTTTCTCCCCTCTGTTGGCCTTTTTGTTTCTTTTCTCTGGACTTGATTTTTCCAAGTTGCTTGGGATACTTGATGGAACTTATGTTGGATATGGCCAGATGTGAGTGACAAAAGGGGATCAGCGCCGCCAGTCGCTGCCGCCGTACCGCGACGGCCGGTCGTCGTCATACCGGAACCGGCGGTCGTCGCCGTTGCTGCTGCTCGCCTCCCGGCCGGGGAGATACCTATCGCTTCGGGGCCAGTAAGACGAAGACGAAGATGGCGGCGGCCCACCCAGAGGCGCTGACGGGGGAGGAGGCCCGCCCCGGCGCGGACCCCTGCCGCCGAACCCGCCGTGCCGTCCTCCTCCTCCTCCTCCTCCTCCGCCGCCGCCGCCGCCGCGGCGCTCGCGCTCTATGGCGCGCTCGCGGTACGGGGGGCGGATCCCCTCGAAGACCTCCTTGCCGCGGTCGACGAAGGCGTCGCCGTCCTCGAAGGAGTAGCGGTTGATTTCGCGGCCGAAGTCGCGGTGCGCGTCGCGGGAGTAGAAGGAGCGCATGTTGTCGATGCGGCGGGCGGCGACGTCCGGGGCGACGAGCTGGAAGGGGATGGCGGGGCGCGCGCGCGTCTCCTCGACGACGCCGCCGAGCGCGGTGGGGGGGCCGCGGGGTCCGCCGCGGGGCGCGCGGGGGCCGGTGGGCGGGGGGTGGGGATGGTGGTGGTGGTGGTGGTGGTGTGGGGGGGGGAGGTCACGGGGGTCGCGCTGGCCGCGGGGGCCTACGGGGATGGCGTTGGAGCTGTTGGGGCCCGCGGTGTGCTGGGCGTGGTCGCGGTGGTAGCTGGACTCGCCGCGCGGGGCGAGGGGCTTGCTGCCGGGCGGGGGGGGCGGGGGGGGCTGGTGTGAGCGCGAGGCGGCGGAGGCGCCGGGGCCGGACTCGAGGACGGCCTCGACTGCGCCGTCGGGCCCGTCGCGGTAGATGACTTCCCAGCGGGTGCCGGAGCGGCCGTTCCCGCTGGACTCCTCGATGTCGATCCAGTCGCCGACCTTCTCGGGGGGCACGAAGTCGACGGAGAGGGGTTTCCTATTGCTTTCGTCGGGCCAGACGCGGCCGTGGAGGGCGGTGCGCACGCGCGCGGCGGCCGACGTGCTGCGGAAGACGGCGAAGGCGTGCGTGCGGATCTGGTCGAGGTGGAAGCGGGTGACGATGGCGTCGATGGGCTCGTCGGCGTCGAAGCTGGCCGAGGCCAGACCCGCGAGGTGCGCCTGCACGTCATCGGGCCGCAGCGGGCGCATCAGGTTGCTGATGTAGAGGGCCTGCGTGGCGGGGTGCACCGCGGGGGGCACGTCTCGCTCGTAGTCCATGTCCTCGACGACCTCGGCGCTCGCCTCGGGCCGTCTCGCTTCGCGATCCCGGGCAGGCTCGTCGTATCTCCTCCGCCTGTCGTCGTCGTCGTCGTAATCGGCGATCCGGTCACCGGCGGCAGCCTTGACTTCGGGGGCAATCTTTTCCTCGACGGCGACCTCGACGTCGACCTCCATGGCGCTCGGGGCAGCGGCCGGCTCTGCCTCGACCCCTGCTGTCTCGTCCTCGTGGGCGCGGTCTCCGTTCGCGGTGGCCTCTGTGCGCGCGCGTTTGCGGGAAATCTCTTCCTCGTTGGGCGTTGGGCTGGCGGACCGTTGCTTACGCTTCTGGGAGCCGGGCACGGTTTCGGGAAGCGCTTCGCTGGGTTGTTTCTCCTCGGTCGGTCGATCGGCCACCGGAGTGGTCTCGCGATCGTGAGCGTCGCGGGCGGCCGGCTGCTCGCTGGCCTTTTCGTCGCCTGATTTGGGCTCAGGGCGCTGCTGTTCATCTGCTTTCTCGTCGTGGCCTTCGTCGCGCGTCTCGACGTCTTCCATTGCGACCTCGACCTCGACCTCGGCCTCAATCTTCTCCGGAGTCGCGGCGCGCTCCTCCTTCGCAGCGGTCGGCTCGTTCTCTTGGTCATTCACCGGCTCGTCTCGGGGCTCGTCGAGTTCTGTCGCAACGGGCTGTGGGTGCTGCTCGACCGGCGCGGGCGCATCATCATCAGCGGGCGCTGGCGCAGCCTCCTCTTTTGTCGCGACCTCCTCCTGCTCCTGCTCCTCTTCCACCTCTGCCTCTACCTCTTCGGGCTGCGCCTCTTCCTCTTCTTGTTGTTCCTCTTCTTCCTCCTCCTCCGCCTCTTCCTCCTCCTCCTCCTCCTCCTCGGGCTGAGCATCCTCCATGTCGGCAGCATCGAGCCTTGCGATCAATTCCGTCTTGAGTCCATGTTGAGGCAGCCCGCGGCGCTTCAGCTCCGCCTTGAGGTCGACAACCTTGAGTTTGGCCCAATCCGTGGCCATGACGACAAGAGACACTTCGGGCAGGCTGCGATTCGGAATCGTGGTTCTGATTTTATTTTATTTTTTCGTCGCTTCGGGGCAGAAGCTGTCGCACACCGCTCTGAAGCGACGAGAAAAGTCGGGATGAAGGGTGAAAAAGGGGGGCGTCCTCTCCAGGAGACAGGCAGGCAGGGAAAGAAGGGGGGAGAAGAGAAAAAAAAAAGCGTGCCAGACGTGTTGTGCGTGCGAGCGTCGTGTGAGCGTCAGCGCGAGTGCGACGGGGACGATGCGCCGGTAAGAAAAGGGAAAAAAAAATATGGATCTTATGAAAATTGATAGTTGATGAGGGATCGATCGGATGGGCGAGTGGAGGCGGCGATTGCGCGGAGCGGTGGCCCTCGAAAAAAAAAATATTGATGGAAATGAAGTCTCTCTGCCGAAGAGCTGTTTGGGTGGTCTTTGGCCGAGGAAGGGCGCGTCGCGAGCGGATCGAGTTGGGAAGCAAAAGACGCACGGGATGCGGATCTGTCTTGGACGCGGCGACCCCTGCAGTTGCGAAGGCTCGAGGTGGGTGGGTGGATGAATGGATCGATCAATATGTGAAGTGGTGGATGAATGCAGTGGATGGATGGATGGATCAATTGATCTGGGGATGATGGATTGATGGATCTGCTCGAGCTGCTCAAGCCTCGATTCAAGAAAGACTCGGCCTTTTGCATCCTTGCCTTTTCCGTCCTTGCCGAGTTATCGCGGTATATGCAAGTAAAGGGGCTTATATAGGGAGAAAAAAAAAGTCAGACGTCAAAGCACGTGCTCGATCAAGAAGCATCAATCTTTTGTCGAATCTGCTTATGTCATCCGCCTCAGGAAGGGCATCTCGTGCCGTCGATATTCCCACCTGCTTCGATCATGGATTGATTGATTCTTGTTGCAAAGTACATATTTGAAATGTTCCGTGGCTTAGATATCAATGGACTGGCTTTGGAGATGAAAAGCTAGTCTCCAGTCCATATCCAACTTCCTAATTCAAAGTTGCCTTTGCCATCAAAGGGTGGCACCGCCTCTCCATCTATCGACCACATACTCGTACAGGTAGCCGACCACTGCAGCTCTCCATCCGTTGATCAAAGGTACTATATCCAATGGATCGTCGACCCCCGGCTCGAACCAGCCAGATCCCGGCCGTCACAGATCGTGCGGGGTTCTGAGACGCCCTGCGCAGTCCAAGCTCGGGCTGTTGATATTCAGCCGCTGGGATGGACCCCGCCTTGGTCGTCCGGGGAGACGCCATCATGGGCATTGTCACGACCTCATATGTGCTCGTACTCGTACTCGTACTCGTACTCGAACGGGCCGTCAAGCAAGCAACAGTCTTTTTTAGAGTCCCAGGAAAAGGTTTGAAGCGCAGAGTCGTATCAATTCGTTACCTAGCATATGGAATTCGTAGCAGTGTGAGAGGGGACAGATTCAGAAGAACGAGTAATGAAGAAAACAGAAAGAAAGAAAGAAACCAGAGAGACGGAGAAAAAAAGGAAAGCAAAGAAAAGAAAACAAAAGAAGAATAGTAGGAGATGCAAAAAAAGTACATCGGATATCCCATCCGTTTATACATGCACGAGACTTGTGCTCCCTCGTCCAGAACGATTCCGCTGCTTCCAAGTTGACGTGTGATCTGTTGTTACACGTGGACGGGCTCTCTAAACATCGAGACCGTCGACGACGAAGCCCTTGGTCCAGGTCCACTGCATGACCCGGGCAACCTCCTCCGCGACCGTGTCTTCCACCAGAGCGCTGACGAGATACAAAGCCGCATCCACGCCAGCGCTTATGCCCCCCGCGGTGATGACCCGTAGGCCACCGAGGCGCATCGACGCGCGGCGCACTATCGACTCGCGGCGCCGGTTGGACTCTTTGAAGGACATGCTCCCCTTCCTGCAGCGCCCAGTTTGTCAGTAAAGCCTTGTTTTTTTTGTTTTTTGTTTTTTTGTTTTTGCGCGAACGGATGCGGGAATGATCCCAGTATATCTGGAGTCTCGGCATGGAGGGCTCGGGTCAAAGACCACTTACCGGGCAGACTTGGGGACACCCGTGTCGGACTTGCGGCGGGTGTAGGGGCCGGACTCCTCGTCAAAGACGTCGAAGCGCAGGTTGTTGACGACGTATCTGGCATCCTCGATGACCTCTGTCCGCTCGGCCAGGTACCTCGTGGCGGCATCGCTGCAGAGGTTCTCAAACGAGGTCAGGTGGTCGGGGTGGGTGGTGGCGGCGAGGCCGCTGAGCAGGCCCTCCCTGGCGAGGAGGTGGGCGCCGGTGCAGATGGAGAGGACGGTCCTCTCCCTGGCCGGGTCCTTCTTCTGCAGCTCGGCCCAGTCGGTGATGAGGCCGAGGGGCTCGAGCTCCTTTGCGATGACCTCCTCCACGTTTCCTCCGAGGACGACGAGGACGTCGAACTCCTCGAGGCGCTCGTGGGCCTCCCTGTATGTTATCTGGGAATTGACGATGACGCCTTGGCTGGTCAGGACCTGGGGCTCGACGCCGACGAGGGTCATCTCGAATGCCTTGCTGTCTGGTAGCCGACGGGTCAGCGAGGTCTCGTTGCCATGCCCATTTTCCAATGCCAATGCCATTGTTATTGCCATTGTCATTGTCATTGTGCCGAAGCGTGCAGCGAGGTCACGAGGGGAAGAAGAAGGTACACTCACCGTCGTCCTTGGGGTCATGTTTTGCGTGGGAGAAGACCTCGAGGGGCCCGGCAAGGTCGAAGAGGTCGAATTTGGGGTGGAGGGCGATGAGAATGTTGAGGGGCTCATCCGAGACGGCGGAGTTCTTGTGGCCAGACATGATGCAGGTCTTTTGTGGAATGGAAGCTACTGATCAAGATAGACGAGGAGTCAATGTCAAGTTGGGCCGAAGAGAGTTGATTGATGTCTAGGACTCCGTGGAGAATCACTACTACTAGCAGTAGTAGAGGTGATGGTGGTAGTAATTGGAGGAAGGGCAGAGGAGAGTGATGGAGGAAGAGATGGAAGGCTGGAGTTGCGGAGAGGAAGCACGATGTGGGAGAGAAGAGGATGGACCTGACGGCTTTATGGAGGGGAAGAGAAGCAGCAGCAGCAGCGGCAGCAGCTCGCCCGAGAGAGCGCGAAGGGGGGGGGGAATGAAGGGGAGGGGAGAGGAGGGGAGGGGAGAGGAGAGGAGAGGAGGGGAGAGGAGGGGGAGAGGAGGGGGGACGAGGGGAAAGATGGAGGCAGATCCTCCGGGCCATTGAGGAGCGTGGATGGGATGCGCCCAACTCGATGTATGTACGAGTTATGTATGTACATCCATACATTGATCAATAGATTGATACTGGTATGATCAATTCCGTCAATGCAATTCTGATCCATCCAGATTGATTGATTAATGCAGAGTTGCAAATGGAGAATAGATCAACCCATCCATCCATCCATCCATCCATCCTAGTACTCCGTAGCTCTGGTCGGGGCCACTACTAACAAGCGCAATCCGGGGAAACCTGGCAGCCACACCGTTTCCAATTCAGCGGGCAGGTACCTTTCTATCATCCCTGATGCCCCCACGATGATCGATCCCACTTCCAAGTTCCAATTGATCCATCCATGTCCATACGAGTACATACGAGAAGCTAGTCGTAGCATTTAAGTCGCCTATTCCGCTTTGGAGGATCTGCTACTCCATTTCCGTCCGTTTTGCGGAGAAAGTCAGGCGATCAACCCGGAGCGTGCCACTGCAAGACATTGATCTATCCATTGATCGATTCAATCCGAGTATGGGTGGCTCTCCTGGTACACGTACTCGTACTCCATACATGTATGTATGCTGTCCATTCGCACTCGCACTCGTGCTCCATCCCCCCTGTCATCATTGATTCATTCCACTATCACTTCACTCACCTGAGGTCCCACGACTCATCAATGTCCATCTCCATCTCCCATCCCATCTCCCATCTCCATCTCCAGCTCTGCCGGTCAAGTGCATCAACTCCATCTCGGCTTCATCAATCCACTCCAGCCTGGAACTGCGGGGTTCGGCGGGGCCTCGAGCCCGCTAGGCCGCCTCCCGTTAGCGCTCGCCCCTCGCTGGCCACAGCGCCCCACAGCGCCCGAGCTTCACCGGAACCGGCAAGCTCAGTGGGCCAACACGCCCCCGCGTATGTACTTCTCTACTCTAGGGTAGCTCCGGACATCAACTCCCGCACGTGCAGCTGCATTCACATAATCAATTCGGAGCTGTTGGAGCTTCAGGCTGGAGCTGGACCTGCACATGGGAAGCTGACGGGCTTCGGGTTCCTGCGACTCCAGCTGCCACCAAATGCGGGGTGCATCTCCAGGTACGCTCGACTTGCCCGGCGTCCACGGGCAGAGTCACTGCAGTGACTCGACTCCTCCGAGTCAGGCCACCTTGGGTGCTCCGTACTCCGTAGGTCCCGCGCTATTCCAAGACGGGACAGACTCGTCTCTCTCTTTCTCTCTCCCTTTTTTTTTTTTTTTTTTTTTTTTTTTCCACCCACCCCGAAATATCGATCAATTAATTTGATTTCCTCCACAATTTCCATCACGGAATCGATCACTCCATCCATCAAATCAAGCACTCCAGTCCATCCTCAATCCCGACAAGCTCCAGCCAAATCGACCCCATCACCAGGGCCATCCATTTCGACTCCTTACGAGTACTAACTCGCTTCATCCATTTTTCGCTCTTCACCCAATCCAGACTCGCCCGCGACACCGTGACACCCCGACGAGCCTCCGTCTGCATCCGGCCGCTCCCCATCAGGTACATACCTTCGCGACCACTCGGCAACCCCTCCGCACAGCGTCATCACCTCCGGCAAGCCATCCATCTACATACCTACTACTACCTGTACTACTCCGTACATCATACTCCGTACAACCTGCAGAAGAGAGACGACTGGGACCCAGCACAGCACGGCTTCAACGCCCTTCAGCGCGGGCTTGCCTGACGCTCTCCCTTGACTCGTCATCATCGTCCATCATGGCTTCATCAGCGTAAGAGGAACCCAGAAAAAATACGGAGTACAGGGGAACAGAAGGAGACTTCGGGGGGCGCGCGCGGGGGG
>NQYQ01000007.1:98039-109817 GCA_003055925.1 Escovopsis sp. Ae720 | reverse complement strand
ACCTCTGCAGAGCTACGAATGACGCATGCCTCGTGGCACCACCATCTTGATGATGATGCCCTCGATGAGTGCAATCGTGAGGATCACATTGCTGCAATCATCAAGCAGGTCACTCAGTCTATGTCTTCCGGGGACTCTGGCGAAGAGCCCTTGGTCAAGTTCTTGTTGACGAGCCGCTCATATTCGCAGCAATCGCCTGCTGATTCATTCTCCTTCCCCATTGCACCCTGTCCTGGCGAAGCTCATGGAAAACCGGACCGACAACCAACTCAGGATTGATTGCTCTCATGAAACAATGGCCCTCAAACAGCCACTCGTCCGGAGGATTTCGATTGTCAGGCGTCTTGCCCTTGGTGAGATACGAGAACGGGCGAACGACCGTCCTGATTATGTCGAGTGCAGCGAGACAGGACGACGAGACTGGACGGGATATTAGGAGAAACTCATTTTCGAGCTCGACCGATTCGAGAAACCCTTGGTTTGACTCATACGACGGATGGACTCGAGACGGGGTTCGGTCTCGGAAGAAGGCTGAATTCTTGGGAGGCCATCTCGATGGCTACTTGTTTGTCAATGAGGGCACAGGGAGAATGCGCATCGCCGAGGATCACCGTGTAATGGGGTTAAGCCCGTGTGCGTTGGCGATGGAAGTGGTCAGCATCGTGAGGGTTAGGGTTATCATCAGCGCGGGTTCACGAGATGGTGTCGAGAGATGGTGTCATGGATCAAATTGCGCCATGATAGAACAAGCATGCAGCGTCACTCGACTCGACTCTGGCAAAGGCCGTGGACCGTGCCCCGTTAGATCAGATCGGGCTGATCCGTCCGAAAATGGACCAGGGCGTGCATTGGCTTTGACGCACGACGCACGGCATTTCCTTGAGTTGATCCAATGCGGATCCGAGATCAACCAACTGCAGACAAAGAAAGACTACGGTGGCACCTTACCGAGTCGTAGCTCAAGTGGCAAAAACCCCAAAATCGGAAAAACCCCAAAATCGCAAAATCGCAAAATCGCAAAAATCGTAAAATCGCAAAATCATAAAAATCGCAAAATCGCAAAAACTATAAAATCGCAAAAATTTATTACTAGCTATTTTATTTCTTTATAATAGCTTATTCTTTTCCCTTTAGTAATTTCCTTTTATTATCCCTTTTTAGATCTACTTTTATAAAAACCTATACCTTTGTTTTTATATTAGTAATAAATAGATAGCCTAATATATTAGTAATTTTAATAATTAATAAAAAAAAATCTAAGTCCTTAGGTATAATTATAACCTGCTTACTATAGATAGCGCAGAGTTATAAAGCTATAATAAATAAATATTTCTAACTCTATTATAAAAAGAAGTATATAAGGAATACCTTTAAACTAGAAAATAAGTATACTTTTATAGGCTTTCTATAAAGTACTAATAGTAGAGCTTTAGAAATAAATGCTATTAAGAAATATTTCTATATAATAGGTTTTTATAATTTCTTTGCAAAGCTATTAGAATAAAAGCTTTAGAATAAGTAGCTAAAGAGACTGTTAAAACTTCCTAATCTTATAAAGCGCTTACGCTTATAAGGCATTAGCATTTATAATAATTATTTATAATAATTAATCTTTAGACTTATTACTAGCCTTAAAATAGTATTTTCTTTTTAGGTAAGGAGTTAGGGGAGTTATTATACTTAGGAGTCTTTTCCTAAATATCTTCCCCTTTTTAGGCGCCTAAATGCCTTACTTTTAGGAAAATGTCTTAGTGCGCGCTATACTTAAGATAAAGATTAAGAATAGGGAGAGATAAAAAGATAAAGTATAATATACTATAAGGTAGTGGTTTCCTAAGACTATTAAGAAAATAAAGATAAGGAGATGTAGAGATATAGAGAAATAGAGATATAGAGATATAAAGATATAAAGATATAGAGATATAGAGATAAGAAAAAAGATAAGTGCTATAAAAAAAATATTAAAAGAAAAATAGGTATATATTTATTAAAAAAACCTTTTATTATATTTCTATTTCCCACTTACTTTAAATACTTTTATAATAATCCCTTATAATAATCCTTTATAATAATCCCTTATAATAATCCCTTATAATAATCCTTTATAATAATCCCTTATAATAATCCCTTATAATAATCCTTTATAATAATCCCTTATAATAATCCTTTATAATAATCCCTTGTAATAATCCCTTATAATAATAATAAGATTATGTCTAAGCGCTAGATAGTATAAGGTTAGTTTATTTATTATAATTAGTATTACTCTTTCCCTAGGAAATATATAAGAGAGTCTACTTTTTATTGCCTTTTACTAAAATCCTTTCTTTTTTTCCCTTCTATATCTAATCTAATTTTTTATATTAATTATAAGGCCTATTAAGGATATTAAATTCTTAAAACCTTTTATTAGCGCACTTTTTTATTAAGGTGTATTATATAATAAGATCCTTTGCTAGGTTAATAATTTACTTTTAAATTATAAATATAAATCTATTAGTAATTAAATATTAAAAAACTCTCTATTAAAATAGGGTTTATTCTATTAATAGTAAATTAATTTTAATTATCTATTTCTAATTGTTACTGTTTTACTTAAAGCTGGCGAGGAATTGTAGAAAGATATTCTTTTTGCTATAAATATCTCCCTTTTTGAAAAAGGCTAGCAATGCATTTCCCTTATTACCCTAAAGAGGCTTTTATTATTTTAAGGTTTTTTTTAATTAGAAAGCGAAAACCTAGTAAATCTATAGCTTATTTATCGCATCTAATTTTATTTCTATTATTTTAGATATAATAATTTTATAATCCTTTGTAATTTTTAAAGGGAGGGCTATTTTGTGACCCTTTGGCTAATTTATAAAATTTACTGCTAAAATTAAATAAAGCGTTATTTATATATAGTTAAGGAATAATAAAACGCCTTATAAAGAGCTATAGCGTTCTTTTAGGATAATTTGTAAAAGTTAAATGCAATTTGATTATTTAGATAAGGTTATCTTTATAACTATATATAATATAAAGGCTATATTCTTATTACCTAAAATTAGCTTTATAATGCTTACTGCTAATTACTTCTAAAGAAAGTTATATTATGTTATTTTAGAAATTTTAGGTACTAAGAAGAGTTCTAAGTCCTTAAGCTAAATTTTCTCTAGTCCCTTAATAGATATAAGAAGCTCTCTTTATTTAGTTTCTTTATATATAGATATATTAACATATACTCTTAATATATTATTTAGTTCTATATTAGAAGATCTTATTTAATTACTATTAGTATATTAAAGTAGTTTCTTACTATAATATATTGACTTTAAATGTAATCCCTTTTTATTAGGTTAGATAAAGGAACTAAGACTCTCTTATAGGTAGCTGCCTAGGCTGTCCTTACGAAATATAGGCTAGTAACTATATCTTAGAATAATTATATATATACTTAGGGGGATTGGGTTAGCTTTTACTATTTATTTAGTCCCTTAACTTATAATATTTATATTAAAAGCTAATAGTAGTAACTTTATTAGAGCGCTACTAATAAATAGATTATAAGTCTTAAGGTCTTTTATTTACTATATTATATAATTATTATATAGGATTATTATATAGGATTATTATATAGGATTATTATAGGATTATATAATAATATAATATAGATTCTCTTTTATAAGCTTGCCTAAAGCGCTCTCTTTATTAAGGATAAGCTATTTAACTAGATTGCTCTTTATATTATATATAGTGATTTATTCTAAGATAACTTCGTAATATTTATTAGGATCTAGAATTCCTATAAGATCTATACCTAAAAGAATTATTAGTATATTTTATCTAGATAACTAATTAACCTTTATAATTCTTAGGATATATTAAATTAGAGTGTTTGAATTTTTAAAGATAAAAGAGCCTTAGATTCTATTGCTTTTTAGGATATACTCTAGCTATTATAAGATATTAATATTAAGGGATTCCTTACTTAAGAAACTATAGATTAGTGCTCTTATAAGTTATAAAGTCTTAGATTTTAGGAGGCGATGATTAAAGACTATTAGTAGCCCTATCTAAAGTTCTACCTTAAGCTTTAGGATTAAATTAAGAAATATTAGGATAGTTAATTACTATTATATCTTAAGCTTCTTTTAAAGCCTTATAATAAATAAGTAAAATATATAAGTTATCTTTTACTTTATAGTTACCTATATACTAATAGCTATAGCATTACCTTTTATAAGCTAACTTAATATAGATAAACTAGAGTCTATTAGGAGATAGTTTGCTAGAGGGTTTTTAAGATTATCTTTTTAGTTTTTAGGAGGAGGAGATTAATAATAGTACTTAATAAATTTTACTTATAATAATTACTTATAATAATTACTTATAATAATTACTTATAATAATTACTTATAATAATTACTTATAATAATTAATTTAATTTTATATTAAGAAAAATAAATAACCTTAGAATAAGGTATTACGCTTTTAAGTGTTAAAGGCTAGCCCCTTTAAACCTTAAGATATAGTATTAGTCTAAACTGCCTACCCCTTTCCTTTTATATTAAGCTTCTTCTCCTTAATATCCTTAATATCCTTCTTTTTTAAGCCTATAAGCTACTTAGCTATTATTTAGCTATTAGTATCTTTAGTAAAGTTAAAATTAAATTCTTTGCTTATAATATATTTTTTTAAATTAAAGGGAGGGGAGGAAGATTTTTAGGTAGGCTTTAAGGTAAGGAAGTCCTAAATATTAGGTAGGTCCTTATCTAAGTCTACCTTTATTTTAGTTATCTTCTTTAGCTTATGTAAGAATTTAGAGGGCGTTGATTTTCCCCTTAACTTACTTATATATAAAGGTATACTAGATTTGCTTAATAATTTGGACTTTTTAGCGGGCCTTACTAGCGTTTTAGTTAGTGTAATCTTTAGGGGCTGATTTGTTATAGTAAATTTATTCTTATAAAAGTAAAAATATAAATATATAATAACCCTTCTATCCTTTTAACTCTATTCTTACTAAACTCTTAGGTTAAGAAATATATTACTTATTATATTATATTTTCTAATTATAAGTTAAACTAAAATGTTTTTAATTATAGCTTTTATAAAGTACTAATTTAAAGCTTAGCTACTCTTTTATATTTAAAAATATTTAATTTCCTTATACTAATTACTTATAGTTTAAGATATTTGCTTAAATTTAGTATAGGGTATTAGGGCAAAGTTAATAATATTTATAAATATTAGCTAAGTAAGAAATATAAGATATATAGAAGATATATTAATGCGTAACGCTTGCCTTAGGTAGAAAATATTAGATTTTATATACCTAGCTAGCATTATAGTATAAATATAAATTAAAAGGCTAAGCTAGCTATTAAAGGCATTATAGACCCTTTGCCTTCCTTAGATTAAATTAGAGGCCTCTTTTATAGTATTTTGAAAAGATTTGGTGATAAGATTGCTAATTAAATTATAGTTTACTATTTTTAGCTTTAAAGGTTAAGGCATAGGCTATAGATATAGACCAAAAGTTTAAAAGGATATAGGCCTAATAGAAGGGGAGATAAAGCTTAGGCCTATACTACTAGTAGTACTAGTAGCTTGTAGTATCTAGGGTATTAGTGCCTAAGGCTTTAGGATAGAATTGTCTAAGGTGTTAGTAGGAGATAGGGATTAGTTAGAATTAGAGTTAGAGGAAATTATAATAGAAGTATTATTAAAAATAACCCTATAAAATATATATCTGCCTTAGATAAGGTCCTAAGTAGAGGTATAATTAATTTTTATATTCTTTAGATAGATTAAGCTTTTTAGTATAATAAAGGTTATTATAAGAGATAAGGTAGAATAGAGATTATATTAATATTTGTCTTTTATAAAAGAAATATCCTATCTTTTTATATTATTATAAAGAGTATATATTACTTTAAATACTATAATAAATAATATATAAAATATATTAAACTTTAAATTATTACTCTTTATAATATAGTCTTAAGTATTATCTTTTCTTTTTATTAATTATTATATTAATTATTATATTAATTATTATATTAATTATTATATTAATTATTATATTAGATATTCTATTAATTAGTAAGGGGATCTTTTCCTTAAAAATAATAGTTTATAAAAAGTAATATAATTATGACTTATTTAGGGCAAAAGGAACCTAATATAGGATTTAAGGCTAAGAGTTAGAGCTCTAAAATATACTTAAAGAGCCTAAATAAGCCTGTCTAGATAAGACTTTATATAGATAATACTATATATAATTAAGTCTTTATACTTATTTTATAGGTAAGGCTCCTTGTAGTTATAGCTATTTAATATAATTATGTTTTTAAATATTATATAAAACCCTTAAACCTAAAGTATATTTATATATATATGATAATATTCTATGATATCTTATAATACCCTTTTATATACTTAAGTAGATTATGGTATATTATAGCGTTTTGTAGTGTGCTGTAGTATATTACTGCTATAAGTGTGGCGTATTGTGATTGCGTATAGCGGTAACTGTGGTATACTGCGATTATATATAGCGGCGACTGTAGTATATTTATTAAATGTATTAAATATATAAAATGCGTTAAGGTACTTTATAAATAGAGGTAATATTAAGTAAGGTATTATAAGAAGATTAATTTACTTAAAAGACCCTCTTTTTCTTTACTTAAAGACTAATCTTTTATAATAATCTTAAGTAATAATAAAGTATCTTTATTATAAGTATATTATAAAGAATTACTTAGTTAATAAGAAAAGGCTAGGAGGCCCTGCCTATAGAAAGATCTAATAAATATATTAAAGATATTAGATTATATTTACCCCTTATTCTAATAACTTAACTAATAACCTCTTCTATAAAATATTAAAAGATTAAAGTACCTCTAAGCCTTTCTTTATTAAATATTATAATAATAGGGTCCCTAAGCCTAAGCCTAATAGAATTAAACCTAGAACTCTAGAAATTAAGTTTACCTTTATTACTTATTTAATCTCCTTCTCTTTTATTATTTCTATTTTAATAGAATTTTTTGATTAAAAATGTTAAGGCATTGCTTATATATTTAAGCTAAGATTATAAAATAGCTTTTTAAACCCTAGTCTCCTTACCTGAGAATGGCATTATAGCGATTAATACTATAGCTACTGAACTACTTATATCCCTAGCTCTTAAGGTAGCTAGGGTTATCTTAAAGACAGCGATCAAATCTTTAGAATTATTATCTCCTAAATATAAAGATACTATAATGCCTACTATTATTATAAAACTATATAGTAATTAAAGTATAATTAAGGAAAGTAAAGTATAGCCTATAGTATTAAATTTAAAAGCAGTAAAATCCTATATTATAGAGGCTAAAAGATCCTAAAATTAATATATATCTTATAAGTCTTTCTCTTTCTACCTTAGTATAAATATCCTTCTAAACATTTTAATTAGATATATAGAGAAGGTTTTAGCGTGCTAATATTATAGATCTATTAATTTAATATTCTACTTTTATAGGCATTGTTTAATAGATCTTAAGAGAGATAAGGATAAGCGTTATAATCTATCTAATAGCTACTAAGGTACTGTATTAAGTTATAAAAGCTTTTCTTATTAGTCTCTTCTAATATAAGTCTATCTTTATACTTAAAATATATTTCCTTCTTTTTAATTTACTTATATTATTTAAAAATAGATTTATATTTAGCATATATAGGAAGAGTTATAATTATACTATCTAATATAAACCTTATATAGGCAATTTATAATAGACTAGCTTATATAATTCCTAAGCTTATACTTAAGGATTATTAGGAAGATATGCTATTAAAAGAATAAAGAAAAAGTTAAATTAGAATAAGGTAAAACTTATAAGTAATATCTATTAATTATAAAGATAATAAAAAAAGTAAAGTATTAGCAGAACTCTTATAAGGTAGTAGTAAAATGTAATAGAATGAAGTAAATTATTATAAATAATTATTATAATTAATTATTATACTTAATTATTATACTTAATTATTATAAGTTAAAGTAATTAAAAAAGATATATTTTTATTTAATATTCCTCTATTTACTATATAAATAGATATATAGGATCTAGGACCTATATAAGTGACCTAAGAAATTATAAGTTCTTAATTATAACTATTACACGTTTTATATAAAGTGCGTAAAGCTATGTACCTAGAGCAGAGTGTTAGGTTCTTTTTATAAATAAAAAAAGGAGAAGGAAGGTAATATAAGTAAAATACTTAATTAATAATGCCTTATATACTTCTTAAAGGCTTTATATAGCTGTTAAGTTATATCTATATTTTTTATTTATTTTTATAATATTTTATATAATCTGCTAGTATAATTGTTAAAAGGGTGCCTTTATAATTAAAAGATTAATTATTCTTTAGTATCTTTAAATCTCCTTTAATGCTTTAGCTAGAATAAAAGTAATTAGTATATTATAATAATTAATATAATAATTAATATAATAATTAATATAATAATCTAATTTAATAATCCTATACTTATATATAGCTTTAAAACGGTAAATTGGCTTTTTCTTAGTTATGTTTTGTTTTATAAGAGTCTTTGCCTATTATGGTAGATAGGATATAGGCTGCCTATTATTATTACTATTATTATTACTATTATTATTATTATTGCCGCTATTATTATTATTACTATTATTATTACTGCTATCATTATCGCCGCTATTATTATCGCTGCTATTATTATTGCCGCTATTATTATCGCTATTATTATTATCGCCGCTATTGTTATTACCGCTATCGCTATCGCCGCTATTGCTATTGCTATTATAGCCCTAGCTATTATTAACCTAGCTATTACTATTACCTAATGCGCTAGCTATAGCTAGGATCTACGGCTAAGTTAATTCTATAAGGGCCTAGCTAAATATAGTATTAATTAATAAAAGATTAATAGGAAATAGAGATCTTAGATATAGGAGAATAAAGAAGATAAATATTTTAATAAATATTAGGATAAATACTCTTTTATATTAATAGAAGAGATTGTATATTAATTATATATTTAATTGCTATAATATAAATAAAGAATTTATTTTAAAGTAAGAATCTAATTAGAAGTTAACTGCTAGAGCGTTAGTAGGAAAGTGCTAAGGAAAAGTAAATAAATAAGGCGTAACTATATACTGTAGTAGTACCTAATATGTTTTTAGGAGGTAGCTATTAATAGCCTGCCTTATAATATCTAACCTACTATAGATTGCTATTTTACTTTTACCTTATTTATTTTTATATATAATATCTCTAATATAAGCTTTATTATACTTATCTAACTTTACTTTTATATTAATACTATACTAAGTATCCTTCTTATAATCTTATTTTCTTTTTTATTTATATTACCTTTAATTCTTTTTATTATTTCTTTTTTATAGGATAAAATATCTAATTATCCCCTAAGCTATGGCTGTGGCCGCTTACCTAGAGTAGGAGATAGTAAAAAGCGCGTAAATGCTAATACCTTTAAGAATCTGTATACTAAGAAAGCGCAGCTTTAAAAAGAGGGCCTTTTTTTAGAGTAATGTAAGCTAGAGATAGTGAAGGCTTCTTTTAATTAAGCTATTTGCTATATAAAGATAAAGCTATATAGTACGCTAGAGTAGTAGACTTTATTTTTTAAGTAATAAGTAATTAAGAATAAGAAGATTATATTCTTTTATAATAAGAAGGTATAAGTTATGCCCTGCCTTGTGTTTATTTACTTATAAATATACTTATTATTTATAGTTATAATAAGGGTACTTATTCTAATTATTTTTAAGTTATAGCAACAAATATATAATAATTAATAATAACTAGACTCCTTAGTGATATAGTAAACCTTAAGTAGGAGGAGATTAAGCTTAATAAGGATAATAAGGTTAAAGCTAAGGAGAAATTCCATCTTAACTATACTAAATACCAAGCCCTAGAGCAATTCGCAAAAAGCTAGTTACTAGAAGGTCAATAAATCTATATGCCCTATCTAGATCAAAAGGTAGTAAGTTACCTAATTCCTACACCCGATTATTACATCTGATTATTACATCCGATTATTATATCTAATTATTACATTTAATTACTTAACTAAGGCTTGTCTCTGTTTTAGGCATCTAACACTCCTATCCTTAGTTATACCTATATTATTTAAAATTTTAGTACTAGTAAGAAAAGGCTGCGGAATATTAAAATGTTTTATAGTGCTAAGGGAGATATCTTTAAGATGCTTAAAAATGCATTAGCTAGCAAGGGTATAAGTCTTTATCTCTTGCCTTTTATCTATAATACTAATAATCTCTAGAAAACTATAATAGTAATGTATATTAGTATTATAGCTAGGCTATATACTTATTTAATAAGACTTTACTATAAGTGTAATAATCTAGAATATTTTTCTAAGATACTTAATAAAGAAATCTAGGATAAAGCTATAAAAAAGGGCAAGTAAGTATTCTTTTATTTTTAATTTTATTTAATAGTAATTAATAATACTTATAGGACTCTTTTACTAATTCTTAATACTTGCTATATCTTTTTAAAGAATAATATCTTCTTTTAAAAGATAGTAGGAGCAAAGATTAAGGCCCCCTAACTATTATATATTTAAAAGCTATAATAGTAATTACTTCCTTTATATCTTAACTTACTATATACTAACTATAGCGCCTTAAAACCTTTATATATTATTATAAGTTTTTAGGTTATACTGCCTAAAGAGTCTATATAAGGCATTAGCGCTTTAAAAAGTTTCTATCTATAAATAGAGGTTAATAAAGGGCCTATTACTTTTATAAGAAGGGAGGCTTTTATAAGGATATTACTTTCTGCCGCTTAATACTAGTAACTCTTAGAGTTAGCCCCTTTACCTTAGTTAGAATATAACGATCTAACTAAGAGACCCTTCCTAGCCTAGCCTTTATATAAGATCTAGCCCCTGCTAAATAGAAGTACTTTAATAAGATTACTATATTTACTAACTTAATAAAAGGATTTATAAGGTTTTAGAAGTATTAGCTGTTAATTGTTAATAATTAGAACTAAAAGACTAAGAAGATAGCCCTAAAAGGATTCTTAAGAAGATTAGAATAACTTTAAACGTTACCCCTATCTTTTATAAGAATTTAAAGCAGAGCTTTAGTTAAAAGGTAACCTTAGATCTTTATATAATAATTAATATAATAATCCTTTGCTTTTACCTTAAAATTACTTTATAATAATTAATATAATAATTAATATAATAATTAATATAATAATTAATATAATAATTAATATAATAATTAATATAATAATCTATATAATAAATATAATAATCCTTTACTAAATTATCTATAAAAGATTATAATTTAATAGAAAAAAATTAGGTAAATTAAAAGGAAATTACTAAAAGGAAAAGAATAAGCTATTATAAAGAAATAAAATAGCTAGTAATAAATTTTTATAATTTTATAGTTTTTATGATTTTTACGATTTTGCGATTTTACGATTTTTATAATTTTGCGATTTTTACGATTTTGCGATTTTTACGATTTTGCGATTTTAGGGTTTTTCCGATTTTGGGGTTTTTGCCACTTGAGCTACGACTCGGTAAGGTGCCACCGTAAAAGACAGGTAGTAGGTAGTACGGAGTATGCAGTAGTACGAGTACTACTAGGACAGTTTCAGCAAGTCGTCACGAGCTGCTCTCGGAATCTTTTCTTCCCCAAAGCCTTGTTGGCCTCAAACGACGGGCACGAGTTCAGACACCACAAAGGGCTC
>NQYQ01000007.1:76006-97999 GCA_003055925.1 Escovopsis sp. Ae720 | reverse complement strand
TGCGCATGATGCTACAGATGAGGCATGCGACGAGGACGCTGCGGCCTCTACTGGGATGAGCATTGGGCACCAGGATG
Organism: Escovopsis sp. Ae720; assembly: GCA_003055925.1. NCBI lineage: Eukaryota > Fungi > Ascomycota > Sordariomycetes > Hypocreales > Hypocreaceae > Escovopsis > Escovopsis sp. Ae720. The sequence continues at coordinate 97,922 of NQYQ01000007.1, read as the reverse complement.
CTGTGTCGCGCAAGAGGGCGGGCAAGGACGGCAAGGCGGTCGCGGGGGGCGACAAGACCAAGAAGGAGATCAGCCCGAGCGTCAAGCTGGGAGGATACCTCAACCTGATGTTTGTTTCACGAAAATCCGATGGATGACTCGAGCTCGGAAGGATCAATCCTTGACTGACAGCCCGCCAGTGCCGATTTCACGCACAACATCACCGACGGGCTCGCCATGTCCGCCAGCTTCTACGCCTCGCCCACCATCGGGGCCACCACCACCGTCGCCGTCTTCTTCCACGAGATCCCGCACGAGGTCGGCGACTTTGCGCTGCTCGTGCAGTCGGGCTTCTCGAAGCGGGCGGCCATGGGGTCGCAGTTCGTGACGGCCCTGGGGGCGCTTCTCGGGACGCTGATTGGCATTGCGGTGCAGGAGCTGGGGGGCCCCTCGGGGGACGCTGAGGATGCGATGCCCCGGAATGCCGGCCTCTGGGGGACAAGCTTGGTGGGTTCTGATATTCTTCCCCTTTCTTTGATTTTTTTTCATTTTCATTTTTTTTTTTTCATTTTTGACTTGCTTGGCTTTGCTTTGCGTTGCTTTTCTTTTGAAAAAAAAAAAAATCCTTTTCGTGTGCGCTGTTGGTTCCTAGCCGCATCAATGGGCTGGCTGGCTGCCTCATGGTCCTCTATACATTGATCAATATATCCCTGTCCATGCTAACCACGCGACACCAGACATGGGGCGACATGCTGCTGCCCTTCACGGCGGGCACGTTCCTGTACGTCGGCACGGTGGCGGTGATCCCCGAGCTGCTCGAGACGGGGCCCAACAAGACGGAGGAGCTGCGCAAGACGATGAAGCAGTTTGCTGCCGTGGCGCTGGGCGCGGGCATCATGCTGTGGATCTCGTGGCACGACTAGGCTTGGCTGGATCTACGAGTACGGAGTACAAGCGCAAGAAATCTCAATGGCATTCTCCTTTATTTCGCGATGGAGACTGAAGGGGGAGATGAGGGGAAGCTTTCGTTGTGCATGTTTTATTTGGCGGCAATATAGAGCGCACTTGGGACTTGTATACGATAGCAATCGGAGCACGCGCGGACTTGGGGCCTCAGGGTGAGAGGGTTGTCCGGGCCGGATCTCGCATCGAAGTGCCGGCATGGAAGTCCGGGAGGATCCGAGGCCGTCAGCCGGGCCGGTGCTGACATGGATGGTGAGACCTAAGGCCGAGGATATGAGGGTGTGCGAATGCTACGAGCGAATTCCTCTAAGAGCATAAGCCATAAGCTTTACCGGTAGACGACCTGTTCCAAATCTCAGACCAGAAGAGACTTTTATCATATGAGAAGCGAGAAAGGGAAAAGCAATTGCATGACGGTTTGCAACGGCTCAGTGCTGAAGACAGGTGGTGTACGGAGTAGAGTCCAGACGGGGTTGCGAATAGAGCCTGGCGTGGTCGGTGGTGGCTTCATGGCTTCAATGGTGGCTTCTTGCCTCGAGAGCTGATCCCTGATGTGGCGTCCTCCACGAGCACACGATCGACAGCTAGGCCTATTCTAATCGAGGAGCTATAGTTTTTCTTCTTTTTTTTTCTGATACGAAAGAGAAGGGCTGCTATCAATGCTTGAGGAGGGCAATTGATCAGTCGATGGATCAATTGGTCGGCTGGGTCGAAGTTGGATGGATTGCAAAGGGGAGGGGTTGAAGCTGCGAGTCTGACGTGCATGGAAGCACGGGAGCCTGGGGCGGAGAACGTGCATGAACTGCGGCGCTGCGCTGCGGCAGATCGACAGGCCGTGCGGCGATTGGTCTAGAACGTGGCCTTGTTGCGAAGCCGCATTCCAGAGGAGAAGCGCATTGTCTAGGACAAAGGCTGGTGTTGAGGAAAATATCGGAACGAGTCTCGAGGCCCTTGCCAGTGAGTGAGGTTTCGGTCGAGGAAGGACAGTGAGGCTTAAAATGATGACGTAGCATGACGGGATGGAGACGGTACGAGTACTGCGCTGGTCTTGTGTACTCGGGACGACGGCTACAACACCTCAGTGGACAAGGTATCGGGGACTTGCGGGGAGCTGGGGTTCGACGCTGGGACAGTTGGAGACACACTGTATGCACTGTGATGCGCGACTGCCAGATTTGATCATGGATCAATCTGATGGAAGGAAGGAGCAGCCCGAGAGCAACGGATCGGGCAAGACCGGATAAGACGATAGATGAATGGGACGATGATGCTCTCAATGGATGTTGCAATGAATATGTATCTATCAGAGTTACCAGTTAGAAACATTGATTAATGTCCATTCATTGATCGATCAATCAATCAATCCATCGTGATCTCTTCAATTTCTCCACTCACTGGAATGTTGAACCCAGGCGACACGCGTCGAATGACTAACAGGGCCATAACGAACACTGCAACATCAACGCAAGCCGCACATCAGGTCGAGATCAAGCCTAGGTAGCTCTAGTAGCTCTAGTAGCTCTATCTACTAGTAGCTCTGCCTCCAGTTCCACCGACTTATTCTCTTCTGCTTGCCTCTCCTTGCTAACGGTCTGTTCTTACTGCCAGTGAACTCGCCTCGATCGTGGACTTACTAAGCATTTGATCAATGAGCATCAACGACCTCGACCAACCCGAAAGACTCCATTGTCCGCCCATCAATGCCATCAATCAATCAATGCATAAAGCTCTAGCTCGAGGCCAGTGGTGGCTTCGCCTTGCCACACCATCATCGACCCATAATCCAATCCGCCTGCTCAACCTCCTCCATTACCAAAAAGGGGGGCCGTGTCGAAACAGGGACTGGCCGCCGCCCACGCTTCGCTGCTGCTCTATCTGCCCTGAGGCTTTCGCTAGTCCTGCGGCGCGGTCGCTCGTCTGCTCGCCTTCCTACCATTCCCAACCACTAGACGATGCCTGGGCCCTAGATATTCCGACGAGGTAGGTCAGGCCAGCAACTTGGGGCGGATGGGGGGACCCGAGTGGGAAAAGAAAAATTCTTGATTCTGACCCCTTCTTCCAACAGACCTGGTTCTTCGAGCTGAGCTCAAGCATCACTGCTGCATTTGGAATCGAATATCCTCGATCATCCGTCCGTCCGTGCCAGCCTCGACGGAAACGATGGACCCTTTCACCACCTGCGCCCGTGATTGATCACTCACGATACCTTCGGCACGATCCGCTCCCGTTGTTGCTGAGAGGCAAACTCGCGACTCCTTCTTCCCTTTCCTCTTCTCCTCCTCTCCCCTCACGACTTCGTCCCCATCTCCCGCTCCGCCGCCACTCGATATGCTCCTGCTCCCGATCATGGTGGGCTTGCCCCCACTGTACGCCGTCAGCCGGGCGAGCTGGGAACCCCCTCGCCCAGCCATCGTCGAGGTCAAGATCGACCAGCATCACCAGTCGAGGGTGTACACCTCCGGCTCGACCATCGCCGGCTACGTCCAGATCCGCGTCTCCCGCGACATCCCCTTCGACGACGTCGAGATCCAGTTCACAGGCATGGCCGCCACCCGCCTCGAGCTGCTGCGCTCCACCCCCTACTGCTTCAAGCCGTTCATGAAGCTGCGCATGCCCATCCGCGACTCCGACCTGCCCCCCGACAGGGTCTTCCACGCGCCGGGAACCTACATCATCCCCTTCCACTTCGTCGTGCCCCACAACCTCACCATCGGCGCATGCAACCACCACTGCACCTGCCAGGCCGTCAGGGAGCAGCACCTGCGGCTCCCCCCGAGCATGGGCGCCTGGGACGCTGACGACTCGTCCCCGGACTCGACGCACATCGAGTACGCCATCAAAGCAAGGGTCACGAGGAGCGTACCCGGCGCGTCCCCCGTCCAGCTTGCAGAGGGCCACCGCATCGTCAAGGTCCTCCCCTCGCTGCCAGAGGACGCGCCCCTCGCCGTCAACGACGACGACCAGCGGTACAAGATGCAAAAGGCGAAGACCGTCCGCAAGGGCCTCTTCTCCACCAAGAAGGGCCAGGTCACCGTCACGTCCTCCCAGCCATCGGCCATCATGCTCTCCGCCGACGGCCACCGAGCCTCCTCGTCGTCGGTCAACATCAGCCTCGAGTACGTGCCGGCCTCGACGGGCACGCCGCCCCCCAAGATCAACTCCGTCACGGCCAAAGTCGTCTCCACGACCTTCTTCTCCGTCGTCCCCATGAACCATCTCCCCAACATGGGCAGCCGGATCCAGCGCGGCGTCAGCCCTAACCTCAGCTACTCGACGTCCAAGTCCATATTCTCCAGATCCCTCGACGCGTCCCCCTGGACGAAGCACGACATCCCCACGCTGCGCCACGACTCCGGGTACGCGAGCACCCTCGGCGACGGCTGCGGCGCGAGCATCGCCGAGTCGGAGGAGCGCTCCCTCGCAGACACGAGCTCCAGCACGAGCTCGACGCACAGCGGCGACACCGACAGCAACGGCAACCCCGGCGGCAGCAGCCACCGCGGCAGCAGTAGTTGCGGCAGCGCCAGCGGCAGCATCAGCAAGAAGGACATGAAGAAGAAGAAGCAGCGGGAGAAGAAGGAGCGCAAGGAGAAAGCCAAGCGCGCCGCCAAGTCAGCGAGCAAGCACCCGCGGTGGTCGCCGATAAAGTACACGACGCAGGTCGAGATCCCCTTCACCATCCCCGCGCGCAACCGCAACGTCTTCGTCCCCTCGTTCCACTCGTGCCTCATCTCGCGGACGTACACGCTGCGGCTCAGCCTGTCGGTCGGGCCGGCCTTCTCGGCGGTGCGCCTGTCGATCCCGTTCCAGGTCGGCGTCGAGACGGTGCACGATCCGCAAGGGGGCGGAGAGCTGCCGAGTTTCGAGACGGCGGTGGCGGAGGGCGCGGGGATCGGGCGGGACGACCAGACGGAGGCGGGGCCGTTCGCGATGCGGCCGCGGCTGATGCACACGCCGGAGTCGAATCGCAGGCTGGACAGCATGCTGCCGCAGTACGATTTCACGACAGCGCATCACGGACCTGGGTTTGGCTATTACTGAAAATATATATTTGGGGGCAGTTCGGCATCAAAAGAAGTCGGCATCATGCGGGAACTTGACAGGGGAAGCCAATAGCTGTGGATGAGAGGTCTGAAAGCGGAGAGAAAAGTAAGACATCTGGCTGGGAGATGTCTCGGGAGGTGTCTTGGGAGATGTCTCGGGAGTACGGAAGCACGGAGCACATGGTTTTGTGAAACCAACCCTTTTTTTTTTTTCAGGGAGCATGGAGCAGGCTGGCGTTTGGGTGGGTGGCATTTCAATAACGGATATACCCTGTTGAAAATCATATGAATATACCTGTAACTGGAAACCTTTTTATGACATTCTTCAAGTTTGGAGACCTCGATGGATCAATGTTGGTGTTTTGCTTTGCGAGGCAATTCGGATTACATAATGGCTAGAGAAGAGAAGATGGTGATAAGCGTCGAGGCTAGAGAAGAAGATTCCGCATCGTGCGAACTTTTGCTCCTTGTCTTTAGTGTTTGTGTTTGTGCGGGATCCCCGAACAAGGAAAAGAGTGTTGGGTTTGGCTGTTGGTCCGAGTGCGCTCAGCTTTCGTGAGACTACCAGTATCCGACTTCTCCGCATTGTGAAACTCAAATATCAAGTTTCTCTCTCGAATCTCTAGTCTGTGAATCTCTACAAGCAGGGAGAGAGAGTCTTGGAAAGGCCTCAAGCGACGGGGGAAGACAGCAAAGCTCAATTCTTGAAGACGGTGGGAACACCGAGAGCTTCTCTGGCCTTGAGTGAACTGGAGAGTTGGAGAGTCTCGGATTGATTGATTCGTACAGTGTTTGATATTCTCACCATGGATTCGAAGGAGTTCCGGGAAGCTGCGAAGGCGGCGATCGACGAGAGTGAGTGCCCCTTCCTTTCATGATTCATCTTGGACACAAACCCCCCCCCCTCATTCTGTGTCTCTCCTTCCTTGGAATGAGTCTGCCACTCTCGCTTTCGCACTCGCTTTCGCACTCGCTTTCGCATTCGCATTCGCACTTCTTCCTTGTCCTCTCCTCCAGTAGTACTAGGTAGTATTCATGGACAACTACGATGATGTCAGGAGAGAATGGGAAATCGGCTTCAAAATCAGAGGGTCACAGGAGAGCATGAGAGTCTGCTTCAAGACCACAATTCACAATAGATTCGACCGCTAACAAAGAACCAGTCGCCGATTACTATGACAACATCGCATCCCACCGCGTCGTCGCCGACGTCGAGCCCGGCTACCTGAGGCCCCTCCTCCCCGCCTCCGCCCCCCTCGACGGCGAGCCCTTCCACCTCATCCAGCAGGACATCCGCGACAAGATCCTCCCCGGCATCACCCACTGGCAGAGCCCCGGCTTCATGGCCTTCTTCCCCTGCTCCACCAGCTTCCCCGCCGCCATCGCGGAGATGTACTCCAACACGTTCAACGGCGCCCACTTCAACTGGGTCTGCAGCCCCGCCGTCACCGAGCTCGAGACCGTCGTCCTCGACTGGCTCGCCAAGGCGCTCGGCCTGCCCGACGTCTTCCTCAGCGGGGGCCCCACCCACGGCGGCGGCGTGCTCCACGGGACCGCGAGCGAGGCCATCCTCACAGTCATGGTCGCCGCGCGGGACAAGTTCCTCGCCGACGCGACGGCGCACCTGCCCGACGGCGGCGACGAGAAAGAAGAGCACACGTGGAGGCTCCGCAGCAGGCTCGTCGCGCTCGGCAGCGAGGGCGCGCACTCGTCCACCAAGAAGGCCGCGCAGGTCCTCGGCGTGCGCTTCGCCACCGTGCCCGCAGCCGAGGGGGACGGGTTCGCCATGCGGGGCGCCGCGCTCGCCAGGACCCTCGCGGACCTCGACGCAAGGGGGCTCGAGCCGTTCTACCTCACCGCCACGCTCGGGACCACGGACGTCTGCGCCGTCGACGACTTCGAGGGCGTCGCGCGCGCGCTCGCGCCCCGCGCCGGCACGCCCCGCGAGGTCTGGGTCCACGTCGACGCCGCGTACGCCGGCTCCGCGCTGCTGCTCGAGGAGAACCAGGCCTCGCTCGACACGCAGCAGTCTTTCGCCCGCTTCCACTCCTTCAACTTCAACCCGCACAAGTGGATGCTCACCGCCTTCGACTGCTCCGCCACCTGGGTCCGCAGCCGCGCGCACCTCATCGCGGCGCTGAGCATCAAGCCGCCCTACCTGCGCAACCAGTTCAGCGACAGCGAGCTCGTCACCGACTACCGCGACTGGCAGATCCCGCTCGGCCGCCGCTTCCGGTCGCTCAAGCTGTGGTTCGTCCTCCGCGCCTACGGCGTCAGGGGCCTGCAGGCGCACATCCGAAAGGGCGTCGCGCTCGCCGAGGCGCTCGAGGCGAGGCTCGCCGCGCGCAAGGACTGCTTCGCCGTCTTCACCCGCGCGCGCTTCGGGCTCGTGACGTTCCGCGCCGCCGGCGATGGCGAGGACGCGGTAAACAAGAGGACCGAGAGGCTGTACGAGGCCGTCAACGCGACCGGCAGGTTCTTCCTCACTAGCACCGTCATTGGGGGCAAGTATGCCATCAGGGTGTGCACCAGTGTGGCTGCCGTGTCGGAGGAGTCTGTGCAGGCGCTTTTCGATTTGCTGGTCGAGATCACGGAAAGGGGGCTCGATGAGGCATGATACTGATAGAGATTTGATCATTGGATATAGACTTCGCAGAGACAGCGGATATAGCATGGCTTGCATTGATGGCATGAACCAAACTCCCTTCCTTTCAAACCTCGAAACAGCAAGGGCTGGCAAAGGTCATTTGTACCTGGATACCTCATTTCGTCATTTCGATTCATGGTTTCACACAAGTATTGGAAGCGCAGCTCTATGCCCGGCAGAAGTCTCGAGTCTGGCATCAGGTTGGAAGGTATTGTCATTCATCTGCGAGCAACTAAATGCTAGCTCGCCGGGGCGCCGTCGTCCTGCGCAAGGCCTTCTTCGCCTCCGTCTCCTCCATCAGCGGCAGCTTCTCCTGCTCCTTGAGCTTCTGCAAGAAGTCCTGCCCGAACGCGTACCCCATCTTGTAGATCTCGTCGAACTTGTGGAAGTCGAGCGTGCCGTACTCGTCGATCGGCGGGCGCATGTAGATGCACCCGGGCATGGTCTTGGCGCGCTCGAGCGCGTCCACGCTCGACACGTACGCGAGCCGGCCCTGGATCTCGGCCAGCGTCGGCGGGTTGGGGTGCGACGAGAACGGGTTCCACCGGTTGACGAACGCCCACATGCCGGACAGCGAGTCGCCGTACGTCTGCGGCGTGTCGTCGTCGAGGGCCCCGACGTCGATGGCGAAGATGGTGTCGACGCCCAGGTCCTTCATGTGCGACACCGTCAGGTTGTCGATGTAGCCGCCGTCGAGCAGCATGCTGCCCTCGTCGCAGAGGGGCGGCAGAAGGCCGGCCAGGGACATGGACGCGCGGATGTACCGCCACGCGTACCCGCTCGTGTGGAACTCGGCGCGGCTCTTGCTGATGTTGGTCGTGTTGCAGTAGTACTCGAGCCAGAAGTCCTCGATCTGCGTGTTGCCAAACGTCTTGAAGATGCCCCGGTTGAACTCGTGGCCCGTGGTGTACGACGCGGAGGGATACGTCAGGTCGAGAGCAAACCGCCACAAGCTCGCCATGCGCCCGGCAAACTTCTTGGCCAGCCCGAACATGGGGACGACGTCCGCATGTCGCGCGTACAGGGCGCCGACGAACGAGCCGATGGACGTGCCGCCAATGATGTCGATCGGGACCCCGGCCTCCTCCATGGCTCTGATGATGCCGATCTGGCTGATTCCTCGCGCACCGCCACCTCCCAAGACAAGACCGATCGACTTTCCGCAAAGCCGCCTAGCCAAGCGGTGGAAGTCACCCTTGAACGGGGTGTCGGGGGAGTAGTACGACCTGTGGTGCCCGTTGCCTGACGTGTATTTCTGGATCTCGGCTTGCAAGACCTGCACCCTCTCCTTGAGGGCCTGGCCAAGCCTCTTTGATGGCGGATGGACCGGCATTGCGTTCGTTCTGAAGGACATCTGGATGTGACAGTGACCTCCGTTGATCCACATGCGATTCCGGAGCCACGATCGGGTCAGGCCAGGTCGTGAGAAGCGCTCGGCATGCAAGAGCACCAACGTCTTCCGTGCCGTCGACTTCATGCCCAGCATGAATCGCTCGTACTCCCCGATCGTGGGCGATCCCTCGGCCAGCCCAACGAGCAGAATGCTGTCGGCCTGTGTGATGCACGTCTGTGTCCATGGCGAGTTGACACTGGTATCTGGAACAACCACGAAGGTCAGCAGCATATCTCGCCTTGCTCCTTGCTCCGTAGGAGAATGAGTTTCCAAAGTGAAAAACAAGAGTGAGAGCTCAGGAAAAAATTAGAGTTTACATAACCAACAGCGACGTGTGTCTCTGGGTCAAAGAATTCTCATCATAGCAATCAAGCAAAGAAAGAAGGCAAAGACGAAAGCAGAAAGGGGGAGACAAACCAGCGACGTAGACGACGAGGCCGTACTTCTCCTCGAGATCGGCGAGGTATTGAGAGAGTTTGAGCTTTCCCATCTTGTTGAAGGCATGCTTCCCGAGGTGGTTCAGGATCGCAGACTGGTTGAGCGAAGTCGCCCCATTGTGAGGCCCAACCTGCGCGAGGGCGTTCATCAATCGGGTGCCAAACTCAACGACTGGGACGCCCGCAGTGACTGGCAGGATCGCAACGGTGCGCAGATTCATCGTCGACTGTCTCTGATTGTTGATGGCGCCAGATCCGGTCTCCTTGCCGTACTTGGACGCATCCCCCACCGCGGCCCTCATGCGAGATGCGATGATCTTGGAGATCTTGATGGTGATGTTGGGGTGCTCCAGGGCCAAGCTGTTGAACAGAGTGCGCGGGAACTTGACGAGTTCGGTGTCGCGAATCGCGTGGAGGGTGCCGGCTCGCGCCGTCTCGGTCAGCACCTCGAGCTCTCCGATGCTCTCACCCTGCCCGAACTCGGCCCGCGCGATCACACCGCCGTCTTTCTTGTCCTCCACAAGCCGCAGGCGACCATTGAGAACGATGTAGATGGCATCACTTTCGTCTCGGTCATGGAAGATGACTTGGCCCGCATTGACTTGAACCCACTCAAGCGCAAAGTCGATGTGGAGAATGAGACGCGGCAAGATGTTTGTGAGTCGCTTCGCCATGGTCAGCAGGATGATGGGGTATTTGTCGACAATCCTCTCGAGGGAGGCGCGCGGGAGGAAGCCGACGTAGACATCCGTCTTCGCAACGACATCTATGAACGATCTGTAAGAAGACACGCATCCGATGTACCCCGCGAGGCCGCCGGGCTTTATCAGCGCAACGCTCCTGCGTCGACCGTGTTCATGCTCGTGCTGATGCTTCTCCGGGTCCACCTGGCTCGGGACCGATCCAATCTCAGAGGCCTCTCGATGTCCAGGATCGGCCACGAAAGAACCCGAACCCGCCTTTCGGAAGATGTTGAAGGATCCATCACGAGCCGTGGTTCCGATATCCAAAAAGCCATCGACGACATAGTAGAGCCCGGGGCTTCTTTCGCCCTGTTCGACGAGCACGGATCCCTTGGGGAAGAAGACAATCTCGACCTCATCCAGCATGTCGTGGGCCAAGGACTGAGCACTCGGAGGAGTGTGAGCGGCAAAGCCACCCGAGGTAATGGATTCCGTTTCCCCATCGATCGAGCCGTCATACGGTCCGATCAAGCCGAAAGCATTGCTTGCGTAGAGAGTTCTCGCCCTGCGCTGGTCAAAGGAATGGAGCCTGGGTGATTCCTCAACAGACTCGCCTTCCCGAGACGCGGTGCCCCCGGCGTCGAGACCAAGCGTCTTGAACATGCACTCGAGGATCGAGGCTCTGAAGAGATTGTCCTCGTCCACGGATTCGCGCGAGTCCATGGACACCCTCGTGTGTCGCTCGGGGTCAAAGGGATTGAAGATCTTCGTCAGTGGGCTGAAAGTCGAGGCTCTCGGCAGATCACTCGACGGGGCGTCAGCCACGCCGAGGGTCGGCGTCCGGTTCGCGTTCCGAGCTTGCTGCACGCTGACCAGAAGATCGCCGGAGTTCGGTCCATGCATCGCTCGACGCTCTCTGTCGAGGACCGCAGCGTTGGTGGCCAACGAGGACCTTTGCTTCGATATCGTGTGCAGCACCTCCTTTCGGAGGGTGGCGCTGGATCGTCGACGCTTGGCGGCAGAATTGTGAAGAGCGATGCCCTTGGATTCTTGATCCTCGCCCAGGCGCTCACGTTCTCGGCTGAATTTCTCTTTCAACCGGGTGAGAGCGTCCCCTCGCAGGACATTGGGGAGCTGACACATGGTGTACTTGATCATGTCCTTTTCCGTCTGCAAGACCTCGCCGGTCAAGCCGAGGTAGCTGAAAGCCTGTGCCAGAGTCACACGTTGAAACCGCGAAAGGATGACGTGGACGATGTGTGCCGTGGCCTTGGGGTAGATCTTGATCAATCTCCTGAACGCGCTCGCCGGTATGATGGCAATGGTAGTGTCCACGGTTGCCCGCGCAATGATGTCTGGATGAGCCGAGCTGGACATGAGCCTGTGAGGCATGCCGGGCCGGTACCGGTGAGGGAGGGACGACGTGGGGCCATCCAGATACATGGGCGGGATAGCCACGGGGGTGGTGGGGTCCCTGCTTGGGGCAAACCTGACGCCATCCTCATGCCTGGAACCGGGATCAAGAGAAGTTGTGTCGTCCGCGTGCTGGTTGTCGGACACAGAGGCCGTCGCATGAGACGACTCCCTGTCATCGAAGTCCCTCTGCGGAGCGGGGCGTCCATTCCCGTTGGCTCTTGCGGCGGGGATTGGCGACTCGTCCTCGTTGTGCTTGAGCTTCACGTCTTCGGTGAAGAGGGACATGATGGAGAACAGGGACGACATGGGAGCTCCGTTGCGCACCTCGGTCAGCAGCTGATATTTCTGCTGACCGGGAAGCGCATCCTCGTCGTCGGACGAATCCTGGGCAGGCGTGCGAGAGTGATCTCTGGCCGAAGAACGGGGGTTCCGCCCCGACTTGACGAAGATCTCGACCAGGCCGTCGACGACTATGCAGAAGCCCTTCTCCTCCCCAAGGTTGATGGTCTCGCCGGCGATGAGCTTCCTCGTCTGCATGCTCCGGGTCAACTCGTGGAAGACGGAGCGCTCGAGGTAGCCGAAGATCTTGATGGCGCTGAGGAACTCATCGAGGTAGTTGGAGAGGCCCGACTTGATGCCGCCCTCGTGAGTGTCCGGGAAGAGGTCGATGTCGGGCTCCTGGCGCTGGGGCTCCGGGGGCAGCCGCGAGTACATGTTCAGGATGCGGTAGCGGACGACCCAGCTGACGGCAGACACGAACGCCGCGACGATGAACATGCTAGCTGACACGTGAGCCAATGTTCGCACTGCAACATGAAGCCGGGAGGGCAGCGGGCGGCATACAGCGTGGTGGCATTCATTGTGACGGTCCAGCTGGTGGAGAAGAGGGTGTAGAGGATGCTCGGGACCGTGATTGTGACGGTGCGAATGGTCCAGTACAGCAGGGTCGAGGTGAGGTTGATGATGCTCCAGAGGAGCCACCCGAGGAGGCCCATCCAGCTGGTGGAGGAGGCTTGGGCGGCGGCCTCGACCGAGGTCGGGATGGGGCTTGAGCTCGAGCTCAAGACGGAGATGGCGCTACTCTGCGCCTCGATGAAGCTTGCGGCCAGCATGGCGGCGGCGTCGTTCGGCAAGTCAGACGCCATGGTCATGGTTGGGGATGGTTGTGCTTTGCATGATTGCTAAGCATCATGGGGGAACAGCGTTGGGGGGAAGCATCAGTAGTACTCGTACGGAGGAGTACTCGTAGCCGAAGGAGGGGGGGTTGGGTAGGAACTTGGGATTGATGCCAAAAGAAGGGAGATGAGGGGAAGGGGGTTGGAAAGGAGGGGGGAAAAGGCTGAGAGAAGAAATTCTCCTCGATTGGAGGGAGGTTTTTAAAGCTGGAGCTTCAGGGCACACGATGCAGTTACAGGTAAAACGTCCAACAAAGAGAGAATTCAATATGTGTGCGCCCCGCCCGTTTATCCGGAGCTCTACCTTGTTGCTTGAAGCCTTGCATGCGGACCAATGGTTCTTCCGGGGGTGATTACTAAGATTGATTGGATCTGATCTCTTCGAGCATCTCAAGTCACGCTCCAGGTCACGTGGTGTGGGCGCATCTTTCGCGTCGAAATCGAGTCCAGGATGGAGGCGTCGCTTGGAAGGAGGGGGGGGATTCGATCCGTCTTTTGGCGGGGGAGGCGGGCAGCTTGGATACTACCGGTACTAGATCCATCTCGCATTGAACCATGCTGGCTGTATCGGAGACTTGTCGCATCATCATCGTTTCGAGAGTGCAGGACCGTTGATGAAGGCGCTCAATACGAGTCTCTGTCCTTCCATCACACCCTCATAATGCCCTTTGCGCAGCTCGTCCTCGGCAGCCCCGGCGCGGGCAAAAGCACCTACTGCGATGGCAGTGCGTCTCGTCCATCCCGCATGATCTGCCATGGTTTCGGGACATATTCAAAGTTCCCTTGTCTGACTATCTCATCCCTTCACAGTGCAGCAGTTCATGGGCGCCATCGGGCGGGCGTGCTCCGTCGTCAACCTCGATCCGGCCAACGACCACACGAGCTATCCCTGCGCGCTGGACATCCGCAGCCTGGTCAAGCTCGAGGACGTGATGCGCGAGGACCGCCTCGGCCCCAACGGCGGCATCCTGTACGCCCTGGAGGAGCTCGAGCACAACTTTGAGTGGCTGGAGGAGGGCTTGAAGGAGTTTGGGCAGGACTACTTCCTGTTCGACTGCCCGGGCCAGGTCGAGCTCTACACACATCACAACTCGCTGCGGAACATATTCTACAAGCTGCAGAAGAGAGGGTTTCGGGTAGATGAAGCCCCCCCCCCCCTCCCCTTCCCTTTTTCTTTCTCCCCTTTTCTTTCATGTTTAATTCTTTTTGTCTCTTTCTTTCCCGGCTCTCTCCATGACATCAATGCTGACCGGTTTTGCGTTTACTAACTACCTACCCACTACCATCTAGTTTGTCTGCGTCCACCTCTCCGACTCCTTCTGCCTCACGCAGCCGTCGCTCTACGTCTCCAACGTGCTCCTGTCCCTGCGCGCCATGATCCAGATGGACATGCCGCACGTCAACGTGCTCTCCAAGATCGACAAGGTCGCGTCCTACGACGAGCTGCCCTTCAACCTCGAGTACTACACCGACGTCGACGACCTGACGTACCTGACGCCGTACCTGGAGGAGGAGTCGCCGACGATGCGCAACGAGCGGTTCGGCCGGCTGCACGGGGCCATCGCCCAGATGATCGAGAGCTATGGGCTGGTGCGGTACGAGGTCCTGGCGGTGGAGAACAAGAAGAGCATGATCCACCTGCTCCGGGTCATCGACCGCGCGGGCGGCTACGTGTTCGGCGGGGCCGAGGGCGCCAACGACACGGTGTGGGCGGTGGCCATGCGCAACGAGGCCTCGATGCTGGACGTGGAGAGCCTCCAGGAGCGCTGGATCGACCACAAGGACGAGTACGACCGGATGGAGCGGGAGGCCGACGAGGAGCAGGCGAAGCTGCGCGAGGAGCAGGCCGAGGCGCTGGGCATGGATATGGACACGGGCATGGGCGCGGGCGCGGGCGCGGGCATGGAGCAGCCAGTCGCGGCGTCGGAGCCGGAACCGGAAATGGACCCCGATTTCGGAGACATGACGGTGCCGCGGGATAGCGGAGTTAGGGTGATCAGGAAACCACCGCCGCGGCCATGACATTGAATGAAGATCAATGTCAAAAAAAAAAAAAAAAAAAAAAAAAAAAAGCAGTCGCAAAAGTGCAGTAGAGAGGGTGTTGGTTCAGCCCCGGTCGTCGTGCGAGTTGCCGCCGTCGCCGTCGTCGTCGTCGTCGTCGTCGTCGTCGTCGGCATCGACCATCGTGCTGTCTTGCTCCCGCAACGCGGCCGTGATGGACGACGATGCCGCCGCCGCCGCCGCGCTGCTCGCGTCGGCCTTTGCCGCCAGGATGAGTCGCCGGGCCTGCCGTATAGCTTCCTCCTCGGCCTTGCGCATGGTGCCGCTGGCGCGGACGACGCGGAAGATGCAGGGGCGGCCGTCGCGGACGGGGACGTGGTCCATGAAGGTCAGGGCGGACCAGACGAGGCGGTAGTGGGCTCTGGAGCAGCGGATGATGAAGGTCGAGGTTGCGAGGGATGAATACTTGACTGGGGAGGGGGAGCACATGAGTGTCAGCTGGCCCTGTATTTTTTTTTCTTCTTCTCTGTGTACCAGACCAAGGATGGGGGATGGGGGATGGGGGATGGTTGGGATGATTGGGATGTCGCAAGGTGTCAAAGTCACTCACTTGAGAGATTGCCCTCGACGGCGCCGAGGCCGTAGTCGCCGTATAGCAGGCCGACCTCTGCCTTGATGGCCTTTGCCAGCGCCTGCGGGGTGAGTCTCTCGATGGTCGGCCGGTGGTGGGCGACGTAGTCCGGGACGGTGGACGAAGCGGGCAGCTCGGAGGGATAGAGGATGTTGACGAGCAGGTAGCGCTCCTTGATGCGGACCATTGCGAGTTTTGTCTGTTTGGAAGTCGAATCGTTCCCGAGCGAGGTTGGCCTGGTCTGGCGGGATGAATACTACATGTAACCTATGCAAAGGTCAAGCCGATGCCCGCGCGCTGCAAAACTGGAAGGGATCCAAGCTCGGCCAAAGATCGTGAGAAATTCATGGAAAATAATCAATGTCGAGATCAATGTCGATTCCAGCATTGAATATGATCAATGTTTTCAATCCATGTCCAGCCATGGCCGGCCTACCCTGTATGTATTGAAGTCAATAATCAATTTCAATGGCACGTCTAGGGTAGCTGATTACCCTATACTCTATCCGGCGAATCCCAGCACCAGCATCAAATGTACATCGAATAGCATCAAATTGGTTGACCTCGAGCTTGAGCTCCATTGAGCTTCAATGAGCTTAAAGCTGCTGAGCTGAATCCATCGATGGATCGAATACGAGATGATCAAGTTGATACATCAATTGATGTGTATGATTGATACTATACGTCTGAACTTGGATGGACCAATGCGACATGACATGCAGCTTCCAGCTCGAGCATTGAAGTCTATGTATGTACTCCGTAGCACGGACGAGACGGAGGCAGCTGATCCTGCGCGATGGGGCGTCGGCGGCTCGCACTCGGCCTTTACAGGTAATGGATCCATATATCAATATTGATGTGAACGGCTGTTGGATCGCCTTACAATTTCATGGATCAAATGGATGGATCAAGTACAATGTGCCGGTAAGAGCTGGAGTTGTTGGATCTAGCACTGGAGGGGTTCATGTAGTATGTAGTAGTAGTAGTACTAAAATGGATTGGATGGAATCTACTATTTGATCCATCACCATCGAGATGGGATTCGGGTGAATTCAACCAACATCCATCCATCCATCAAATCCATCCATGAATGAATGATCCTCCATCCCTACCCTTTTCTGAACAAATTCATCCTGATCCTCCATTTCATCAATCCGCCTCATCAATCAATCATTGATACATCAATCCATTAGATTCAAGATACTACACTTCCAGTCACGGATCCGCCATCGACGTCGTCGTCGTCGTCGTCGTCATGGACCGGCCCCTCACTGCGGCCATCCTCATCGTCTCGACCACGGCGGCAAAGGTCCCCTCCACAGACGCCACCGCATCCATCCTCCGCGACGTCCTCGACAAGGATGGCGCCGGGAAGTGGAAGGTCGTCGAGCAGAACATCGTCACAGACAGCGTCCCAGACATCAGGGACCAGGTCACCGCATGGACCGACGGCCCAAGCCCCGTCAACCTCGTCCTCACCACCGGCGGCACCGGCTTCTCCGTCGCAGACGTCACTCCAGAGGTGAGCCTTCACCAAACCTCGTCCCATTCACGAGAGGTCATTTTCGTAATGGTGGAGAGGCACCATGGACTAACACGAGGACCCTCACAACCAGGCCGTCGCCCCGCTGCTACAAAAGTCCGCCCCGGGGCTGGTCCACGCCATGCTCTCGCTCTCGCTCTCCATCACTCCTTGTAAGTGGCGTTCCCAGACTCCCCTTCCCCCGATTCGAATCATCCATGCCCAGGACGCTCATCCCCACTGCCACGCAGTCGCCATGATGTCCCGCCCCACCGCGGGCGTCAGGAACAAGTCCCTCGTCATCACCCTGCCCGGTTCCCCCAAGGGCGCAAAGGAGAACCTCCAGGCCGTCATCAAGACACTGCCCCATGCCTGCCTCCAGATCCTCGGCGAGAACTCGAGGGCCCTGCACGAAGGCGGCGTCAAGAAGCTCGAGTCCGACGCCGGCCTTCACGCCTCCGACTCGAACCCGTCCCCCGCCGCCTCATCCCAGCACCAGCACCAGCACCAGCACCCACACCCACACCAACACCACCACCACCACCATCACGCCCATGACCGGGGCCAGAAGACGACGAGCCCGGGCCATAGCCATGGCCATGGCCACGGCCACGGCCACGGGGGCCACGGCTCGCTCCAGCGCTTCGCCGCCCCGCGCGCCGACTCCGAGCTCCTCTCCAACGACATGGAGCTCGGCCCGACCAGGAGGCACCGCGAGTCCCCCTTCCCCATGGTCTCCGTCGACGACGCCCTCGCCCTCATCGCCCAGTTCACCCCCAAGCCCCAGGCATGCATGATGCGCGTCAACAAGAAGCTCGTCGGGTCCGTGCTCGCCGAGGACGTCCGCGCGCGCGAGGACGTCCCCGCCTTCCGCGCCAGCATCGTCGACGGGTACGCCGTCGTGGTCCCCGAGGACGGCGTCGTCGACGGCGTGTTCCCCGTGGCCGGCGTCTCGCACGCCGCGCCCGGCCAGGCCGCGACCCTCAAGCAGGGCGAGATCGCGCGCATCACGACCGGCGCGCCGCTGCCGCCCGGGGCGACCGCCGTCATCATGGTCGAGGACACGGTGCTGCGGTCCATGTCCGACGACGGCACCGAGGAGAAGGAGGTCGAGATCCAGGCCGAGGGCGTCACCGAGGGCGCCAACATCCGCGAGGTCGGCAGCGACATCGACAAGGGCAGCGTCATCCTCAGCAAGGGCGAGCGCATATCCGGCGTCGGCGGCGAGATGGGCCTCCTCGCCGCCGTCGGCATCGCCGAGACCCTCGTCTACCGCCGGCCCGTCGTCGGCATCCTCTCCACCGGCGACGAGATCGTCGAGCACAACCGCCCGGGGGCCCTGCGGCCCGGAGAGGTCCGCGACACCAACCGCCTCACGCTCATCTCGGCCGCGCGCGAGTGGGGGTTCCAGGTCGTCGACCTCGGCATCGCAAAGGACGCCCCCGGCACCCTCGAGCTCACGCTGCGCAACGGCCTGCGCGCCGTCGACGTCCTCATCACCACAGGCGGCGTCTCCATGGGCGAGCTCGACCTGCTCAAGCCAACCGTCGAGCGCTCCCTCGGCGGCACCATCCACTTCGGCCGCGTCGCCATGAAGCCCGGAAAGCCCACCACCTTCGCCACCGTGCCCGTAAAGGACAACGCCGGGAACCGCATCGCAAAGTGCGTCTTCTCCCTGCCGGGAAACCCGGCCTCCGCCCTCGTCACGTTCCACCTCTTCGTCCTCCCCGCCCTGCACAGGCACTCCGGCATCTCCCCCGTCGGCCTGCCCAAGGTCCCCGTCGTCCTCGCCCACGAGGTCTCCCTCGACTCCCGCCCGGAGTACCACCGCGCCGTCGTCTCCGTCGGCGACGGCGGCCTGCTCATGGCCAGCAGCACGGGCGGCCAGCGCAGCTCCAAGGTCGGCAGCCTGAGGTCGGCCAACGCCCTGCTGTGCCTGCCCAGCGGCAAGGGCAAGCTCGAGAAGGGGGCCAAGGTCGACGCCCTGCTGATAGATACCATACGGGCAGCCGCGGCGTCTTGAAGGAGAGGTTGAAAGGAATTTAAAGTTTTTTTTTTTTTAAAAAAAAAAAAAAATATCATCGATGGAGCAACTCACTCAAAGTTTGGAGGCCCAGAGACCTTCCCGTCGGTTGCCTTGCTAGAAATGAGCTTGGATATCAGTAATCAAATGCAGCTGCTCGTGCACTTTAGTGCCTCTACTCCTCTCACACACACCCACAAACGATGAGCTCACTACATATATGATTCGGCCATTGTGCACCGGCGAGTCAATCCCAAAGATGGGGGAAAGATGAAATAGGAGAAATGAAAGAGAAGTGCCCGAAGAAAACATAGTGAGAAACAAGAGGAAGAAGAAGAAGAAGAAGAAGAAGAAGAAAATGAAAAAAACACGCTCGATGCCTTGATTCCGGCAGCTTTGATCTAACACTTCATCTTCGGCTCATGTTCTCCATACATAGGTAATAAAAGGTCTTGCTCCTGGGTTAGTCGTACACAGGCCTGAGTTCAAACACCGAATGCTCATCTCCCTTCCCGGCCCCTCCCTGCTCCCAGGAAGAAGAAGAAGAAGAAAAAAACGCCGCACCCAAAAATATATTATTGTGGTAATGCAAGTCTTTGTCTTCCCCCCTGTCTCGGTGACGATGCGACGCTGTCGATCGATGACCCTGACGCGCGCGTCCGCAATCAGTGTCTTTTCTCTTCTTCTTCTTCTTCTTCTTCTTCTTCTTCTTCTTCTTCTTCTTTTTGAACTTTGTCCGGGGATCTGCGGCTGTGTTCAGCTAGGGGTCACGCCAAAGGCGGCGGCCTTGCCGGAGACGAGCAGGCCGACGATGAGGCCGAAGAGGCCGAGAACGGAACTGAAGATCTCAATGACCAGGATCCGGACGAAGCTGCGCGCGGGTAGGAAAATCTCGTATTAGCACTCTGAATCGATCGCCTAGCAAGAACCTTGACTTTGGGAAGAATAAAAGGGGGGGGTTTCCCAGGACTTACAGAGAGCCGTCGGCGGCGTCGGCGAGGGCCGCCCCGCTGCCGTTGATACCGACAGCGACGCCGCAGACGAGGTTGCACATGCCGACAGTCAGGCCGGACCAGAAGAGGGCGTACCCGGTGAAGTATGCGTCCGCGGAGAGGATCTCGGCGCCGCGGACGGCCTCGACCTTGGAGGAGAAGACGATGGCCATGATGACGCCGTAGATGGCGACGACCTCGCAGAAGATGATGGAGATGAGGTTCTTGGTTCGGATTCGGGGGGCCCGCACGCCGGCGCCGAGGATGGTGGATCCGGTGATGAAGATGCCCCTGTTGTAGCGTCCATGGTCAGTCGGCGTACGATTTTCGTGCGGGCGCGTAGCATCCATCCATCATCCATCGAAAGAACAAAAAAAGAGACTCAAGAAGGGGGGGGGGAAGGAGGAGGCGCTCACCATGCGGCGCCCACGACGGAGAGGCCGATGCAGAGGGCAATGCCCAGGTCGGCCCAGGCGTACGGGGAGACGGATTCGAGGAAGGCTCCGACGTTGAACGATTCACCATTGCCGGTGAAGAGCATGTCTGTCAGGGGGTTCATTCTTCCGTCAGCGAAGCGATTCTTGTCGAGGAACCCTAATTCCCAATCTCTTTCCAATCTCTTTCTCTTTCTGCTCCCCTCCGACCCCCAATCTTCCCAATCTCCCAACTCCACGCTGAGTGCTTTGTTCCGGGAGGCGGCATGACGTACAAAGTCCCACCACGATCAGGAACGACCCGATGCCGCCCACGCCATAGGTGAGGCTCATTTTGACTCGTCGGGGAGCTCGTGGGTCGAGCTAGGCAGCTGAGCAGCGAAGAGGGGGGGGGTTGTGAGCTCGATCGGATAGTACCAGCTCGAATGTATGTACGGAGTAGGTGTGTTGAGTTCTTAGGTATGGGTCGTGGTGGTGCGATCGGAGATTCGGTGGTTTTGGCTGGAGCTCCCCTCGGCAGGCTGGCGCGACAAGAGGTTGCTGCGTTGGCGTTGAAACAGGCCTTCACGGCATGCCGGTATTCAGTGCATACGGGGTACGGGCAGAGGCAATTGGCTTTCGGTTTGCATTGAGGCGTGTCACAGCTTCCGGAGTCGAGGCTTAAGTTGCTCGATCCAGCATCGCGGGCGAATTGAATGAATCCAGAATCCGCCGACCGTTGGAGAGTCGACATCACATGACTCGAAGCATGATCAGCAGCAGATATATCCATCTTAGTAATCATAGTTCGCTTAGTCATTCACCTCCCGGTCCCGATGATGCTCTCAATGCCTTTGGATTGATGCTCCCGAGCTCTCGCGCTTCATGATCCCACAGGCGCTTCTTTGTCTCCGTCATTGCGCATTGACTCATCCACTCTACCTATTGATGTATGCCAGACATCGACGGCACCACTGACGATCCACCGAAGCGATTCTGATTCAAGGAAATCTCTCCTACTCTCTCTTTTCGTGAACGAGTGACGACGACGACGACGACGACGACAACGACGGTGACGACGGTGACGACGGTGACGGTGACGGTGACTGCTCTCCCAGCTCATCCTCATCCCTTTCCTGGGTGCTCGAGGACGAGGGCCGTTGTGAACGAAGCAGACGCAGACGCAGACGCAGACGCAGACGCAGACGCAGACGGAGACGCATCTCTCATCAAGGCATCATGGCGAGCGGCGCGCAGTCTTTCTACGAACTCTACCGGCGGAGCAGGTACTGCCAGACCCTCCAGACAAGCAATTCAAGGGCCAAGAACCCAACCCCCCCTCCCCCCCCCTTTGTCTTTGCTAACGCCATCTACTAGCATCGGGCTCGCCTTGACAGACACGCTGGATGACCTCATTAGCGAGGAGCGCATCCACCCGCAGCTTGCGATGAAGATCCTCGTCAACTTCGACCAGGCCATCACCGAGGCGCTGCAGAAGAATGTCAAAAGCCGGCTTCAGTTCAAGGTACCAACCAATCAGCCCTGCGCCCATCACCCAGTCATGGGTTTCTCATACCTGTGGAGAGGGTGTCTCAGAA
>NQYQ01000007.1:34615-68290 GCA_003055925.1 Escovopsis sp. Ae720 | reverse complement strand
TTAAACCCCCCCCCCCCCCCCCCCGGCTGAAACGTCTCCTGTGCGGTTGATTCTCGCGCGCGAATGCTGTGGACGTACCTCTTCCGCAAGGGCCGTCGGCTCCTCCGCCGTGCCGAACAGCTCCCTCGCCCTCGTGCGCTCCGCGTCCTTGACCTTGACGTAGTCTAGGAACCGCACCGTCGGACACCTCCAGACAACCCAGTACCGGTAGTGCTATAACGCGCCCACCAAACCAGTCAGCCAAAAAAAAGAAGAAGAAGATTCTTCCACCGTCCGCGAGTCGCGTCTGCTTCGTTCCCAAGGGGCAAATTATCCCACTCACCTCCTTCTTCGTCAGCGGGTTCTCCGCCAGCACCAGGTGCGTCAACCGCCCCAGCCCCCCCAGCGCATCCACGTCCGCCAGCTCCGCCAGCCCATTGCCCGCAAGGTTCAGGTTCCGCAGGTTCGGCACCGCGCCCGCCAGCGCCCCCTGGATCGAGGACACCCTGTTCCGCGCCAGCAGGAGCGTCGTGATGCGCGGCGAGAGCGGGAAGTTGCCGAGGATCTGGATGTCGTTGTCCGTCAGGTCGATGGCGTCGTGCGGCTGGTCGCGGGCTGTCAGCGTTTTTTTTTTTTTCCCAACACGCGACACCTTGCATTGCACTCATCACCGCCCCCCTCCGGTCGAGAGAATGGAGGAGGGGAGTATATTCATTCAGAGAGGGACGGGGACGGGGACAGGGACACGTCGGGCACTCACGCCTGCGGCGCCGAGGTTCTCAATCGCCGGGATCCGGTGCCCGCGCAGGTCCAGCTCCCGCTCCTTCAGGGGATTCAAGTAGGACAGCGAATCCCCAATCAGCCCGGCCGTAAGCCTCATGATGTGCTATTTTCTTCTGTCGGCCCCTCTGAAATATCAATCGCGGATTGTGAAGTGTCAAGTCGCGTTCGACAAGGCCAGAGACCAGCTCTGCTAACACTCGTCTTCGTCTTCGTCGTTGTCGTCGTCGTCGTCGTCGTCGTCGTCGCTCGTTATGCTCGGTTCCGATGTCGCCGAAATTCGCGTTGGATGATATCGTCCAAGGAAGAGAAATGATCTCACAGCGAGGTCTCGAGGGGGGCGGGTCGAGGAGAATTGGGCGTTTCGTCTATGGTTGTTCGAGGTTCAATGGGCGACGAGGCTGAACGAATCTCGAGACGAGGCGCCAGACAAATTTCACGCGGGGACCAGTAGCTGCGCCACACTCGTGCGCCACATTTCGATATGCGTTCGCGGCTTCGTCAAGCTCCCCCTTTTTCAAGATCAGATCAGATTGATCCCTCCTCCAAGATCAGATCCCTCCAAGCAGACCAATCGATTGTTTCTTTCTATACAGATCCTCAGTATTGCCCATCATCATAATCGGAAAGAACGACGCTTGATTGAACCTGAATTCACCGTAAAATACAGACCCAGATGCGGAAGGTCATCACATAAACCCCCCTCTATTTAAACACATAAACCACCCCAGACCGGTCCACAGACACACTCATCATGCACGGGTACTCCAGCAACGCCACGTCCTGGATACAGTCCAGATGCGACTGCAGCAACTGCTGCTGCTGCAGCGAAATCACCGTCGACCGCGCCGGCCGCGGCGCCTTGCCCTGGCCCCCCGTCCCCGTCCCCGTCCCCGTCCCTGCGCCCGCGTTCGGCGCCGAGGCCGCCTGCCGCGCGATCCGCTCCGTGTTGAGCGTAGTCGTCGTCGTCGGGTGCGAGCTCGCGTACGTCGGCAGCTGCTCGTCCGACTGCAGGCCGCTGAAGATGCACGAGTTCTCGATGCGCGAGATGTCCCAGAAGCGTAGCCGCTTGTCCGACCCCCCGGTGACGAGGAACGCGTGACGCACATCCCTAGAGTCGTCTGCGACCCCCGTGCCCACGACCATGGCCCGCACGCCCCGGTCGGCGTTGGCCACGTCGCTCACGTCGAGGTTCGTCGCGAACCGGCCAAGCATGCCCTCGGGCTTGTCCTCGTCCACCTCCCATGCGTGGTAGACCTTGGGGCCGTCTTTGCTGCCGCCGGTCCGGTAGATCTCGCGGCACGTCGACTTCTCCAGGTCCCACACCGTGACCTCGCCCTGGCCCGTCCCGCCGGACACGCAGATCCACTTGCCCCGGCCCTTGGTGGGGTGCACGCAGATCCGGTAGATGGAGCCCTTGCCGGGCACCCCCCACCCCTTGAGCCTCATCTTGAACCGGAGATCCCAGAGATCGATTACCCCGTGGGAGGTCCCGACGCACAGCCAGTTGCGTTTCTTGTCGACGCAGAAACAGGTCGGCGTCCCGTGGTGGACCGGGTTCTCGAGAACGTACAGCAGCGCCATCACCCGCAGGTCGATGCCCAAGATCCTGGACTGGTTCGTGGCGAGGATCAGGACGGAGCTCGACTCCTGCCTGAAGTGCTCGCACCAGACGGCACACTCCCCTGGGGGCAGCTGGTACTCGCGCAGCACGCGAAGCTTGCCGTATCGGATGACGCCGCCCGACGAGACCGTGTCGACCTTGACCACGTGGACGCTCCCGTCGCTGGCGCAGCTGACAAAGCAATGCGAGTTCTCGATGAAGCAGAGCGCGAGGACGCGCGCCCCCTCAGCATGCCTATACGTCTGGCGAGATCTGTGCGTGATGTTCCGCTCGAGTCGCGCCGTGTCCCAGACCCTCACGGCGCCGTCGTTGCCGCCCGTGACGAAGAACAGATGGTCCGGGGACACGATGACCCTGTTGATGGGGCCCTTGTGCTCCCCGAAAGTGGCAACGAGCTGCCCGTCCGGCCTCCACGGCGGGTCCCCTTCCGGCTGCGCGCTGATCGACCTGCTCTTGTCGCGGGAGATGGGCTGCACCATGGGTCCGAACTCCAGGACGTCACGGGGGAAGTTGTCCACATACATGTTGTCCAGCATCCGCTGTATGTGGGGATCCGATCCCTCGTAGCTGTGCCTGGATTGCCTCAGGGCTCTGGGATCGGCGACGTCCCTGGCGTCCTCGGCATCCTCGTCATGCGTTGAGGGTGGGATCTGCTGGGGGACGACAGGGGCAAACGGCCCTTCGACCTCGCCAAAGGCATTCTCGTCGCTGGTCGCCGTCTCGGCCACGGACTTGTGTCCCTCCTTGCGATCGATGAGACTGAGCGCGCTAGATTGATGTCGAATATTCCTGCGGTAGGCGGACGACGGCCCGGCCTGCGACGACGACGCCTCGTCATCGACCACATGGCCGTGTCCCGAGAATCTCGGAGAGTCGATCGAGCTAGCTCGCGCCGCTGCCGCGGGAGACAGCAAGCGGCCTCCCGAGCCCGCAGGCCGAGCATCCACGCTGTGCATCCTCATCTTGTGCACGCTCATCGCCGTGCGCTTCTTCTTGCCGAGAGGATCATCGATGGCCATGGAAGCATCCAAGAGCGCCTCGGCAATGGTGTACGGGCCCGTCGGGGGCTCGAGATCGGGCACGATCGATGGGTCCCGCAGGGACGCGTCGTTGAAGAAGACCGTTTGCGGGTTGACGCCCAATTCCTTCAATTTTACGAACCCTGTCGTCATGGGGACGCTCTCGTTGAAGGGCTCCCGAGTCTTGATTCTGCTGAGGCGCCATATGAACTCGCGCAGCGCCAGGAGCTTGATCTCGTCGTCCCGGCCCAAGCCGAGGTTTCTCAGCTTCTCGAGCCACTGCTCATCCTCCTCCGTGCGGGCAATCTTGTTCAGTGAGATCGAGGCCAGGTCCTTTGATGACCGGACTGTCAGATCCAAGGACCCCTTGTAGCCGGGGGATTTCTTGTCCATCAGAGACCGCCAGAACGCGCCTCTGTCGGCCTTCATCGCCCACGTCACGGCCTGGTCAAAGACGGGCCGCGAAAGGGGCTTCTTCAGGGAGTTGAGGAGGGTGAGCTCCGACAGGTCAGCGAGCGTCGCAATCGTGAGGTACGGCTTGATGAGCGGCATGAGGATGCTCTTGATGTCTGCCGCGGCCAAGAACCCCGCAGAAGATGCGAGGAACTCGGCTGCCGATTCGCGGATCCAGATGTTGGGATGCATCGTGAAGCGCCCCACGAGGTCGGCCAGGTCCCAGAGCTTTGTCCGCGAAAGCAGGCCCAGGCCCGCGAGCTGCGCGAGGGAGTGCAGCGCAGCCCGCACCACCCACTCCTCTGTGTCCGTGAGCGCCTGCACCATCAGGGGGAGCATGAACTCCTCGAGGCTCGTGCTTCCGATGAAAGCCGCGATGCCCACGATGGTGTCGAAGTAGGCGCACTTGAGGGTCCAGTCTCTGTCGTTGAGATAGGTGTTGAGGTGCGTGAGCAGGATGTCGTTCGAGTGCTCCTGGAAGAACATGCACAGCTCCGGCACGGAGGACAAGAACGCCCGTCGAACGTGGACGTCCGGATCTTCGACCAGCTGCTTGGTGTGACTCTCCAGCAGCTCGAAGAGCTGCCTGCCGGCGTTGTCGAATATGCTCTCAAAGTTTGCCGCGGCGTCCGTCCCGGGCTCGACCTCGGGATCGGCAATGGGCATGGAACCATCTGCCCTCAGGCTCGAGGCCAGCTCGAGGAATCGCTGGGCGGTGGAGGCGAGGCTGCCAATGCACGAGGCATACGTCGCCCTGACCAAGGGATTCGGCATCCACGACTTGGATGCCAGCGCGATCTCCATACGCGGGAAGACATACTCGGCCATGACATGGGAGTTGATCGGCGTGATCATGCGAACGAGCTGAAGCAGCTGGGCGATGGTCCTTATGACCGTCAGGAGAACCAGGTCCGACTCGTCCTTGCGCAGCAGCGTCATGAGGTACGGGAGCACCCTGTCGAGCTTGGCCTCGTCTGTGAGCCTCTCGGCGAAGGCCAGCAGCAGGTCGCAGGCCCTGATCCTGGACGACGCACGAGCGGTCGTTCTTATCGACGAGACGACCAGGGTCAGGAAGATCAAAGTACCGTCGTCCTCTGGCGGCTCGAGGTCGGCGGACACCGAGTGCTCGTGATTGGGGACGTTGAGCCGCACGGGGAAGTGGTTCAGCCCGAGCCTTGACAGGGTCTGCACCTCGCTTGGGGGCTTCTTCTCGGAGTGGTAGCCCAGGAAGTAGGATATTTTTTCGAAGTCGCAGTATATGCGATCAATGCGATCGTCCGACTCGCCCATGTTCTTCTGCGCGCCGGACATGGGGCTGTTGCCGGAGGAGGGGTCTGTGATGAGCTCCATGTACTGGTGGAGGAAGTTGTAGAAGTAGGACGGGAAGACCTTGTCCTTCCAGAAGTCGAGGTACTGCTCGGCCGAGTAGCGCTTCTCCGGGTCGAGCTGGATCATGTGGGCGATCATGTCGCGGACGTCCTTGTCCGAGATGACGCTGAGGTGGGTCATGACGGGATCGTACTCGCCGCGGCGATACTTGTAGAGCTGGGCGAGGCTGAAGATCTCGGACTCGAGGAACATCTGGGCGATGACGCAGCCGGCGCTGAAGATGTCCATGGCCCAGGTGATCTTTGGGGATTGCGGGGGCGGCTCGGCGGCGGAGTAGAAGCGCTCCGGGGCAATGTAGCAGGTGCGGCGGCCGGAGGTGTCGAAGAAGTAGGAGAAGTCGCCCGGGTTGTCGTCGGGCAGCATGACGGGCTTGTAGGCGGAGGAGAAGTCTGTGAGGTAGAGCCAGTTCCAGGAGGTGACGAGGACGTTCTGGG
Organism: Escovopsis sp. Ae720; assembly: GCA_003055925.1. NCBI lineage: Eukaryota > Fungi > Ascomycota > Sordariomycetes > Hypocreales > Hypocreaceae > Escovopsis > Escovopsis sp. Ae720. The sequence continues at coordinate 62,612 of NQYQ01000007.1, read as the reverse complement.
CCTTGACGTCGCCGTGGTAGACGTCGCGGGCGTGGCAGTCGCGCAGGGCGCAGAGCAGCTGGAAGGCGAGCCACTTCTTCTCGATGTCCTCGAGGAAGGGGCGCGTGCTGAGGCGATCGTAGAGGGAGCTGTAGAGGAACTGGCGGACGAGGTATCCGTTGGTCTCGGTCTCGATGATGCGCTGATAGCCCATGGCGTTGGGCACGCTGGCCAGGGCCTTGCGCTGCTCTGTTGACAATCATCGTTATCATCAGCATCATCATCACGTCGCCATGGTCGTCGTCGTCGTCGTCGTCATCACCTACCAATTATCTGCTTCTTGTACTTGTCAAGCTTGACCTCGGTGAATGGCTTGACCAGCACCTTGACCAGCACGACGCCATTCTCGTGCCGACCTCTGATGCTCTTCATGAAGCGCTCGTTACCGATGCTCTTCTCGTACTGTATGTCCTGGAGCTGCGCGATGTCTATGCCGGCGGAGCCAGCCGACGGCGTCGCGAGCGAGAATCCCTGACCCATGGCTGCGAGGTTGCAGGGTCGGCGGATTGTTATCGAGACAGACGAAATATCCTCCGCGAGCCTCTTCGACTCTCGTCTCTCTCGTCCTCTCAATCCTTCTGTCTCTCCGACGACTGATCAATCCAGGGAGAGCGCGGGGGGGCTTTCACTCGTCTATCATCTTGGGCGTGTCCGCTGCGTGAGAGTCCTCTCAAAAGCCCTTCTTCCTTGGGCCGTATCCCTTTGATTCTTGCGTTCCTTTGACTCCCGAACTGGCTTTCTTTGTCCGTCAACGTTGTTGTGGAAGCTTTATTTCGTGCTCATCATGTTGTCTCGTCTCGCCGCGGGGTCCGATCGATCGCCTCGCATGCGCCGCTCGCAGTTCCAACCAGGATGCGCTGTGCGCCAAAGACAACTGAATCCCCGGTTATAGGAAGGGAAAAGTCGTCCCGTGTCGTCGCCGCCTCGATGCTCGATGAAGAGGAATAAGCGAGTCGTGAAAGGATGGAGGGTGGAAAGACTCGACGTGGGCAGAAGCTGGAATGAAGCGGGATGAACGTTGGGAAGGGAGCACGAGGAAGCAGGAAGCACGTCACTCTTTCCCGCCGAAGGAGCTCTGGAAGCGCTAATCCCGGATAGGAAAAGCCCCGCCCGGGGGGCCGACTTGGCAGCAACCCTAACCCTAGAGCGATATCAACCTCGAATTTTCAACTTCATCTCAACTACAACCCTAACCCTACTAACAAAGCCAACAACCTCAGTCTTGAAACTCCATCTCAACTCCAACCCCACATCAACATCACGATCATGATCACCACCAATGCCAATGTCATTCCAAACCTGTGACCAAGCACCGCCGTATCAATCCGGCCCATCGCTCCACACTTGCCGAGGCTACATCCCCCCCCCCGCGGGACCTCATCTCCCCCTCAAGCCTGACCGCCCTCAGATACATATTGATACAACATACATGCATCCTCATTCATAGACTCAAAATCTCATTCGAACTGCATACTCAACCTCACACATACTCGTACGAGGTCTATCCCTTCATCTCCGCAGATGACCCATCCATCCATCCATCCATCTATCCATCCCTCAGCAGCCGAGTATCCTCGGACCGCCAAGCCCTCCGTCAGCACCAAAGCCGTCCAGGGTCCTGCGTTCGCCTACGAGTACCGGTATTCGTAGCCCTCTCACGATCAAATGGGCCGTGAGCACGGTTCTGGCAAATGCCGAGTGGCGGCCCTTGCGGTATGCGAAATCCATGTGGAGTAGAGACATTCCGTACTCACCGGTGTGAGTAGGAGATTGACGCCAGTACTCGTACGAGTACAAGGCATCGCTGCTGCTACCTCTCAATGTATGATCCTGCAATCTCGATTGTCGTGAGCTCCCTGTGGAGAGCAGAGAGCGCCGTGTATGAAGTTGGAGTAGACCCCGGATGGGGCCCTGCCCGGACTCATCCTTGTTCCCGCACCTCGTGATCAGAGCCATCCATCCTTGGAACACTGACTTGAGATAATGATTGGATTCATCGGTACTATTTGCCCGAGCACTTCCAGCCTGAAATGTCCATCATAGCTCTCGGCCACGAAAAGCCGCCATTCCGCTCCATGCAGTGGATACATAACATATCTTGATATATCTCGGATCCAAGAAACCTCCCAAAACAGAACGAATGCTAATGCGCACACAGAAAGAGGGGGGGGGGAGAAAGGTAAAAGAAACGCTGATGCAAGAAACACTGAGACCAAAAGAGCCAACGCAACCTGCATTGCCCGCCATGTGTGCGCCGATAACCCGCAGGATGTTCGATGCGCATCCGGTACTTCCCCAGAAACTCCGTATATCAGGAAAAAATCCTGGCAATTGGTTTGATAAAGCAAAAAGAAAAGGAGGGTTTTCTCCCACTATCACCGGGCGGGAAAGAGTGTTAAGATATCCTCCGCCTGTATCAACACCAATGATCTTCTGCCTCGACGAGCGAGCGCCCTCTGAATATGATATGCTGTGGATTATGATAGTTTTATCGTGTAGAAGCGTGCCAAGTAAATCGATCAACCAAAAAAAGCTGGGATGTATGCTTGATCATTCAGCGGCGATGATCCGCTGATGCCGCATCGACCCCGAGCTCGCGTCTTGGGGCAGCGGCATCCTAGGGAGTGCCGAGTCCACCTCAATGGTCGAGTCGGCACCGGCCTTGACGAGCGGGTCCACGGCCAAATCGACCTCGATGCGGGCTCCGGACGGGAGGAGAGGGGGGCAATTCCTCACAAAGTCGGCAATCTCCAACCGCACCTGGCCGTCGCCGCCGGGGCCCCTGTCGTCTTTGTGATTCCCCACCAGATTTCTGCTCATGGTGATGGGCCGTCTCGTCCTCGGCTTGTACAGCTCGGTCGTCTCCTTCGCCAGCTCGGGCTCCTCGCGGACGATGCGCTCGGCCTCCTTCTTTGCCGTCTCGAGGACCTCGTCCATGCGCTTCTGGATCTTCTTGAGCTCCTCATTGCAGTTGGCGTCTCGCAGGAACTGGTGAGCGCCGTGCTCGCACGTGCTCTGCACGAACTCGAGGGCCTTGTCCAATTCGTCGTAGACGTCTGGCGGGCCGCTCTTCGCACCGGGTAGGCCGTAGCGCAGCCCGCTCGACCCGATCTGGCGGCTGTTGATGAAGCGCAGTGACGGCAACGTCTCCATCGGTGCCTTTTCGCCTGTGGTCTGGCCGTCGCTGTTGGTTGTCTCCATCTCCGCGAGGCGTTTGATCTGGGCGACCTTGGCGGCCATCTTGGCCTTCCGCATCAGGTTGCGGCTGGAGGAGATGAAGCGCACCATGTCGTCGAAGAAGCCCTGCACGTAACTGTCGTAGTAGACGATGAGCATGTTCCGCGTGATGCTGGTCGGGCGGAACGGCTTGCCATCGTTGAGACCGTCGACGGAGGCTACCGATGCCGTCCTCTTCTTGGTCCTCGGGGGTGGGCAGCGGGCCGCGGCGACGGCGGCCGCCGCGGTGGTAGGCGAAGGCATGGGTTGCGGTGTTGGCTTAGTCAGCTGGGGTTCTCTCCCGCAATTGGCTTGATTGGCGCATATGCCGGGGCTTGTCGGTCTCGGATGCGATTGGGGCGTCGTGTCTGAGGAGGAGGGAGCATTCTGCTGTTGGTTGTGTTGTTGAGCAGCGAGGCTGGCGGCCGCATCAGGATGGGCGGCGACGGTCGTCTGATCGTAAGTTGCGAGGATGGGCGGGTCTGCTGCTGCCGTCTCCTTGGGAGGCTGGGCAGAATGGTCAAGATCCATGTGCATGGGGCCGTCGTCGGTGGGCTTGAGGGATTCCGTAGAGCCTTTGTTCCGGAGGGAGCGGACCTCTGCGCTCTTGGGCCTAGTCTCGGCGAGCTGTGCCAGCTCGATCTGGCGCTTGTCGATTTGGCTGCTGAGCTCATCGAGCCGTCGCTGCCAGACGGGTATGTTATTTGTGAGATTCCTGAGGGCGTCCATGGCCTTAGGCGGGAAGTGCTTGGCTTCCGAGTCGAGCTCGTGCGAGCTGAAGGGGAAGTCTGACGCCAATGTGGGTGATGGTCTCGACGTCAAATGAGAAAAAAAACGATGATGAGTAATGGAAGACGAGAGGGGTGTTAAAGAATGGGTGGGAGGGGCAAAGAATATTCTGGAGAGAGAGAGAGAGAGAGAGAGAGAGAGAGAGAGAGAGGAGACAGAGGGAGAAAGGGGAGAGACGGAGAGAAAAGAGGCAGAGAGAAGGAGGGAGAAGGAGAAAGGGGAGAGACGGAGAGAAAAGAGGCAGAGAGAAGGAGGGAGAAGGAGAGAGATAGTGTGGGGTGGGGGGGAAGAGGCACTAAAAACAGATGTGCTAGACGAATTCGAGCCCGTGAGATTATAGAGATGGGTTCACTCCAAAAGAAGGACGAATCGACGAGTGGGAGGAGTCGGAGGTCGAGGCGTGGAGGCGGAGAGAAAACAATATAATCGGGCCAACTCTATCTGTTTCAGGAGCAGGAGCAGGAGCAGGAGCAGCAAGGTGCATCTAGGAGGGTCTCCGCGGAGAAATGCTTTGAGTGGACGAACGCGTCGGCCGTCATAAGAAAGGCATGGATGAGGTGGAAGCCAGGGTGTTGCAGCGTTGAAAGGCCGAGATCGATTGTCTCACTGCTGGGAGACGATTCGGGGCCGGGAGGGCGAGTCGAGGGGGTGCCGTCGTTTGCGTCTCCTTCCAGAGCGGTTTTCGAATTCCCGAGGCCCGTTGGAAGGGCGATAGATCGATCGGGTGGTACCGGTAGCGGCGTGTCAAGCCGTGGGATGGCGTACGGAGAGAAGGTAGTACTCCGTATACTCCGTATTGCCGGGGAGGTCCAGTATGGAGAAGTGTACTCGCACCGAGGCAGACAGCAACCAGTGAGTGGCCACGGAGTACGGTGCAGCTTGCGCTCGTGTAATGCCGTGTCCCGCGGTCGGCAACGGCGGATGGTTTATCACGGGTTGTAGCTTTTCTTCAATCGAAGGAGGATAGAATCGTTTGTCGTCTGAAACCTCTCATCTAATGGATGTCTCGATCGTCGACCCTCTTAGTGGCTCGGACTTGTGCTACCGGTAGTGGTTGAACTGGCACTTAGTAGCGGTTGGCAAGGGCAGCAGTAGCAACACCAATTCGCGGCAGCAAAGGGGGGAGAAGTCGAGCGAGAGCAGGGGAGAGAGGGAGAGGAGAGGAAGTGAATGATGTCGTGGAGCTGGATTGGAGGAGGTCGAGAATCCTTGAGCGATGAGCTATGAGGAGAGCAATGCGCGATGCACCGGAGGGATCTAATGCGGTGCGATGGGACGCGGAGGCAGAGGTCGAAATGCGATAGGATGCGAGTGTAGCCAGAAGTCGGCAGTGAGGCGTCCCTTTTCTTTTCTTTTCTTTGCTTTTCTTCCTTTTTTTTTTTCCCTTTCCTTGCTCTCCCCTTCCCTTGCGGCGCGGTGCGAATCACCCGAGAAGCTCCCTGTTCTTTTTCCTCGTGGTCGTGGTCGTGGTCGTGGCCGTGGTCTTGGTCTCGGAAGAAGCAAGTCGAGCTGACCGGCAGATGGTGGCTCGTGAGGCCGGATGAGAAAAGGGAGAAGACAGGTTCAGGTAGAGAAAAGAGATGGAGAAGGAGGAGGAGGAAAGAAGAGAGACAGAATGCGAGACGGAGATGGGGTCCCTAGTACTCGTACGAGTACTCGTAGTATGAGTGCGGAGTGGTAAGCTGCTACTAGGACTGAATAGTGATAGTCGGGGAGAGAAGAGGTCTCAGCACGAGGTCTCCAATGCGACGGAGTCGAAGGGGAGCGGATGTCGTCGAGAAGGTTCAAGTCCCGGCGGTGCGAGACACGAGGAAAATGAAGTCCACGTGCAGGGAAGGATTAAGGGAATCAAGAGAAGATGAAGAACCTGAAGAAGAAGAAGAAGAAGAAGAAGAAGAAGAAGAAGAAAAGAAGAAGAAAAGAGAAAAAAAATAAAAACTAGAGAGAGAGAGAGAGAGAGAGAGAGAGAGAGAGAGAGAGAGAGATAGAGAGACTGCAGTGAGAGACTTGAGATTACTGAGAGTAGGTAGGAGCGACTTCAGGCACGAGGTAGCACCTGCCCTGGGTTGGATCATGGAACGACTCACTCCGGCCCTGACCGATCGGAGAGAAAAAATTGATCAATTCAATGTTGGGAGGTACAAACTCGGTACACGGGTCCAAGTATCCTCTACTCAGTTGTACCTGTAGCAGTACTCGTAGCAGGCAGAGGTGGTACCAATCGATCATTGCCTCACTGGGACTCCGAGTTGGATTCTGTGGCAGTGGAGTCACGGTCTTGTGTGTGTTCTGGAGTGCGAGTGGAGGCGTTGACAAGAGATCCAAGTCCAGACAGCCAACAGGGAATTCTCCATCGTTACGGAGTAGTACGGAGTACATACGAGTACAAGTACCAGTACGAGTACGGTATTCATGTTCTGCACCCCTGCAAAGAACATTGGCAGAGACCGAGCGGGACGGGAGAGCAGGGGAGAAGAGAGAAGGGGGGGAAGCAGGGGATCGGCGAGGGGAGACCACATCGATAGAATCCAATTGGCAACTGATCCATCGACGGAGCTCGGCGACTCGGTAAGTACATGAAGCATTGAAGACGCAAAGCAGACGAGAGGAGTCCAGCGGTCCCCCAGAGGCTGCCTTAGTACGGAGTAGACAGGCGGACCTCACATTGAACCTAGGAGTAGTAGAAAAGGACGATTGTGCCGCAAAAGTGGATGTCGATGCGGCTTGCAAAGGCCCATGAAGCGCGGAGAAATAGTACGAGTATTCGTACAGCAGATCCGTGATGGAGACGAGGACTGGAGACGAGGAGACGAGGAGATGAGAGCTCTAGAGCTCCAGTGCTCCATGATGCCATCAACTTGAATGGATCGATCATCAAATCCATCTGGCAACTTCAAGAGAGGTACCTAGCACTGCAGTGGTGACAAAGGTCCATCGCGGCGATGTACCGCGGTACGCTGCTTGGAGCTCCGGACAAGTACTACCTCCGCTCATCGATCGAGCAGGTCGTACTCCGTACTCCGTACTCCGTACCCACTGCGCAATGGTTGTGGCATCCGCTTTGGGAAAGGATTGAAGACAGATCCACCCCGAGAGCTCCTTCCAGTCCCTCCTTCCTCGGCTGCAGCTTTTCTGCAGGTGGGGGCACCCGGGGGGGGCCAGGGGTCGTGCCTGCCAGTACCTGTAACACAGTGTCTACTACTCCGTATCTCCTCAATCACTCCTCAAAGCAGACAAACAGACAGACAGACAGACAGACATCAATGACAGTTCCGATCCTGCAGGACCCAGTGCTCGAGTTCGTACGGAGTACCTACTTGGGGTTAAGACATCCCAAGCCGCGAGCCGTCCGCCAAGCAGCCCCGATTGCGCGATTCCTCCGGGTCGCGCGATACCGGTAGTACTACTAGTACCTGTAGTAACAAGACAAGACAAGCCCCCTCCGCGGTACCCCGTGCGAGCACAGTGCTCACCCAGCACGCTCGATATGAGGAACTTGAAGGTATGGAGTATTCGCAGTGGGAATATCGAGTATCGAGTATGAGACCGAGAAGAACTTAGATGACGATATAGACTGGATCGATCAATCCATTGCTGCTCATCAAAAAGGGCCCCCGTCGAGGCATCATCCAACAGATTGATGTGATGATGCCCATCAACCAACCGCTTCTCAAGACATTGACGATCGAAATTCGTTGTTGAGCCTCCTCCTCGCGTGGACGACATACGAGTACGAGTACATAGTGAATCCCCTGTATATCTTCAGGTCGTACTCCGTACGGAGTATGTATGTACTCGTAACCACTGATGAGACTCCCACCGGTGATCGGCGGCCCAGTCCGTCGTCAAATCAATGGCATCAAAGACTCAATCCATACTCGTACTCGCCCATGCCCGTCAACACCTGACGGTTTGTGCCTGGCATCGAGAAACAAGAGCATACCGGTACTCCGTACTGAGTACTCCGTACAGACGAGTACAGGTAGATCGACGGGTTCTGGGCTCTGGCACACGCTCCAAGATGAGCACGGCAGCGACAAGGGTCGAGAGAGCTTCTCTGAGCTCCTCCCGGGCTCCTCCGTGCAGCAAATAAACCATCTGCCGCATCAGGCTAGTCGCTCCCCCCCCCCCTTCCACCGCCTTTTTTTTTCTCGTCCCTCATTTCGCGATGCCGTCCCTTGTGTGCATATCGTGCATGCGAAGGCTCGCCCAGGTACAGCATGTACGGAGTACTCGTACTGTACGGAGTACTCGTACGAGTATTCGAGTACAGGTAAGAGACGGTTCGAATACTCCGTAATCCGCAAAGGGGATTCACCATCCTCGCCGCCCGCGGGCACACTGGGGCACGAGATAACGAGGGCACGAGGGCTCGCGTCCATGCCCGCAACGACATCGCCGACGTGCTTCTCTCCACCTCCTCGTGCATGGACTCTGCGGAGCCTCAACGGCGTCTGTATGTACATACTCGTACGAGTAGTAGATTGATCTGTATCGGTATCAGCATCGGTATCAGTACATACGACACTCGTACAGGCATGTATGTGCTCGTACGAGTATACTCGAATATCCAAGGGGGACGTGACAGCAAGGTTCGACTTCTCCTCGCGGCCAACATGGGCCTCTTCGATCGAATTGATCCTCTGCGGGTTCGGCGCCGTGGGCCCGGCCGCAGCTCCAGACATGGCTCGTACAAGTACCGGTAGTATCCGTACGAGCACGAGCACGAGTACTCGTATGTACTCCTCCTCCGCAGTCCAACGAGTGATATCTCTCGAATTGTCTCCGAGACCTCCTGAGACTTTCACTCGTCCCCGGAACAGACCCATCCGATGCCCTCATCCTCGCCCTGTTGAGCCGCCCGCGGGAGGTCCCATCAAACGCCGGCGGGTGCCGTTTGAGAAAGATCCCCCAAGCGAGGCTCCACGCTTCGTCATCACCGCCGAACCACGAGCGCTTGCTGGCTTGCAAATCGTGGATGGGTCCCACGAATGGATCCCACGACGGGCCGAGATCCTCCCGCAAAGGGGCGCCGTGCCTGCTTTCGTACGAGGGATCCGCATGAGCTCCACTTCGATCACAGGGCTTTCGCCTTCCTTCGCCTCTCGTGGCTCTCGTGTAACGAGTACAGGTATCGGCGAGAAGTTGTGCGTGCTGCAAGTACTTCGTACTTCGAACGAGTCCTCGCGGTGGCAGCTCCAGCATGCGAAAGAGCCTCCCCTCCCACGGACGGGGCAGTTGCCGGCGCAACTTACGTTCGGCCCGGCCGGATCGCAACGAACCAGGAAGAGCAACGAAGAACGAGTACTCGTACTCGTACTCTTGGGTGGGGGGAGCGGAAACGCAGCATATGTGGAGAATGCCCGCGGGAGCTTGCCCAGCTGCCCGTCCCAGCGCCGGTGCTCCCCGTCCTCGCACTCCGCAAGACAACCTCGGTTGCGGCTCGCGGTCCTCCTCGCAGCCGTCGCTATTTCCGTGCCACGAGGCGTGCGCGTGCGCGCGCTCTGCTCTCTGGTGCCGGTCTTTATACCCGTATTTGTACGGATTACTCGTACAGAGTACGGAGTACGGGTTTCGGAGTAATCGTTCCTTCAGTCGGGATGCTCCGACGTATGAGACAGGAGCGAATCGTCATCAGCGCGGGAACAAGACTCAAGCAGACTCAAAAGCTCTTAATCTTACAGGTTCCCCTTCGCCATGTGTTCCGGACGTAGCCGCATCTTAGCCCGGAGGCACTAGCAGGCATTGCGAGATGCATCCGGAGATCAATCGCTAGCAAGACCGGCGCATCCCCCCCCCTCCCCTTTGTTTTCTTTCTTCTTCATTGCAGGTATCCTCTCTTCACGCCTTGCTTTCGATCCAGCCTAGCACGGGTTAGGCAAGAAGCTCAACCTTACTCGTACCTCTTGTCTTGCAAGCAAGGGAAAGGGAAAAAAAAAGCAAGACCACATGCAACCGCGAATAGCATACGGAGTAGTCGCGCTTCTTCGCGCGTTGCGCTGTCTGCCGGACCACCGATCCCACGTCCCGCTGATATCGCCGATGCGCGCGACGGAATCACTACAGGTAGCAGACCTGGATCATCAACAGCGCAGAATCCTTCTCTCTCTCTCTTTCATCTTTCATCCTGGCATGCTCCGTAGTCGTGCAGTTCAAACTTGAACCCCCCCCCCCCATAGTCTTCTCACCTGCTGTACGACGATGTCATGGCCCTCTTGTGAGTTGTTCCCCCCCTCGTCGTTCCTCTTTCGATTTCTCGCGCGCTCGGTGACGAAGAGGTCCCCGTCCGAGTACTCCATAGCTGTATGTAAGAGTACTCGTAGGCGACGTTGTTCAACCCTTTTTTGGCCGCAGCCGCGCCAGAAATGCCGCTCGGGGGGCCGCCAATGCCGCTCATGCCGCCGACGCCGACGCCGCACCGACGCCGCGCCCTGAGAGCCCAATCAACGGTCCGGGTGCTGGCCGAAAAAAAAAATAGAGTAAAGATTCAAGGGAAAGAAAAAAAGGAAATAAATCGAACAAAGGACCCTCGGCTATGCATACCTGTACTCCGTACTCCGTACGCGTGGAGGAGCTCTGGCAGGAACGTGATTGGGGGGAAAGGGGGATGGTTGAGGGGCGATGGGCGGGCCCCCCGGGAGACTCGAAGCATGAATTCAAGCAATGCGGTGGATCCTGGGAGGGAACGCCGCGCAAGGCATGAAAAGAAGGTCGCCCACCCTGCTCGTGCCTGGTCATGTACATACTCGTACTCGTATGAGCATGAAAGCGAGGCGAGCTAGGGCAGGGCCGGATGGACAAGGCCCGGGGGGGGGGGGCTTGTGATGGGGCCTGGAGGAGGATTCGAATCGTGGGAGAGACGTTGGAGAATGGAGAGGTGGTCGAGTCGGAGGGGACACGTGCAAGATCAGGTGATGCGAAGATCAAAGATTGCAGACATGGGATACATGCATATCTTTGTTATAAGGATATTGTTGTATCCAATAACTGCATCAATCCATCAAATTATGCAGTTAAAACATCAAGAAAAGGCCATCCAAACAAAACAAACCAAAAAAAGGGGTCGAGGAGGTTGAAGACATCACAATCACGACCATGTGTAAGACCCTGCGTGCGCTGGCGGGATGCACGAAAGCCTCAGCGCACCACCCGAGACCAGCAATTCCCAGGCATCTCCAAAAAGCCCACCAGCCACCGCAGAGTCTCTCGCAGCTCGTGCCTCAAAGCCCCCAAAGCCTGCGATCCCCCATCACATGGTCCGAGTCCAACACCGAATCCATCCGCTCACTCTCATCCAGAATGAAAAGCTGTAAGACTTGGACCCCGTAGACTGTACTCATACAAATACTAGCATGTGTATCAATTCTGCCTACAAGAGAAAGAAAAAGAAAAGAAAGGCATGCAGCCGCCTGAGATCGGCTCTCGCGCCCAATCCGCCCGCCTCGCCCCCCACACGACACCCGCGCCTCGATCTATCCGCTCCGCAGCTCCCCCTCGATAATCAATGCCCCTTCCAGTCTTGGTTCAGAATCGCTCTCGGCATGGTCTTTCGTTGTCAGGCCATTTCTGATGTCTGGTACCCATATCAGAAGACTACTCGTACTCGTACTGGTACTCGCATCAACCTCACAAGCATCCCACAGACAATCAATTCTTGTTCATCCACATTCCCACGCTCAACACGGGATGCCTGCGTCCGTGAGTCCAGCACTGGCATCCCGGCCATCCGTCGAATCAAATCACTCCTCCTCCTCCTCCTCCTCCTCCTCCTCCTCCCCCCCCCCTCCCGGCACACAATCTCGGGGAATTATCCATCCCCCCCCTTCCCTCCCAGTCCGACCCGCCCATTCGCCAGCATCGCTGATATTCCACTTCTGCGGAGTATATGGGGTTCCACTTCTGTTCCCGCATCAGTTCGAAGGACCTTGATGTGCTCGCCTGTGCGGAGTATCTCTTCGGAGGACCACACCTCACGCGGAAACCCTCCGCGCCATCAACATCTTCCCAATGGATCAGTCAACCGGCCATCAACATCCCAGGTGATCCTCTCCATCCCATCTCAATACAGTTAAAAGTGGTCCAGCCTTGACCCGTATGTATGCTCAGAACCCGCCGCCAAGCCGCGTATCACGCCAAGCGGGTAAATCCCCCGGCGCACCATCCTCATCCCGCGTCTCAACGCTCTTCCCCTCGACTCGACGCTTCCTCCACGATACGAGGAGGACTCGGCCATCGAGATGTACGAGTATACGTACCGGTATCTCCTGCTCCGCCCGCGTATGCATCAATGTATTCTGTCCCTGTATGCGCGAGCACTGTGACCGTTGCACCCGCCCTCGTGTGCCTGCACGACGTGCATGCATGCGGCGACTGTGGCGAGGACATACATAGATTGATCTTGCCCATCTATACTCGTACTCGTTCTATGAAAATACGGCTTCGAGGACCTCCAACATTCATAAATCACACAGATTAATACGAGTGCTGCTCAACGCACAATACATTGATTGAATATGTACTCGCACCCTCGACGGTCGCCTCCCCCCTGACGTGCATGCATCTCGACTTTAGTCTCCTAAAGAGGCAATGCCCTGCCCTGCCCTGCCCTGTCCTGCTCCTCCTGGGCGATCAGCCGCGGGAATACTGCCCCCCTTTCACCCCTGGCCGTCAAGTCTTGCCGTGGAGTCTCAAATGGCTCTGGACGTCGTACATACGAGTACATACTGGTACTCGTACTCGTATGTACAGGCACACTTGGTACCTTCATGCACTCTGCACTCGTACTTGCACTCGTATTGGATCAATATGTTCCGTATGGGACAGGGCCATGCCGGGAGGTGAAATCTCCGGGTGTGGCAGAGCAGCCAAGATCGTGGCCGAGAAGCCCCCGACCTCAACAGGTATGGAAGGCGGCAGCTCCCGCCACGCGTTGTCGCAGGAGCATGCGGGCAAGGGTGGTTTTTTTTTTTTCAGCTTTCACCGAAACAATATACCTGCATACACGTCGCGCCACTGGCAGCTCGGCCGGATGGACAACCTGTTTCAGCTCTCAAGTCCACGCGCGCCCACGGTACTCGTGCTCGTATTGGTATACCTTTGTACTCTGATACGAGTACGAGTACAGGCAGCAGTCGAAGGAGTACTGGCGCAAGTCCCCTGTTCGGAGCCTCAGAAACGGGTCAATAGAGATCCATGCCAGCAACGTGTCCATGTAGATCAAGAATGAGCCTCAGGGTCGTGCATACAAGCATACCTCATGAGCCCAGACACTGCTAAACTAGCTCCATGACCAGGGTAGGAAAAAGGAATCAGGCCAAATGAAAAGACAGCATATGGAGACGAAGATCAGTCGAGAATAAAGAGAGAAAAGGGGAAGAAACGGAAAAAGAGAGACAGACAGAAAGATAGATCGAAAAGGTCAAGGGTTGTGTCCTATTCAAAACCCCACTTCCTCGAAACGCCGTGCTTCCAAGATGATACCCCTCTATCTAGATTTCTTGCAGGCGAGGAGGCACTCACGAAAAACAAACATTATCCAATATGTCCGGAGAGGGAGGTTGCCTTCCAGAACAAATCGTGCAGCTGTCGTTGTCAAAGATGCCGGGCCAATCCGTGTCATCCCTAGAACCTGATGCTCGCGGGCCATTTGCGGATGGCTGCTCCTCTTTGACCCCTTTCACTGAAGATACTCGCTCAACACCTGCACTCTTGTTCTCGCAATCTCGGAGTCTTCGCCCATTTGCTGCATGATTCTGATCATCCGTGCTGCTACTCGTCAGCATCCAGCGTCACCCGATATGATAGAGAGAAAGGGAGAAAGGGGTCGAGTCAGTAAGCTAACGTACTGATGTCGGACTTGGCTCGCACGAACAACGGGTCCTTGATCATGGCCTCTTTGCCCCCCGCCTCCTTCGCCGCTTCCCGGAGAACATTCCCGATGCAAAGCGCCTCGAGAAATGCGCGGTGGTTGAACACCCACCACACTCTGGCCTCTCGCTCCAGCAGACTAAACATGAGGAAGAAGGCAGTGATGGCGTCGTGCGCTGACTCAAGGGTCCCGCGCACGTTCACCGGCACGTCTGCGCTCTCGGACGCATGAACCAGCATCAGATTGTGAAAGTAGTTGCTCGTGAGGAACAGCGTCTGGCGGACGACCCTCTTGTTGGTTTGCGCTACCGTTGTCAAGCTCTCGGCATCCCATGAGCGGAACACATCTGGGAACGATCGGTAGACGGCCCGGAAATCGGCGACCAGCTTGGACTTGTGTCGGGCCGTCGTGCAGATCGGCATGTCGAGGGATCGGGGCGAGCAGATGGCTTCTTGTACCAGGTTGGCAAGAGTCCACGACCCTCGGATATAGGCTGTGTCTGTCGGGTCGCTGCTAGCAATCGACGAGCCGTGGTCCAGGAGATCGTCCACGGAGACGTCCGTATGCGTCGCCGACGGCGGGAGGGAGAGGAGAACCGTGAGGAAGGTATCCTGGAGCAAGACGGCTTGCCAGACCTTGCGCCGCTGCTGTTTCTCGTAGGGGCTCGCGTTGGGGGTGACGATGTTCGGGTCACGATGCAGACCCATGGCGTACGCTTGCCGCACCAAGATTCCGGCAAAGGCCCAGCCGTCGGACGCATGATTATCGTTAATAAGAAAATACGTCATCAGCACCATGGCCTGGATGGATCGGATCGACGCCGTGCTCAGGTACGAAAACATGCGGAGGGCCTGGTTGCTTGCGGAGGCGTAGAACTCGGCCGTCTGCTTGCGCTCGGCGGGTGTCGTCGAGATGACAAACTGAGTCCCTAGTGCCAGCATGACAAAGATCTGGGCAATGAATGCGGCATCCACTTTTCCTTTCTCCGGCGCGCTCAACTGCCAGAAGTGCTCGTAGTCCGCGTAGAAAGTCTGTCGATGTATCATGGGGTACACAGGGTCGACGCATTCGAAATACTGGGTGAGTAGGATGTCGGCCTGGATCTTGTCGGGGAGAACGGAGATGACCTCTGGGAGACCGCCCTCACAAGTCCAGTAATTGGCGAAAGGATGCTCCGAGCCGATGCCGAAGACGTTGCTCGCGGTCGCGACGGAATATGGCACGTTGGACATGAGGCCGGTTGAGAGGGCCACGGCGCCCCGGGATGAAGCGTGCTCGTCCGCGGCGGCGCTCCTATCCGCAATGTTCGGCACCGTCAGCTTTCCGCTCGATCCTGGCCTCTTTTTCGGCGGCTTCGTCATGCGGCGGCCATTTGCCGAGGATTTTGTGGTTTCCCTGCGCGCCCCGTTGTTCAGCAACAAATCTCAGAGATAGGTAGTAGTAGAATTCGAGCTCCGACTTCTCATCGGACTTGGAGGGGGAACGTACTCAAGCAGATTGGCGACATGGGCATATCTGCAGTCTGTCTGTCGTTTAATACCTGTTGCAACTGTCAGTCGTCATCGCCCATGAAGCACTCCTGCATGTATGGACTGCGCGTTTCGGTGGAGGAATCAATTGCTAATGGGAGAACTTACAGGCAAGGCAATGCGGTCTGCCTCGGTCACACTACATGATATATCGAGAATCCAGAAATCAGCCAATGGGTCCCACCCTCATCCATTCTCAAAGCAAAGTGACGGGGTCCCCTGGTGGAGAAGAAAGGCGAGACAATCTCAGGTGTCCTGTTTGAGATGGTGGCAATCGGTCATGATGATGATGTATGTACGGGATGCATTCCGGTGATGGGTGTGAGAGATGGTAGCAGGCAGATCATGTGCAATGTAACAGAGCATCTCACACATACAACAAGACGTGTATGCTGTGAAACGTCGGATTGTTGCAGACACCATACCATGCAGCGGGTGCTTGATCAGCCATGCCGTATGGGTACGGTATGCTGGGGAGGTGAGGGACCATGGACGAGGACCTGCGCGTGTCCTGTGACTCGTGGTATATACTCGGAGACAACGACGTGCACCGTTCGCGACGGTGATGACGATGGACGCACCTTGGTTTTTCGCTCGACACATTCATGACAGGACAGTGTCGGCTTATTGCGCTTCTGCTTCTTCTTCGGCCGCTCGTCGTCGATATGGACGAGCGACTTGTCGTCGGCATGGTCATCGAAATCTAGAACGCGGAAGTCTGGACCGCCTCGGCCCGCGACGCGGGCGGCAGCAGTGGCGCCTCCACTTCTCCCAAGGGGCAGCGGCGGCGGCGGACCTGCCTGTACACCCTCTCTGGCCGCTCCGCTTATGCTGACGCCGGGACCCGGGAGGAACCGTGATGGCGGCGGAGCAGAAGACCCAACGGCGGATTTGGGGAGGGCCGAGGTCTGGGCAAGGGCGGACGAGGCGGCGCCAATGCCGCCGCCTACACCGTTGATGCGGTTCGGCTGGCCGCCGTGCTGGAATTGCAGCAGGTCCATTTTGTCGACGATCGGGGTTCGGATATTAGGTCTGGAAATGGGGGACGGATCTGGGAAGGCTTGTGGACGAGGATGCGAATGCGAATGCGGACGCGGACGCGGATGCGGTTAGGTGTTTAGTACTCGGTACGGATACTCCGTGAAGATTTGGCGGTCATGAATTCGAGCTCGGCGATGCGATTGCTTCCCTTGATTTTCCTCCCGTCTAAGCGGCGGCGCGGCTCGGTTCCCCCGCGCGCCGTGTCTCTCCCCCCGATAGATGCGCCTTC
Source organism: Escovopsis sp. Ae720 (assembly GCA_003055925.1). Taxonomy (NCBI): domain Eukaryota; kingdom Fungi; phylum Ascomycota; class Sordariomycetes; order Hypocreales; family Hypocreaceae; genus Escovopsis; species Escovopsis sp. Ae720. The sequence goes on along the minus strand of NQYQ01000007.1, from coordinate 45,901 downwards.
GATGATTTGCTGTTTCCTTTGCGGTGGCTCTGCGACAGAGCAATTGCGCCGCCAGGGGTGGGGGTTGGTACTCGTATACGAGTACGGAGTACGGAGTACTGGTAGATCCTCTCGTCTTTTCTCTTGCGCAACGGCTCAGGCGAGCTCAGGCGGCCCGAAGCAAGGTAATGACGGGCTTGCAGCGAACACGATGCGGTGCGCACGACGAGGGCAGGATGCGCCGGAAATAAGAGGTGGGCTCTCTGATGAGCGGCAGAGGTCCTGAGACGCCCCGTTGGTAGAGCGCAGAGCGAGAGGGCGGGCGAAAGAGACCAGCAGGCCAACGGCGGAGGGAGACGAGAATAACGGCGCCAGAAGCAAAGTCTCGAGAAAATGAATGGCGCTTGTTGAAAGATCAGAAGGCTGGCCGGACTGACTGCAGCGCAACAAGAGGAGTTGGGCGGTCGTTGTCGATTGCTAAAATAAGAGACCCAACGATGGCCTTATTGCCCCCTTCAGTCCTCTCGATTCTTCCACTTCTTTCCAGCCCTCTGACACTTCCTCTTGCTCCCCTTCTTGTGTTGGATTTTTTTTTTCTCGGCCTCGCCTCCTTTTTTTTTCTGGTGCGAATCTGCCTCAAATGGTCTCTTGCAACCTTGTGGCTTGGAGTGTGTCGAAGATGGTTCAGAGCCTCAGCCAGGCCCGCAGTGAGATGCGCGTCGAAGGGTTTCCGGTTGGGAATAAGACACCCCCGAACCGAGTCAGCCGAGCAGAGTGCGGGAATAGTAGCAGTCCGTATCTGTTCGAGTGCGAGCACCAGTAGGAGTAGGACTCCTTCCAGGAGGAACTCGGTTTCGGTCTCGAGCCGGGCCGCGTTGTGAACTGAGAAGGGGGGTTTTCTTTTGGTGGAGGAGAAGATTTCGAGGATTTCAAAGGGGGGAAAAGAGAGAGTAAAGAAGAGGAGAGGAGAAGTTGGAGTTGAGGGGATTGATGGATTGATTGATTGATTTTTCTGGTTTTTTTTTTTCTTCATTTAATCCGATCAGTCGCAACTTCCCATCTGCGCTCGACTGAGTCGGACTTTCCTTCCCACTCTGGCACAAGAGTTTTTAGCCTCGAAGTACTTGGTATTTTTGTAACGTACTCAAGGCAGGCGAGACCGGGCCGCAAGTTTCGAAGGGGAGGGGGGCACCTGCCTGGACTTGAATCGAGGCAAGGCGCGACTCCATTGAATCCTCCAGCGCAGATGCAGATGTATCTTGACACCTCGTTTTGCGTGCGAGGGAACTCCGGATTCACCACCTGTTTCCGAGTCTGGAAAGAGCGCATCGAGACGGCGGCGCAAAGGCAGGCGCGGCCACCCCCCCCCGCCTCGATGCGGAGCGCTCGGCGCATCCTCCAACATGGCACTGGTTGATCAATCTCTGCTGGGCTTCAACTTGTCAAGCCACCGTTGGCGCCGCCAGCGCGCTGTTCGAGTACTACTACGGCCACTACTAGGTACTACTACGGAGTATATGTAGATCAATCAATCCTACTACTCGCAAGTACATAATCTCGGGGGCGAGGAAGGGGGGCCTGAGCTGGTCTTCGATCTCTTGTGGACTGGTAGTGTGTGTGGACAACTTGTCAAGACCTGGGGCCTGCCGCTCAGCCGCAAGGCGCTAGTCCGCAAGCGGCAGAACGTCGGTCTGGGTCGTCTCAGCCACAGGCGGAACCTCCATGTCTTCGGTTTCCAGTCTAGAAGACGCTCGAGAACGGCATCAGCTGGATGGAGACGGTCATGCCATCAATCGATGGATCTGGATTCTGAATGCATGGATCCATCGCTGGTCGTGACCTTATTCCGAGTAGGTACGAGTACGGGTAATATCTCGTACGAGTACTCGTATCGTGCAGGGAAAACCCGATCCGACAGCCAGCCTGCCATCCGGGGCATCACCTACTCGCACGGAGTACTCGTAGGTCACCACTACTACTTAGTACTACTCGTACTGATCAATAACATAGGGGCTGCGAGACGCCAGGCCCGAGAATCTGAAAAATGATACCGCGAAGCCCAGGATTCTCATCCGTGGCAATCACACCGACTGTCTCTCCAGACCATGCGACTACATGAAGAGGCCCTGTCCCGCCATGCCATCTGCCGTCCTGCCCTTGAGACACCCGCATCCATTGCGAGCACTTCCGCCATCATGGCGGCGAGACAATGTCTGGACCAGCTGCCGCACTTCCGTCCATTGCCTACCCTGTACCTGTACTCCCTTATCGCCCGATCAATCAATATAATGGAATTGATGTCTTAGGTAATCGCAAAACCCGTTGGATGGCAAGACGTCCTAAGTCTCCGTGACCTCTTCTCATCACACAATCGCGCGAAATGATGGAGTACACTCTACGCGCCTCACCATCTCCTCGCCAGCTTCATTTCAACGAGTTGGAAGCTTCAAACCTCAATCCATCATCATCATCATCGTCATCGTCATCATTGACTCCGAATGACACATCCACGCCCAAGTTCCAACTCTCCTTTCGCCCTCTACTCGCCCTCTTCTCCCCGAAACCCATGAGGCCCTCGAGCCCCCCCGTCCGGCGCACGGCTCAGATCCTCCACCACCTGCACCGCCATCCCCGCAACGCGGCCGCATCAGCATCATCATCATCATCACCACCACCAACAGCAACAGCAACAACAACACCAGACCTCAAGCTCCCACAACGGCCGCGACCCGCACGCACCATCATGTCCGCCCCATCAACGGCCGCCGCACCCTGGCGCCCCGCCTTCCTCGACCACGTCCAGAGCATGCCATCCCCGACCTTCTACCTCAGCACCCTCCAGCTCCAGGACTCCCACCACGAATCGCCATCGCCCACGCCGTCCCGCTTCCCTCACGCCCCGCGCGTCCGCACTGTCATCTTCAGGGGCATGTGGGCCTCGCTGCCCGTCAACCCCAAGAACACGGCCCCGCTCAACCCGGACGTCTTCGCCAGCGACATGCCCACCCTCACCACCGACGCGCGCATGGAAAAGGTCCCGCAGCTGCTGCCGGATGACGGCGGCAACGAGAACGGCGACGGTGACGGTGACGGTGACGGCGACGGCAACGGCAAGAGGCCCCAGTCCGCGCTTGGCGGGCCCTTCGAGGCCGTCTTCTGGGCCGAGGGCCGCCAGACGCAGTGGCGCATCCGCGGGCACGCGTGCGTCGTCGGGCCGGACATAGACTCCGACGCCGCCGCGCCCGTGAGGGCCGCGCTGGGGGCCCGCATGAGAAGGGCGAGCAGCAGCAGCAGCAGCAGCAGCAGCAGCAGCAGCAGCAGCAGCAGCAGAAGCGGCGGCGGCGGCTGCTCATCCGCTTCCGAGGGCCCGGGAGGCGGACCCGCGGATGTCACGGAGCAGGAGCAGGGATGGAGCTGGAGCCGCGAGCTGACGGCGCATTTCGGCAACCTGAGCCCACTGATGAGGGGCTCGTTCAGGAACCCCCCGCCGGGGAGCCGGCTATCGGAGAAGCCGGAGCCGGGGCTCGGCCTGGGCCAGAGGGTGACCGACAACGACGACGAGATCGCGCGGCGCAACTTCAGGGTCCTGGTCCTCGTGCCGGAGGAGGTGGACAGGGTCGACCTCTCGGATCCCGGGCGCGGGCGGAGATGGAACTACACCCTGCGAGGCGATGGCTCATGGCACACCGAGGAGCTGTGGCCGTAGACAGTGGCATATGTATTCGTAGTAGATCCCTAGATGATGCCATCATACGTAGATTCTTTGAAGATGATACCCCCGATGAATGAAGAAGATCACGACTGACGAGTTTCCATCGCACTTCGGCGCAGGCTCATACGAGTAGGTACTTACATGCCGTGTTCGTACCAATCGGCTGCGGAGAGGCACTTACATATGTATGTCGTGGGAGCGAGCATGGAAGCATCCGCCGGCCCAATCGCATGCGTACGAGTAGCATCAACTCACTGGTGGTGACATTCTTCAGCCGTATATGCACCCAGAGGCCCAATCGAGTCTGGGCCGGGGGCTGTGCTTCGCGGAAGCGCGCCCACCGCGCACTAGGCGGGCGACTCGGGTCTCGCTGCCACGGAAATGATCTGCGACCTCGTGGACGGCGGGGGAGAATGCCGGGACGAGACTGGTTTGATGTCGTTGATGGCATTGCTCCCGCGGTACTGCCTCCTAGCGATCGGAAGATGCCATGGTTCATGGCTGATGTTCCTCTCCCATTGCCCCCTCCTTGACTTCTTCTTCTTCTTCTTCTTCCTTCTATTCTTCTCCTTGGCGCAAGGCAGGCGAACGAGGAATCGGGTGTGCACCCCTGATTTTGCAATCCTTCTCTCCGGACATCCTCGAGCATATGTAGATTGCTCGCCACGCCTCCTCAACTCCCGTCCCCCACAGTCGCACCAAGGATCCCGCGATGCGTGCTTCAGGCCCACTCGCAGCTCTATTCCTCGCGCCCAGTCTCATCTCAGCCCTCCCCATTCCCTTCTCAAATCTCATATCCTCCATCAAAGGTTCGCCGTGACACAAATCCACCATCGAAAACCTCAACGTCTTCTCTCTGAGTCCGGAGCTGATTCTCCCGTTGGCGCAGACAATGCCTCTCCTCAGCTCCCTCTCCAGAACCCGCACGACCTGACTTCTCGCATTGAGACCGAGACACCAATCTCTGCTGAGGATGCCTCGGCCATTCCCTCTGTCCAGGTCGAAACGCCAGAAGTACCGGATGCCTCGCCCGTTCCCTCCATCGAGGTCGAAAAGCCAGAAGTCCCGGTATGCCTCACTTCATGCATCCCCTTCCTTTGCCCCCCCCCCCTTCTTCTCTTGGGTGCTTGACAACCATTCTCATAACGCAAAGCTCCTCCACGTGGAGGTAAAATCTGCAGAATGCCACCCCATCACCATCACCCTCGACGGCGCCTCCCCTCAGCTTGACGGCATCTTCACCGCCGCAGACGGATCCCCCATCAGGGCCAGCCTAAGCTTCATCTGCGAGGAGACTGCAAAAAGGAACAGTGGGCGCGCATCCTGGGGCCCTCCTCTCGTGGCCGCGAATGCGCTGCTCTTCCTTGGCCTCGTCCTCTGCAGCATCATGCAGTACGCCCGCAGCTCCGATATTCCGGCGAGACTGCCCGATCTCGAGCCCTTCTTCCCCCGAGCCGCAAAGGGCGAGCACGATATCGCGACGCAGTTTGACAGTAAAAAGTACTGTTTTGAATACCCCGTCAGAGAGAAGGTTCTGCTCCAGGCGCCGACGTCGATGGAGGAGGAGTTGGCTGGCTTCCGGGACGTTGTCGAGCTGGTGGATGATATGATCACTGCTGAGAAGGGGTCGGCCTCATTTCGGTGATGGCGGCCCGAGGGGGAGAAAATAGATGCAGTCCCAGCATGAACCGAGCAGCGGGAGAAGAGCTGGACTCGGGAACGCTGCCATTCTGGCGTGTGCTTCTTCTCCTCGAAGCCCTGGAAACTATCTGGGTCTGAAAACTTGGGGTCTCGGGCCTCAGACCCCGTATAGCCATCTCGGATTTTCATCCATAGATAAAGCGCTCGAAGTTCTTGCCAATCAGTCTCACTCCACTCTCCAGGTCCCACCCCTTGACACCGCAGACAAGCCGGTACATATCCTCCAGTGCGGCATCCATCTGCTCCCCGGCAACGTGCAGGTCGCTCTCGACCAGCAGCCGGTCGTCCGGCACCGCCCGCAAGACCTCTTCCAGCCTCGCCCTGCCCCCGCCGGTGCCCAGGTTCACCGCCGTCGAGAAGGAGAGGAAGACCTTGCACGGCACCGCGGGGTGGAGCCACTGCTTCAGCATGTCCACGCTGCCGGTGTACGAATGGAGACAGATCCTCGGGGGAAACGGTTTCCCGCGCGGCTGGCCCAGCGATGCGCCGCCGCCGCCGCCCTCGTCCTCCGAGCTCGAGCCGCCGGAAGCGTCCGCGTCCGCATCCGCACCATCGCGGCCCTGGGCTGCCATCAAGGCATCCATCCTCTTCTCCCGCCGTGACAGGACCCTTCGCTCGTGTCCCCTCCAGAGAGCCGAGACGGAGTCGTAGAGCACGCCGTGCGCCTGCACGCCGTGCACGCTCACCGCGCGCTGGAGCTCCCCCGCCAGCCGCAGCTGCGCCCGCATGACGGCCTGCTGGTGCGTCATGCGCACGCGGTAGGGGCTGAGGAGCCTCCCCTCGCGACTCCCAGGGGTCAGGGAGTCGTCGCGGGCCGCGGCATCGGATTCGTCCCACTGCTGCGGCAGGCGGAAAGCCTTGTCGAGCCCGACCTCGCCGACGAGCGCGTAAGGAAAGACCTCGAGGTGCTTCCTGGTCGCAGAGATGAAGGCCGAGAGCGGCGCGGGATCCGGCAGAGATGAGACGAAGCCCCCGTCGTCCGTGGGGGCGGGCTGGAGGACGGACTGGTAGTGCGCCGTTTTCGAGGCTGCCGGGGCGTCATCGGTGGTGGTGTCGTCGTATAGTTGGTGGGAGAACCAGGGGTGCCAGCCAAACGAGGGGACGACAGCGCAGGGTGCAGGAGCCTCCTCTCGGGCGTCTAGGGGCGACTGGGAGGGCGACAACGGCGGGGGCGGCGGCTTCTTGGCAGAGCCGTGCGAGGACGCCATCTGGGCGACGAGATGCTGATCCTGTGATCGGGTGGCCATGATTACGAGGGTCGTGGCGCGCATGCTGGATAGGGACGCCGCTGATGCCATGGTGTCTGTTGGGTGGCAGTGGGCGTCGCAAACGCCAAGGTGCCAGGGGAAGGCATCGGCCAGAGCTGTTGGAGCTGGAGGCTCTGCGGCGGTGATTGGGCTCGCCATTGACTTCTGGCTGGCTCGTCGCCAAGGGTGACGTCGGCGCAATGGCCCGCCTAGAAGAAATCCCGGGCGAGGCTCATGAGGAGGAGGGGGGGCTCGAGGGGAAAAGATGCTAGACAAGGGCGCCCGTTGGAAGCTTGGTGGGCCGGCAATCGCTCATGTGTTCCTGCGGTTCGTTCTCGTAGCAAAGGCCAGGGCAGGGCCGCGAAGGAGGGTTGATGCTAGATCAAGTAGCGGCTGACTGGCGGTACTTTACTTCATTGTTCGATCGCAAAGATCATCGAGATCTCAGGCGTGAGGCCGCAGACGTCGATGTTGTTGGTCGTTGGATTCAGCTCGACAAGCTTGCAGGTTCTTGGTGGAGCCGCGAAGAAAAGCGGAGGCGGGGTTCCAGGGGTGTATGTTTCCATTCGAGAGGAGCCTCCGTGAGAAGATGCACACCTCAGATCATCTACATCAGAACTAGCGTCTAAGCCTCTCAAATCGTCTCCACATTTATGTGGCGCAGCTCTTAATGGCACAATAGTGTGGCGCAGCTGAGATCACATGCTTTTTGCCTCGAGAAGTCGATGCGCGTCCGTGATCAAAGATCAAAGGGAAACGCGCTCTCGGCGAGCAAAGGCGAAGAAGAACAAGATCAAGAAGATGCATCGGGTCATGGATGATAAGTGATCGAAGATGGGGAGCCAGTCCGGGTCACAGAGAGTCCAACATGCGGGATCCCTGCCTGCGTTGGCCTGGTGCCTTCGACGCCTTCGGCATATGAAGTCATCCCCTTCCCGTCGATGGCACCAATAGTAGCTCCCTCCAAGACCCGGCTTCCTCGCCTCGGAGATCCTCTCGCTCTTCTCTATGGCTGCATTCATCCAAGCCAGGCGAATCATTTTCTTCCCGCATTGCCCCTCACGTCGTCGACACACCACACCAAGTCACCGGACCAGTTGCCTGATCCATTGATATGGCATGATTGATCAATCCTTCAAATAGTAGGATCTTCTTCCTGGGATCTCCCATCACAAGCTCTGCTCTCTCTTTCTCACCCCGCCGTTCTCCTCACGGTCGCTCGAGACCTCATTTTCAGCCATGTCCTGAGACAACAACTCGTCGGAAAGGTGACGACATTGACAGACAATCGATTCACGCCTCGATAGACGCTCAAGTCCGAACCAGAAGACCACATCTCTAGGTACTGCAAACTACAAAAGTAGTAGTATCTGCATTAGTAGGGATACAATACACCTGCCAAGGGAATCAGCCTCCAACATGGGCCTCCTCAACCCCGTCTACGCCATCTTCATCCCCTTCATCTTCGGCATCACCATCCCGCTCGCCATCGTTGCCGGCATCACATCCACCGTCGCCTTCTCCGTCCTCATCTGCCGCGTCATCGTCGTCTACCTCGACCTCATCATCTCCATCGTCTCCCGCTCCGTCGTCGGCGTCTCCCTCGACAAGTCCAGGCGCTCCGCCAGCATCCCCTCCTACAGCTACCTCCGCCGCTCCCCGCCCTCGTCCTTCTTCTCCCCGTCGCCGTCGCCCTCCTCGCCCCCGTCGTCCTACTTCCAGCTCCCCGGCACGGGCGCAAAGCAGGCCGCCAGCCCCGCGGGCTCGCCCAACTACCTGCGCAGGCACCACCGCCACCGCCGCGGCTCCATCGGCAGCCACGCCGGCGGCGCCGTGACCCCCGTCGGCGAGACAGGGCTGGGCCTCATCCCCAGCGTCGGCCCGGAGAGGGACTTTGAGGGCATCGGCGGCTGGCGCTCCGGCGGCGACGACGACGAGATCTGGACCGGGATCAATTCCCGCCTCGAGCTGCCGGACAAGCAGCACGCCCGCGCCGCCACGGGCGGGGACAACGGCGTCCTCATGATGAAGAGCCGCGCGAGGAGCCGCGAGAAGAGGAGGCGGCTTTCCGCGTCGCCCAATAGCTCGAGGATCAGGGCGCCGTCGGGCTCGCGGTTTGGAGGCCACGCCACGGGCCAGGCCTCCGCGTCTGCCGGCGCGGCGGGGAACACGGCGGCGAACAGGGGCACCAAGCGAGCGCCGTCGGGGATGTGAAAATGCCGGCGGGTGAAAAATCGTGTTTGAAAGCAACCCTGTTGAGATCATGTCATGGAGCTCTAGACTGCATTGTCTGATGGATAGTCCCTCCACTCCAAGCTGCAAAATGCTGCTTTAGCCAATCTCCAATTCATCTAGATTTTCCAGCCCCTGGCTGTGCCTTGATCAAGTCAAAGCGTGCCTGAACAGCCCTGGCACCTTAACGCCTGGTACAGTATGTAAATGCAGGTCCTCGCTGTGTCCCTATTCCCGGTTTCCCCCTTGACAGGTAAGAAAATTGTGGGGATATCAAAGAGAAAAGACAAGCAGAAGAAGAGGGGAAGAGGAAAAAAAAAGGAAAAAAAAGGGGGGGGTGGGGGAAGGGAAAAGGAAAAATAGGGCTCTTTTGCATAATCAGAGGGTTCCCCAGAAGTAGTTGGCGTAGAAGAAGCGCGAGAACTTCTTGTCCATGTTGACCACGTGGACGTCGCCCTTCCTGTCGTTCCTCACGACCGCGCGCGCCCACTCGCCGTCCTTGTCGTCGCGCTCGATGTCGATGCCGAGGCTCCTGTAGACCTTGAGGCGCAGCAGGACCTCGTCGTCGACGGGATCGCGCCTGCGGCCCTCCTCGCTTCCCTCGACGCCCTGCAGCTCGAGCTCCTGCAGGCGCGCGGCGAGGTCGGTGGCCTGCTGGGCGAGGCGCTCGGCCTCCATCTCGGCGTCGGACGCGGCCTTTGCGGTGCGGAACTTGTCGGTGTCGAGGCGGGCGATGGAGCTGGCGTGGTCGCTCGAGGAGTGCGAGGCGGCGAGCTCCGAGTGCTGCGCGTTGACCGTGTTGAGCTGGCGGGCGAGCTTCTTGAGGTTGGACTCGGCGGCGCGGACGTGCAGCTCGCGCGCCTGCTGGAGGGTGGAGAGGGACTCTGTGACGCGGGCGACGGCGAGCTTGTCGGGCTGGATGTTGAAGTTGTTGATTGTGTGGTTGATGAGCTGTCAAGTCTTTGTCAGCCTCTTGCTTCTCCAGTCCGTGTCCAAATTGTCCTGATTGTTGCGTTTCCCTGGCTCCAGAGAGAACTCACCGTCGCGGGATCTTCTGCGAGCAACATTTTTGCGAATGGGAAGGCCGAGTCAGCCCTGGTCTCCTGGGTCCTCGTCTGCGTTTGATCCAAGCGATCAAGTCCTCAGGCTTGCTTCGATGAGCATCATGGAGCAATGAAGATAGGTTGTAGGTAATGGATGGACGACTGGATTGATCTCTGGTCTTGACGACTTCGCGTCTCATCATGAAGCTCCGTCTCCACAGCGACGGATGGAAGGAACGACTGACAAGCATCGCGCAAAAAGCGGGGCAGGCACTCCATCCACTACGGACACGCCCCCCCCTCGAAGCCTTCAATGACACACGCCCTTTCAGCCAAAGCTGCGATTCCACAGGCATGAGACGCAACTAGAAATAATTATGGACTTCAAGGAGAGAAGCAGATCAACAACTTGTTGGCAATCAATCCCATTGTCTTGATACTCATACAAACCTCGAAAAACGTCTGTTCCCAGCAAGAAGTTAGTACTCCGTACGAGTAAACAAAACATGGAAGTGCTGCTGTGGCGCGTGCACGCCAACCAGCCACGCCCGATTTGAATTGATGCTTCGCCTTCCGCACCAGCCACAACCAGCCCGCAAACTGGATGAGTCGCCCGCCAGCTTCATCATCATCATCATCGTCATCATCACCAGATGCATTGAGCCATACCTGCTAGATCTACAGATCAGTGACAGACCCAGAGTGTCAATGGTGATCCTCGTTCCAAGTTGTTCAGCTCAACCGGCCACTCGCTCTCGCAGCCTTTGAACCCGCAGCCAAGGCTGACCCATCCATCCCTCGGCTCAGCCTCCAGCCATCACGAGACCAAGCTCCTCCTCCTCCTCCTCCTCCTCCTCCTCCCGCACACCAACCTCAAGACGGTCATTCCTCGAGCCGAGCTTCATTTAGCCAATTCCCTCCTCCGGATCCCTTCGGTCTAGCAATCGAGTACCACAGATCTGAATACCACCTCCTACAACATCTCCCACAACAAGCCAGCCATCGCGACGCACCACGCAGCTCGTCCAACACCCGCCATCATGGTCGCCGAACTCCCTTGTAAGCGCTCCCACGATCCTCACGCTCCTCGTGCGAAATCTAAAACAAAAACATCGCTGACGACTTGCGCGATCCCTTCACAGACGCCCTCGATGCGGAAACGTTCGTTCCCCTCCCGACCATGCGCTGACAATGCTTCCCTTCGCCTTCGCCTTCGCCTTCACCTTCGCCGCTGCTGACGATGATGAATGACACAGGCCGCTGAACCCCTCCGAGCTCAACGTCCTGCGCGCCCAGTACGAGAAGGAGGGCGAGATGGTCGGCGTCCAGACCAAGTTCAACTACGCATGGGTTCGTCGCGCATGCCCCCCCC
>NQYQ01000007.1:14911-34451 GCA_003055925.1 Escovopsis sp. Ae720 | reverse complement strand
GGGGGGGGGGGGGGGGGGGGGGAAGATGGAAAAGAAAAAAAATAGACAGCGGCACGCGAGCCAGGGTTGGATCGGCTTGGGGATCGTCGGTTGTCTTGTTGCGCATCATCATGCTGCTTCATTTGTCGTTTGGGCGCTCGAATCATCAACGCTCTGTTTCTCGTGTGGACCGCATCTATCTCAGAGACCGAGATGGCTCTCCACCATACTATCTCCGTACATATTGATACACGCTAGATCTCTTCATGCGGACCTGGACACAATTTGGAATCATTGATCTCTCTCTTCCCTTGATGCTTTCACGAGTGGCTCTGATCCTTATCCGCCCTGGATTCCAAGCCGGGAGCATCGTTCCGTCGCTACGCACGAGTATCTTGCCATCGGGAAAAAAGGGTCCATCGTCGTCGAAAAGAGATTGCTGCGATTCAGCTTGGCCGTTCACATCTCTTCTCGAATTCAATTCAGAGAGGCACAACCCAGAGACTGTCATCAGATGGTATGTACCAGTAGGGGTATAAAATTGTATTACTAGCTGATGGAAAAGGAATATGAATCTAGGTATAATACCGAGCAACTCCATAATAATAGCAAACAGACTCGAACCAATCATCCCCACTACTACTACTACTAGGCAGTGGATGCCCCGATCCTACAAGGAAAGCCAAGTGGGGAGAGGGATCCTTGGGTCTCGTTCATCCCGCAAGCATCCCCAATACCAAGTTTACCCCGTGTCCCTCTCCATCTCATATCCGTCCAAGCAAGTTCAAGGATACCAGAACTTAGAAAGAAGAGGGTAAGAAAAAAAACAAAAGAGAGAGGGGAGGGGATGTATCAAAGGAGGGAGGAAGAGGCACGTTGTGAAAACATCATGCCGACATGCCCGGGGGAAGACTTCAAGGAAACCGTGAATAACGTGTGGGATATAAAACTTCTCTATGACGACGACACAACAATACTCCTCCCAGCAGGGAGCACCTCTCCCTCGGCAAGGGCCCTAATCTACCGACTTCCAAAAGGGGGCCAGCAACCATCCGAGACCGAGCTCGCGACGCGATCAGAGGGGGCCTCTAAGAGACTCAGACGCAGCGGGAAGATCCAGCGATACACCCGAATGTTGTCTTGTCTCTTCCCCCGCTTGCCTCCCCGCCTCCCTCCCCCCTCTCCCCACCCTCTCCCCTTGACGGCCCGTGGTCAGCAATTATGTTTTTTTCGTCTTCATAAACTGCACTTCCCCGCCATGCACGACCATTCTTCGTAAGGATTTGTGGCTTGTCCTCTTGATCTCCAAGGCAAACTTTTTCTTGACAGCTGATTAGGTGAGGATTTATGATTAAATAAAAAATTGACGAGAAGAGGCAACGAAAGGACAAGAATCGAAGGGAATGAGAGGCGTCGAGCGGGTACTGTATGGACATTCATTGGTACGCAGACATTGATCGTGCAAAGGAGCCAGCCGCCAATCTTTCGAAGGGGTGTGAGAGGGCGTTTATCGGAGAGAAAAGCCCTTCCGCTTGCCCTCTTTCTCCAGCGGTCGCCCGCTCTCGATGCGCTGCTTCTTGTCTTCGAGTTCTTGGCGTTGGCGCTCCAGCTGCTCCTTCATTTCTCGGTGGCGGGCGTAGAGCTCCTCCTCGGACTGCTTAAGCTTGCTCTCCTTCTCGGCCACCTTCTGCTGGAAGACCATCTTCATCTCGGCCTCCATCTTGGCGAGCTTCTGCTCGTGAAGGGCACGCTCCTCTTCCTGCTTGACGGCAGGGTTGACCTCCTTGAAGACGCTGGGGTCTTGCGAGACACCCATAGCGAGCAGCTTGTCGGTACGGTAGTTCTCGTAGAGGATGTTGTTGGTGTGCTCCTTGAGCTCCTCCATGTGGGTTCGGATGAGCATCTGACGCAGCTTGACGAAGTCACAGTGCTCCTCGTTGTCGACCTCGATGATACCCCAGGGGTACTCGCGGCCACGGACCTTGCGGCCATCGGCCGTCTTGATCTCGTTGGTGGCACCGACAACGGCGAAGGGAACTTTGGACATTATCTCAGCGTTCTCGGCAATCGTCTCCTCGTCGTCGAGCTCATATCGAGGGCCCTCGAAGATCTGGATGCCGTGGTACTTGATGTCTGCCAGAATCTGTTGTTTTCCAAGTCAGCATCCGGGAGGATGGTCAGGGGTACTAATGAATCAGGGGCGAGGTTGGGCTTACCCTGAACTTGAAGTTTGTGATCTCCTCGTCGGTGAGGGTGTCAGACTTAGCAATGACGGGAATAAGGTTGACCTTGGTGTGGAGTCGTCGCATGACCTCGATATCCAAAGGCTTGAGGGAGTGGCCGGTGGGGTGGATGAAGAATACACAAGCGTGAATTCTGTTGTCAACAATGTTCATGCGGTTCACCTTGTTCTCGGCGTCAAGGTAAGCATCGAATCGCTGTTCGATGTTGTCGGTGATTGGCCGCCACGACTCATCGTTGTTAACGAAATCGCCGAAACCAGGGGTGTCGACGACGGTCAGTCGCAGGCGAACGCCAGCCTCCTCAATGTCGGCGCTGATGGACTGGATGGTCACGGTCTTGGGGATGATGTCCAAGCTGGGGCCCTTGCGCTCCCGAGGGGGGTAAAGGGAGGTGTTGAAGAGCGTGTTGACAAGCGTGGACTTTCCAAGGCCAGATTCACCTGAGGCGGACTCGCGTCAGTATGACTGAAGGCAATGCAGGGGGCAGAGGCAGTTGAGGGCGAGAGTCACTTACCGACAACCATGACATTGAAGTTGAAGCCCTTGCGCACGCTCTTACGGTGCCACTGGTTGGGCAAGTTGGCAAACCCAACGTAGCCAGTCAGCTTTCGTCGGATGATGTTACGGTTCTCGGCGGGGGCAGCAGGAGGAGGCGCTGTTGGGGCCGAGTCAGAGAGAGCGGTTTGAACGACATCCATCAGAGGCTTGCCAGTGGGAGGAGTCGAGGTGCTGCTCATCATCGGAGATGAGTCGCCGCCGTTTGAAGCTGGAAGAGACATTGTCAGCACGCAGGACATTTCGCAGGAAGATGGCAGGCAAGGTAAATATGTTTCTCTCGTTGACTTGGAAGAGCTCAATGCACCAGAGGATTTCCGGGTCGACGGTGTGTTGGCGCCCGTGCAGAGCGTAGACAAGACGTCATCCTCGGACGCGCAGCCATCGCCTTGCTTCAATGGGCCGCCCCACAGCTCCTCGAGAACGATGGGATTCTCGAGGGACAACTTGGGGGGGTCGTCCACGAGGGCCATGCTACGATAGCACTGCACCGACGTGGGGCACGATGTCGCAGGCGTGGGCTGGCCGGCGCAGCCCTGTCCCGTTGTGAGACTGCTCAGTCGCTTGGCTGTCTGAGGGTGCGACTTGTCAAGACCACAGGATCCGTCAGACGGCCCCCTACTGCCCCTTTCAATGTGCATGCTGCGCGCTCGTAGCCGTGGGACCAGCATGGCTGCAACGGGCTACAAAGGGATCGAAGCTGGGAGGGGGGTTGGGCGGATGGTTCTCGAGACGCGGGAGTGTGATTGACGACGTAGGGAGGAGCAGAACCAAAAAAAAAAACCCGGTAGATGGCGAGAAACGAATGTCGGCAATGAGGGCGTCAGGAGATGGCGGTGGGAGGGCCATGTGTTGACGGATCTCTGCGTGTCCCCTCGTTCTCGTTCCTCATGATGTGGTCGTAGGAGAAGATTGCCCAGGAAACGTCCGGATCCTTCCTTCTCACGACTCGGAAATGAAATGCATAGATGTCACCGATATGACAGAAAGAGCCATCTTACCCATTATGAATGTTGATAGGAGAAGTCGAGGGAAGGAAGGGGTGAATCAGAAGGGAGTTGCTGCTTAGGGTCGTTGTGGAAGGCGCGAGTTGTCTGTGGAAGGAAGGAGGTCAAGGTCAGCCATGAGACGTTTTCTGAGTGAAGAAAGAGCAGGAGGAAGGAGGCTCCAGGGAAGGAAGCAAGGGGAAGGAGAAGGGGGGTGAGGGGGGGGAAAGGCCAAGGGGCTGCGTGGCCCTTGAGAGCGCGCACAACGCGGTGCAGCTGTGATTGCGCTCGAGGAAGAGAAGGTGGCCGCCAGCGCTCAGGGAGAGAGAGGAGGAGGAGGGGGCGGAAGAGGAGAGGGGAGGTTCGGACGTGAGCTGATGGAGATCGGTAGAGGCGCGATCGCGATTGTGAGGCAATCAGACGAAGGGGACGGGACTCGAAACCGCGGCGAGAGCCGGATCAGGAATCCACGGCAATGGAGAGAGAATGGATTGATGGATTGCAACTTCTCGCAATCCGGGAGACGTGTCGGGTCGGCCGCAACTCACCAGTCGAACAACAGAGGGTCAGGATCTACCGTGGTAGATCAGATCAGATCAGACTCCGGGAGATGGACGCGTAACAATAAGGGGGGTGGCCGTCGAAGGAATGATTGACCCTGCTCTCTGAAAGATGGCCAAACGGTCGTGGGAGAAAGAAGAAAATCGATATTATCTGGCACTGGAAAGGCCGGGTAAAGGAAGTAGCAATGATGCGGAACGGCGACGGACGACGACGACGACGACGAAGAGAAGACGGGAGGGAGGAAGAAAAGAAGAGGCCAGTTGCGAGAGTTTGGAGGAAGACGGAGCGGTTTGGCCGCGGTGACGGGGAGGAGGAATTTGTGGAAGTGCACACTGGTACCTGTAGTAGGCCTGGCCTATGGGGGTTGGCTGGTCGTTTCGCAGGAGCGCAGCAGCATAAAGCACCGCCAGAAGTACGGAGTACGAGTAGGAGAGAGCGAGCGAGCGAGCGAGCGAGATCCAGCAATCAATCCGGGTTGGATGGATCAATCAATCAATCACTGCAATCAATGGGCCAATTCGATTGGGCGGATGGATGGAGGGATGGATCGGCCGCGAGTGAGCTAAGAAATCAAATGGATGGATGGATCCATGGATCATGATCATGAGCACCGGGGGAAGTCAGTGCACGCTCTCAGCGCGCTGGCGGCGCCCCTGGACAGTGCTGAGAGGGCCCGGCTGCTACTCCGTAGTAGCGCCTGGAGTCGCTCTGCGAAATAGGGGGCGCACCTCGCGCCATCCCCGATGTGGACTAGCGCGCCAGGGGCTACCGCACTTTGGACAGGTTCGGACCAGAAGTACATGTACCTGTACCTGCGTGCCCGCGTGGTTCCGAGGTGGATCCGGTCAAGTTGAATCCACTTTGAGGCGCGTATGTGGTCTGGAGGTTGCTGATTGGCCATTGTCGGTTTCTCTTGCTGCTCCAGCCACATTGTGCAGGGTCACAAACCACTGCCCCGTTCCTGTGGCGTCGCGCGGATCCGGCTTGGCTCCAACTTCCACGCGTCCAGGCGTTGCTCTACAAGTACCGGTACTCGTACATGTACGACTCCTGCAAGGCCTGGATTGATCCCGTCGTCTCCCTGTCGTCGTCGATGGAGATGGGGAAGGGGATGGGGAAGGGGGGATGTTCCCGGGATCAGTACATACATACGGACCCGGGACAAGTGCCACCTCACTGTGCCGGTATGCTGGCATTGATCAATTCATCGAGGGGCAGTTTCAAGGTACGAGTACGAGTATAAAGGAGAATCCAAACCCATGGCCGGACGCCGAGCCATACCCCTCCCGTAGTAGCCCTGAAGGAATGGACATCTACATATCTTCTCTACATGTACTCCGTACTCAGAGGTGAAAAGCCCGTACGCCGTACGAATACTACACTGGTAGGCAGCACTACGGAGTACTCGTTCTCTTAATTAGTACGGAGTACTGCTTCCCAGATGCCTCCTCGATGACGGAATTCAGCCCTCTAGGACTAATCTCATCCAGGCATCGGCAGAGGCACAGAGGCGTGATGCATCCAGGTACCCGAAACCTTGGTAGTTGAAGCCATCAAATAGGAGGCCGTCCTTCTAACGCCTCTATCCATCATGTTTCATCAACTTCAGGGCACCCTCCGTACTACGGAGTACCTACTCCGTACATCTCTCACCACCAGCACTGACCTGTACGAGTACTATACTCCGTACCTAACCTCAGCATCTCCTCCGTAAACGTACTGCCAAGTACGGAGTAAAGAACATCACTTCATCCAAGTTGGAGGGGGAAAAAACAAATTCGAAACGTCTCTTGCGGTCTGCGGCCTGGCGGACTCCCTAAGGTGCTACTGGTACGAGTACTACGGGAATCAGGGTGTACATGTACCTATACGGGCCGTGACGCGGTGTCCTCGGGCACACATGCAAGTACGAGTACATGTACTCCCTCGTGGCTTCATGTACGATGCCGCCCCAAATGAAGGCCAATTACACGTACTCCGTAATTTAAAAGGAGTTTCAGGGAATCGAGCTGTCGTCGGAGCCGCTCCCCCACAGAACGCCTGTCAGGCCTTTTTGCTTCAGACTTTCGGCTACCGGGAGGTGTGGCAGACGTTTACCCCTATTGGTCTGCCGATACGGTGTCAGGAGGCTTCTCATCCCAGAGCGAGCACTCCTGATTCTCCTGTGGGGGGGTCCGTAGCTTTTTCTTTGTTTTGTTGTTTTCGAACAGAGGTCTCGCTCGGAGTGCCAAGTTGCTTTTCTAGGCAGTACTACTCCGTAGTAAGGATGACTCCCTGCGCCCCATTCATCCAGTGTACCGAGGATGTGTTCATTCCTGTGAAACAGGAGTCTTTATCCATACCTAGAGATCCATCAATGTGCACCATACGGAGTTGTCGGTGGAAACTGGTGGAAGCGGAGGGTTATAGTGTCCGTGATCCGGAGGGGCATACGCTCCTATATCCGCTATACCTAACTGTAATATAGTAAATACTTAAAAAAAGGGATGGATTTATATACTTAGATATATCTTAAATACTTATACCCCTCTTAGCTTAGCTAGAAAGGTTATAAAAGTTAGTTAAGATTATTAATATTATATTTATTATTATATATATTATTATGCCTTATTTTAGGACTATTATATTAAGAGTTATAAGCTTATAAGGATAACCTTATAGGAAATATCTATAACTTCTCTAACTTTATTGCTATTATCCTAATCTTATAAATAAAGCTATTACTATCTCTTTTTTATTAAATAATAAATTAATTTTATTAAAAAATAGATAAATATCTACTTATATAAAAGGCTAAAGATATTTTAAAGTTAGATTTTTTTTTTAAAGATAAAAACCTATAACTAATAATAAAGAATAATATTAAAAGCCTTTATTTATATTAAAAAAGGTAAATTAAAAAATAAGATTACTTTTATAACCCCTTAAGATTAATTTAAGGATAAACCTAGTATTATTAATCTATTATAAAAAAGATCTTTTCTATAAAGAGAAATATACTAATAATAATAATAATATACTAATAATTATATACCTTATTTAGCTAACTATTAAATACTTACCTTATCTTCCTATTTTACTTAACTTATTAAATTTTAGATTAAATAGAAATTTAAGTTATTATAGCTAGAAAAAGATAATTTAAATAACCTCTTTTAGCTAGATTATATTATTATCTTAATTATTAAGTATTACTTCCTACTTCTTAATCTTTTTTAATCTTTTTTTAATATAGATATAGTTAGAGCCTTAATACTCCTAGAGCTAAAAGGCAGGGCTAAGTAGTTTAGCTAAATCTATATAATTAGAGAATTTATAAAGCCTTATAAAATATAAATATATATTAATCTAGATAACCTTATAAACCTTAAGTTAAGAGACTAACCTAACTTAATTAAAAAAGCTAAATTTATAAACTTACTTAAAGAAAGAGATTATTTAATATTAAATTTAAATTTACTAAAGGTAGATATTAAAGTATATAAAAAAGAATTTAATCTTTAGTCCTACTAAATAAAGATTATTAAAAAGGTCTAGGAAGTTAGAAATATAGAATACTAAATAAACCTAATAAAGTAAAAAGATAATAAAATATAATTTAAAAGAAATTCTACTTTTTTTAATAATATTAGTATTACTATTAGGGTATTAGTATTAGTATAATTTTAGGAATAAGGAGATACTATATATAATATTAATTTCTTTATTAAGAAACTTAAAAAAAGAATTGCTTTACTAGTAAATTATAATTAAGATTAAGTAATTAAAAGGTTTTAGGAATATATAAGGACTAAAGAAAGTTATAATTAATTAATATAGTTAATATAATTTAAGACCTATTAGAATAAATATTAGTAATATAATATTATTATAGTTAATAAAGAAATTACTATTAATTCCTTTTTTTAATCTATTAGATTATTCTTTTTTATTTAAAATAAAAAGATAAATAATAAATTAATTAAAAATAACTAGAAAATAATACCTTTAATAATAAAGAATATTATAAAAGACTTTAAACTTTATATTATAAGATAATACTAAGTTAATATTAATAATAAAGAATAGTATACTAAGGTAATTAATAAACTATATACTAGTAATAAAACACTATTAATACCTTATCTAAGATATAGCCTTAACTATAGATATAACCTTAAAGGCTAGTAGAAAACTTACTAGGTATTCTTAGCTATTTATAACCTTATTATTAATTAAGGCCCTTTACTAATATATAAATTAAAAGATAACTTAAAAGAGAAGGTTAATTAGAAGCTTAAAGATATACCTAAAGATAATAAGGCTATAAAAGCCTAGCTAAAGGCTAAATAGGATATTAAGATTACTAGTAAAGTAAATACTAACTAAAAGAAGATAAAAAAGAAAAAGAAGGTAGTGTTTAAGGAAGTTAATAGTAAAGATAAGATTATAAGAATTAATACTTAGAACCTTTCTAATATATTAATACCTATAATTATAGTAGTTATTATTAGAGTTAATAATATAAAGAATACTAAGAAAGCTAAAGATAATACCTTAAGAAACGCTATAATCTTTAACTTAGGATTAAATACTAATATTTTTAATAACCTTAACTTCTTTTAAGAAGATATATTTATTTAGAATATAATAGATATTATTAAAGTAAGAGATTTAAAATTAATGCCTTTAGGATAAGGAAAAGCTATAATAAAAGTTAACTTTAGAAAAACTATAGTAATTACTAATTACTATTATATACCTAGAATATATACTAATATTATTTTAATATTTTACTTTAATAAAAATAGTTATTATTAAAATACCCTTTAAAATTAGATTATTAATAAAACTATAAAGAAAATACTTATATATTTAATAGTTAATTATAAATAATATATTTTAGTAAGAAAGATCCTAAAAATAGTTAATTAAATTAAGACTATTAAAAATATATTTATAATATTAACTTAAGTATTTAATTTAAAAGATCCTAAGCCTTTAGCTTAAGGTACTAGTAATTTTTAGTATTATTATCTAGAATATATAGGTTAGAGAGCATTAGAATAAGCTATAGAGATAGTCTTAGGGATAAAGATTATAAGATTAAGGACCTATAAGTATAAAATCTATACTATAGGCAAAGCTTATTAAGTTATCTTTAGAAACAAGCCTAAGATACTTCTATAAGGAGCTAAAGAAATTCTTAGCGTTAATCTTTAATACTAGTTAAAATAAGCTTATAATAGATATTATTATTAAGTTATCTTTACCTATATAAATACTAACTTCTATTTTTATTTTTTTTTATAAAGAAACCTAAGATTAAGTTAGCTAGAGCTTATATTTAGAATATAATATAAATATAATTTAATATATATATTAAAATCTTATAATTAGATAATAAAAAGGTACTTTTTATAAAAGTAAAGATTAAAAAGATTAATAATAATAGAACTAATATTTATTTATTATCTTTATTATTACCCTAATAAAATAGCTATATTAAGAGGTTAGTAATAGTAGTTAAAGAAAAATTAAAGGTTATAATAATTAATATAAACCTACTAAAGGAAATATAAGTAAATATATACTATACCGCTATCTATTTTCTTAATTAAACGCTAACTTAAAATAAATCTAGAAAATAATTAACGCTATATAAGAAATAATAGTTATAGATAAGGAAAACTAACCCCTTATTCTCTTACCTACTTAAAGACCTAAAGCTAAGGATATTTTACCTAAAGGTATTTAATTATATTACCTATCCTATTAAAATTAAAGTCTTAAAAGCTATTAAAAATTCTAAGAAAGTTAAACCCTTTAAGCCTAAGGCATATATAAAATACCTAGTAAGATATAAATCGTTAACCTAATATATAATCTAGATCCTATCTCTATAGATAAGGAAGATTATAAAAACTACTAATATTATATTTAATAAGTCTATAATATACTATCCTAATTAAAAAAAGGAAGCTAAAAGATTTAAAGAATATACTTACTAAATCTTAGAGTTAATAAAGATATATAAGATTAGTAATACTAATACTCTATAAGACTTAGGACTAGATTAATCTATAGGTATTAATATTAGCTAATTTAATTAAATTAACCTAAATATAAATAAAAATATAAAAATAATTAATTATAATATAAATAATAATACTAATAGTAATAAATAAGTTTCTAATTATACTACTAATTATATTATAAAAAGAGAGGTAAATAATAATACTAATAGTATTAAAGAAGGAAAAAAGTAAGGAGATTAGAAAGATATAGTAAATAATAAGGTTAAAGGTTAAAGGGTAACCTTAATAACTTAGCTAGATTAACTAATAAAAGGCTATAAAAAATTCTCTATAGATTACCTAAAAGTAAGAAAAGAGGTAAATTAACCCTCTTAAAGCAGTAATAATAAGTAGAATTAAGGTAGTAAAGAATAGTAAAATCCTAATATCCTTTATTAACCCCTTTAACCTATAAACCTTCCTTCCTTTCTAACCTCTCTAATACTAACTATACTTCCTATACTATAACTTAGTAACCTTTAAAGACTAAATTACCTATTAATATAAATAGCTAAGACCTTAGATTTTAAAGATATCCCTAAACTTAATTTAAAAGATTCTATTAATTCTAATATAAAATATAGATAGTAAATAGATTATAGAAAAAGGAATAGGGAAGACTCCTTAGAAGATAACTATAAGAGATAATAAGTTAATTAAATTACTTATACCTTTATTAACCTTATAATCTTTAAAGCTATTATATTTAAGATATATATTAATAATATACCTTTACTTTCTTAATACTTTATTTAAGTAAAGAAAAGCTTATTTTTTAAATATTAGGTTATTATAATAAAATATAAGATTAAAAAGTAAATAAAGATAAAGATATTTATTAAGACTCCTATTTAATAGATCCCTTACTAATCCTTAATCCTATTAAAGTAGGTATATATATATAAATATAATAAGAATAAATATATTATAAGATTTAAAGTATAGCTAATAGCCTAAGGAGATTATTAAAAGGATCTTTATAAAAAGGATACCTATATAGCTACTCTTATAGTAAGTTCTTTTTATTTTCTTTATACTTTATATTATAAGCTTAACTAAAAAACCTAATAGTATAATATTATTAATATATTTCTTAATATAGACCTAAATAAAGATATCTTTTATAATATACTACCTAGCTTTCTAAAGCCTAGCTTCTATCTTAAGATATTAAAGGCTTTATATAGATTATAAAGATTACTTAAGCTATAATTTAATAAGATTACTAAATACTTTAAAGACTATAGATTTTACTAATATAAAAAGGACCCTTATATATTTATTAAGAAAAATATAATTATCTTTTTCTTTATTAATAATATTATAATCCTTTATAATAAGAAAGTAAAAAAGAAATTTAAGGAATTTAATTATAATCTTAATAAATTATATAAAGTTAAATCTCTTAAGGAATTAAAATAGTTCCTTAGTATTAAGATTATCTAGAATTAAAAAATAAAGGAAATATAGCTCTATTAATTATCCTATATAATTACAGCTACTTAGAAATTTATCCCTAAATAACTAAGAGGGTAGAGAAAGAAGCTGCTAATACTATTACTAAAAGAACTAATATATCTAAATAAAGGATAGGTAATAGAAAAAGAAATCACTTATTATACCTCTTTAGTTAATATAATTCTTTATCTATTATACCTTATAAGAATTAATCTTGCATTTTTTATAGCTAAGCTAGCCTAATATATAAAGAACCCCTTAAAGTATTATATATAGCTTACTAAAGGAGTCCTTAAATATACCTACTATACTAAAAACTAATATCTATATTATATAGCTAATAATAAAATAAATATACTTTTCTTATTTTCTAATATATCTTTTATAGATAATAAAGTAATAAGGAAATTATTATAAGGCTATATATTTTAGATATTTAGTAAATTAATTATATAAAAGTTATTCTAATAGAATACTATAATAATATCTTTAATTAAAGCTAAATTATTAGCTCTTTCTAATATAGCTAAGGAATAGATAGCTCTTAAGAGATTATTAAAGGAATTAAGCGTTAAAATTAGCTTAAATAATATAGCTTTAATCTAATATAATAATATATAGACTATATAAATTATTATAAATAATTTATAAAAGGTTTAGATAAAGCTAAAGTATATTAATATTTAAGGATATTAGCTTTATAAAGCTTAATTAAAAGGGATTATTAATATAAAGTAGTTACCTTTAGTAAAAACCTTAGCTAATAATCTTATAAAGGCCCTAATAAGTTAATAATAATTAGAATTTATTAAGCAACTAGGTCTAATTAATAAACCTAATAATACTATAAATAATAATAAAAAGATCTCTAAATAACCTTATTTTTTATATTTTATCTAGATTATTATCTAAAGGGGTATATTAGTAAAAACTAATAAAAGTAAAGGGTTATAGTATCTGTAATCTAGAGGGGCATATACTCTTATATCCGCTATACCTAACTATAATATAATAAATACTTAAAAAAAGGAATAGATTTATATACCTAGATATATTTTAGATACTTATACCCCTCTTAGCCTAGCTAGGAAGGTTATAAGAGTTAGTTAAGATTATTAATATTATATTTATTATTATATATATTATTATGCCCTATTTTAGGACCGTTATATTAAGAGGAGTACATCGAATCAATCTAATTTCAATCCATCGCAGGTCCCGCGCATCGTGTGCACACATCAATACATATGTATCTTCTAGTGTCCTACCCTACAGCGGTCAAGTCTGGATCTCGACGCCTTCAGGCCTGGGAGGCGCTGCACATCGCCAGAGCTGGCATCACCATCAGAAAGCAGCCACATCCAGTTGGGCCGGCTAGAAATGGATCTCGATTTTTCGGTGGTCGCTTCGGCCGATTTTACATTTCATCTCGCCGGTTTCCATCTTCCATTTGTCCCAGATCATCACAAGACTGCCTGTTGGCTCGCAAAGAACTTCTTGGACTCGGCACACCTCTCGCTCTTGCACGCCGGACACCGGAGTCCGAGCTGCTGCGAACACGCCTGGCCCGCGGCGAGATGCGACTTGGCCAGGTCCGCCAGCGCCTGGATGAAGACCGGATAACCGTTGAGGCTGTCGACCCGCTTGATCGTGTCCGCGTGCCCGCTCTCCCCGATGACCTCGTGGTCCAGCTCGTACAGCGTCTCGATGTGGTCGGACGTGAAGGCGATCGGGATCAGCACGAGGTCCTTCTGGCCCTTGGCCACGTAGTTCTCCACCGTGTGGGACGTCTGCGGCCCGAGCCACGCCTTGGGGCCGACCTGCGACTGCCAGCAGAGCCTGTACTGGTTGGAGAACCCGAGCCGCTGCATCACGGCGTGGACCGTCGCCGCGACTTCGGCCGGATACGGGTCGCCTGTATGCCATGTGATCAGCTTTTAAAGATTCCTGGTCCAGAGATGGGTCGCGCGGGACGGATGGTCCGACCGGGAGAGCATACCTCGATTGACCACAGACATGGGCAAGCTGTGCGCCGAGAACAGGAGGACCACGTTCTTCCGCCGCTCCTCCGGGTATTCCGCGAGCTTGGCCTCAATCAGCTGGGCAAAAGACTCCACGAGCCCCGGGTGCGTCGGCCACCGGTCGATGACGCTCCATGTGATCGAGCCGTCCCCGGTCTCCGTGGCCTTTTTCCCCTCCAGCCGGTTCCGCCACTTCCACAGCTCGTTGAGGCTGCTCCCCGTCGTCGAGCACGAGTACTGCGGGTACTGCGAGAACGCGACCGCCCTGCCGCCCCTGCCGTTGCCGAAGCCGTCCGCGAGCAGCTTGGTGTACATCTCCTCGGTGAGGGGGTTCGCGTATCGGAAGGCGACGTACGGCTTATGCGGGGCCGTCTCGGGGCTGATCTGGTCGAGGATCTTGCACATCTCGGCGCTCTGGTACTCGGACCACTTGCGGATCGGGGACCCGCCGCCGATGGCATCGTACTGCTTCTGGATCTTGGGCGTCCGCCTCGCCGAGATCAGCGGCCCGATGTAGGACTGGAGTCGTCCGAGGGGGATGAGGTCTCCGTCGGCCTGCGTGGCAAATTCAATGTCAGCGCCACGAGCGGCTCACGCCATGGGGATTGGAAGAATTGTGAGCCTCCGAACGGGAAACCCAGCCAAAAAAAAAACTTACAAACAGCCTGCTGAGGAAATCGCCGACTTCGTTTGTCGTCGAGGGTCCTCCCATGTTGAGGAAGACCATGGCCGTCGGGCCCTTGGATCCTGTCGCATCCTGGGTGACGGGGTGGGCGGGAATGGCTAGGCGCCTGGCATGCTTGGCGACTTGCGGGAGGACCAGCCTCGGTGCCGGTCCTCTGGAAATGCCCTGGAGCATTGACTGTTGGGTTGAGAGTCTCAATGCCATCTTTCTGAAGCATCAAGTTGAATCGTGGCAAGCTGGACGAGCTTCTGGTCCGCCGCTCGAGACCGATACTGTAAGTCTGTACCCGCGAGTTACCGGGCTTTGCCTGTCCGCTGCGAGGGCCATGATGTAACCCCTCCGTACAGCTCGTAGTGGCTCAGCTTGCACTAAAGATTGACGTGCATAACGCATTCCCGCCTCCACCTGATTTTTGATGCTCCATGCAGTTGTTGAGTCCCACATGCAGGTAAAAGGACCCCTTTAGGGCAATATGCCCCGAGCTTGCCGAGAGATCCCGTGATATTGCATATAGCTGGTGAGGTGGCCGTCACACTGTCTCCTCACGTGATTGCGCGCTCCGTCGCGATGCTGCCTGTTCCCCGTCGCGGTCGCGGGGCTTTGCGTCGTGGCACCTTAACACCAGATTTCATTGCAATGGCATGAGGCACGTTCATCCTTTGTCTTGAACATTGACCTAATTTGAAAGGCCTTCAACTATGGCGAATCCAGGCGATGAGTACAATCGTGAGGGGGAGGAGGATGAGCAGGAAATCGACGAGACTGTCAGTACCGCCAACTACGCGCCTCCAGCTGATCGGTCGTCTGTCTAATGCTTGTTGCAGAACTTCAAAGCTCAGAAGGATGCGATTCTCATGGCGATTGAAGTCAGCGGCTCAATGCTGAAGGATCCGCCCTTTTCGGACGAGAAGAAGGCAGATCTCGATTCTCCCCTGCGCGCGGCGTTGAAATGTGCATACCATCTGATGCAGCAGCGTATCATATCCAACCCGAGGGACATGATGGGAATCCTCCTCTACGGCACCGAGAAGACCAGATTCAGAGACGACGCTGACGGACGGGGAGGCTCGGGATACCCGAACTGCTACCTCTTGACCGACCTTGATATCCCCGCGGCCGAGGACGTCAAGGCGCTGAGAGAGTTGGCTGAGGAGGGCGAGGACGAAGAGGGGATCCTGGCCGCCGCTAGCACGGACTCATTGTCGATGGCCAACATGCTTTTCTGCGCGAACCAGATCTTCACGACGAAGGCGGCTAATTTTGGGAGTCGCCGTCTGTTCATAGTCACGGACAACGATGATCCTCATGGGTCTGACAAGGCAGCCAGATCTGCCGCCGCGGTGAGAGCCAAGGACCTGTACGACCTCGGCATCACCATTGACCTTTTCCCTATCGCGACCGGAGACTCAATCTTCAACGTTGGCAAGTTCTATGACGTGAGTCTTCAGCGTAGATATTTACCCAGGGCCGGTGCCGTGCTTTGCTGATCTTCAAAAGGATATCGTCTACCGTGACCCTAGTTCCGGAGGCAACGGCATAGAAACGCGCACATCCAAGTCCGGACATGGCTTGACGCTCTTGAAATCTCTTACTTCCAACATCAACTCCAGACAGATCCCGAAACGATCCATGTTTAATATCCCGTTCGAAATCGCCCCCGGACTGAGAATATCCGTCAAGGGGTACAATGTGGTCCATCGGCAAACGCCCGAGAGGTCCTGCTATGTCTGGCTCGATGGCGAGAAGGCACAAATCGCCACGAGCGAGACAACCCGAATCGCGGACGACAGTGCCCGAACGGTGGAGAAGCACGAGGTCAAGAAGGCGTACAAGTTTGGCGGCGAGTACGTCTACTTCACGCCAGAGGAGCAGAAGCAGCTGGTGGATTTTGGCCCGCCCATCATCCGCATCATCGGCTTCAAGCCCCGGGATAGTCTTCCCAAATTTGCTGGCGTGAGGAAGTCCACCTTCATACACCCCAATGAGGACGACTACATTGGATCCTCGCGAGTGTTTTCGGCTCTGTGGAAGAAGCTCCTTGATAGCCGCAAGATTGGCATCGCCCGGTGCTTGCTGCGGTCGAACGCTAATCCCATGCTTGCGGCCATCATACCCTCGGGCACGACGCTCGAAGAGGCCGAGTCTGATGAAGCTTCCGGTCTGCCCGCGGGACTCTGGGTCTACCCCCTTCCTATGGCCGATGACATTCGTGACGTGAAGCACAACTCGGGCGACCAGCGGGAATGCTCCGACCAGCTCAAGAGTCACATGGGCGACATCGTCAAGCAGCTCAAGCTTCCCAAGGGGAGATACGACCCTAAGAAATACCCAAATCCAGCCCTACAGTGGCACTACAGGATTCTGCAGGCAATTGCGCTGGAGGATGAGCTACCCGAGGAGGCAGAGGATTTGACCGAGCCCAGGGTCAAGGCCATAGGCAAGCGCGCTGGAGGCTTCATCGAGGAGTGGGCTGAGAGATTGCGAGAAGACGGAGCGGCGGAAGCATCCAGAAGCCGGAAGGTGAAGAGAGAAGCGGACGAGGAGGACCCCGAGCGTCCTGCGAAGCATAGGAGGCCAGCAGCATCCCAATCGGCGTCGTCCATGTCGAAGCCGCAGCTTTCTGTTGCTGTGAGGAGTGGCAGCATCAACGGGATGACTGTGTCACAGCTAAAGGACATTTTGAAGGCACAAGGGCAGAGTACGCTCGGGAAGAAGTCGGAGCTGATTGAGAGGATAGAGCAGCTTGTCGAGCGCAAGAGGTGAGCTTGCTGGCCTACGAGTAGCAGGCATGGCATTTTTTTTTTTTCGTTCCTTTTGATTCTTTGAAAAGAAGAAATCCTAGGAAAATTACCTCCAACTTTATTTTCTGCACACACAGCACGCCTTGAGCATGATGGGATTCTTGATCTTCTCCTGGCCGTCCAGAGGAGTTGGGACTTGAAGTTAATCGGAATTGTCAAAGACGATGATGCCATCACCGGCGTGCTGAGTCAGCGAGATGCTTACGTACGCGTCGCAGACTTCAAGATCTAGGTATTTGGCGCGAATTTTGGTTGAGACGCGTGATTCAGCCCACGCCCCCTCCCACTGTATTCGCACCCCCACCATTGGCGATGATTCCACCCGCAGTACATGTATCTTGGAACGCAGCCCTTTCACGACCGAAATTCCACCTGTCGAAACCCAGTCAGTCAATGGTCTCCGCCGAGAAGTGCCGTCTCGCAACCGCGTTTCGCCTCTTCGCAACCATCGTGCCGCCTCAGAAGACACCCGACAGGATCCGACTTCTGATAACCTCGAGCAAACCTGGCCATCCGTGTCGCCGAAGCGCTGCCGCTTGATTCTTTGACTGAGGGTACTATCTACCGGTAGTCTCGACCAGCGCGGGCTTCTCATGGCGGATTTTTTGGCGGGCTTCAACTTCCGCGAATCACTCCCCAGCCAAGCGAGCGAGCGGTCTTGTGCCTCCCTAGAGGAGGCCCAGTCGCGACTGCGGGACATCTTCAGCGCCAAGGTCACGCCGACGAGGGCCGAGCATGTTGCGACGACGCTGGAGCTGGCGGGCTCGGCCCAGCTGATGCTCGAGAAGGAGAACGATGGCCTCGACGGGCTCGGCAGCATAGACCCTCTGCTCGGCGGGCTGGCGGCGCTCAGCGCGGCCAACGAGAATGCCGAGGGCGGGCTCCGGGCCGTCATGGCGAGCGACGCCCTGACGAACCAGCCCGCCGACAACCCGGTGCTCCAGCGGTCCGTCGCAAAGGCCATCATCAACGGGCTGGGCGCGTTGGACGGGAGCGAATGGACCGTCAAGGGGCTCTCTCGCGGGACCGAGGGCTGGAAGTTTGTCTACATCTGCAAGGGCTCGGTCAACCACTGGAACCGGCAGAACAAGAGCCAGGTCAAGACGCTCGTCGCGGATTGCACCCACGGCGAATCGGATCCTCAGCTCACGGGTGCGTGCTCTTTCACCCGATCTTTTGCTTCTTCTTCTTCTTCTTCTTCTTCTTCTTCTTCTTCTTCTTCTTCTCCCTCCTCTTCTTCAACAAAATGAAATGAACTTGTTGACTGACTTGAAAAACTAGGCCGACCGGCGTTTGATTGCAGAGGATCGGTCACAATCTCGTTTTCACGCGGCAGCCGGACGATATCCATCAAGTACGACCACACACCGCTGCATAAGACCGTCGCCGAGCTCGCGGCATTCTTCGCACCACCCCCGCCACCAACGCCACCTCCAAGGCCTCCCACACCCGTCGCCGAGAAGCGAAAGACGCCCAAACGACCGCCGTCGGAGAAGAATCAGCGGAAGTCAGACAAGCCACCGAGGGATCCTAAGGCGCCCAAGGCGCCAAAGACTCCAAAGACTCCCAAAGACCCGAAAACACCAAAAGAACCCAAGGAGAAGGGAGCCTCCAAGAAAAAGAAGAGAAAGACCGGCGATGGTGGGCTGGGCCAGTCAGATGATACTGGGGCCCACGCGGCAGCGGGCCCTTCGCAGACAACAACTCAAGATTACATGACGGCCGCAAATGCGGCTTCATCGACAAATCTAGCCAGCCAAGCGCAGGCCGGTCCTGGTGGAACGCTGTCCTTGGTGAATGTGTCGCCCGAGGAGGCTGCGCGACGGCGAAATGCCGCAGCTGTGATTTTGAGAGAAGCCGGCGTGGATCCGGAGTCTCTATCACCGGAGCAATTCAACATCTTCGCGAATCAGTCACCAGAGCTCCAGAAGGAGTCCCTAAATATGCTGGTCAAGTACGGCGCAGAACGTCTTCGGATCGTACACCCTGGGAACAGGGAGGGTTCGGCCGCGTCCGGCCATCATGCTTCCAACACGCATAATGGGGCGGGCAATGTCCAAGCCACACCAACTGGCCCCGTCACGACCGGCGAGCTGGCGCTGCAGACCAGAGGCAATGGCCGGGGAGGCACCGGGGAGGACGAGGATGAAGCAGCAGACGCCGCCGCAAACCTCGAGAGCTCTGGATTCAGG
>NQYQ01000006.1:1157436-1170267 GCA_003055925.1 Escovopsis sp. Ae720 | reverse complement strand
CCCCCCCCCCCCCCCCCAAGGCCTCCTATTCCTGATCTCCGTTTGAGCCACAAATCAAGACTCCCTGTTCAATCCTGGCTTCTGTCCTTCAGCGACGCTCGATCTACTCCGTGCCCCTTTTTGATTTCGAGATTTGGCGACCATCGGCGGGCGCACGGAAAAAGTGGATCATGTCAGCCCCCCTTGCCGATTCAAGTTCTCCACACGTGGCCTGGACGCCCCGAGAGAGCATCTGCCGGCATCCATGTATCAGTTTCCCTTCCTACTACTGGCCTAGGCATCCAACCTCAACGCCGATTTCATCGCCTCGACAGGCCATTCGAAAGCCTGACGGACGTCCCCAGCAACGGCAGCTCCAACCGCCCTCGATCCGCGCAGATTCAGTAGTCGGCCAACCAATGCAACTTCTATCGATCATCCAAGGCGCGGCAGAGGAGCGCCCCAATTCGCCAAACATTCGACTTCATCCACTCTGTCAGGAAATCAAGAGCAGGCGAAGGAGAAGTGCTGTACTCTGTACGCCGGACTGCATACTGCATTTGGTCGACTCTGCATGCCTTACACGGGTAGCACGATGCCGCTAGGTGACATCTCATCTATTCTCTGGCGTTGCACGGGAGAAAAGGCTGCTCCTCCTCGATCTCCCCCTCGCCCCCTCGCGTTGGACGCTCCGCCCCGTTCCTCCACCCCTGATTCTCTGCCAGCACTATCTCCTGCAGGCCAATTTGATTGCTTGGGCTGCACTCGCCAAACCAAGAACCCCCCCTTTTTTCCTCTTCTCAAGTCTCGCAGGTACAAATACACCAGACAGTGCCGACAACATGTTCATGCCGTCACCACCTCCATCCTCCTGCCTCCCCCTTTACAAACCTTTCCAGGCCGAACCCCCCTCCTGCCCACCCCTACCCCTGCAGCGCTGGACACCGGACACAAGATCACAACATTGAAGTCTCTTGAACCGCGCCCCATGACGCTTCTAGAACTATTGGTTCCTCCATTATTCTCGTGTCACTTCGTTTCCCCTTCCTGGTCCAGAACGAGCCCGCCCCGTCAGGTCACCGATCATCCATTATCTGACACGATTCGTGGAGGTATATCGATGCCCAAAACCGCCGCTCTCATACACGCATCCTCCAAATGACTCGTGTACCGGGTCAACACTGACTGCACGAGGACCCGGAATTCCATCGACACCCATTAATCATCGCAAACGCACGATTTCCTTGCGGGACGGGACGGCCACGGAGGAGTTGGTTTCATGAAAAACAGCCGCCTGAGAATGAAAAGAAAATAAAAATTGAGTGATATTTCCAAAATAAAAATAAAAATAAGCAAACAACAACCTCTGACCCAATGACCTCATGAGGATCTTCTCCCCGTGTGTATAATTATCTACAAAATTCTCATTACTGGTTTTTGTTTAATGTTCGTAACCGGCGCCACGTTGCCAAGGACTAGAGACGTGCAAGGTTAGACACTGTATGACCCCGAAATTTGATGGCGTGCGACATCTCGGGTGCATCGTTCTAGAAGGGATCGGAGGAAGAAGCTTACCTGGCGTTGTTGGCGGTGCGGAAGCTGGCTGGGCTGGCTCCGTCCATGGGCCGCTGCATCTGGCTCATGGGCGACGTCGTCTGAGAGCGCATGTGCGGGTCGGCCGGCGGGAACAGGGTGGCCGTGCTGCCGAGGCCCGGCTGGAAGGAGTGCTGGGACTCGGCGGCCTGCGGGGTGATGATGGACGTTGGCGGGGAGTCGGAGTCGTTGTCGCCCTTGATGTTGAAGACGGACTTCTCGCCGCGGGCGGTGGCGGCGAGGGCGTCGAGCTCCATGTTGGAGTGCAGCTGAGTCTGGGACTTCATGAAGGATGCGCGGTCGTCCGCCATGAATTGGTAGCGGGCGTCGGGGTCCTTGCGGAAGATGGAGAGGATGGTGGAGATGAGGACGGTGAGGATGAGCGCGAGGGAGAGGATGGCGTTGAGGACGAAGAGGACGACGCCGACGACGCCGACGGCGAGGCCGGGGGCGTCGAAGATGTTGGTGAAGATGAAGAGGAAGATGGCGTTGAGGAAGTTGACGACGCAGATGGCGATGTTGAACGAGTTGGTGCGCTTGTCCATGTAAGGGCGGAGGACGGACACGGCGATGAGGGCGATGGCCTCGATGATCATGAAGCCGACGGCCTGGGTGATGCCGCTCTTCTGCGCGAGGGCGACGAACATGGCCTTGACGAGGGTGTAGCCGAGGAAGGGGCCGATGAAGTAGTAGGCGGAGGCGCGGAACTGGATGTAGAGGAACCCCCACTTGTTGAGCATCTGCGGGTCGGAGTAGAGCAGGACGGCCGGGTTGCCGTGGGTGGAGATGGAGCGGCGGGCGATGAGGACGACCTTGCTGGCGCCCCAGGCGAGGGCGATGAGCGGGCAGAAGAGGTAGAAGACGGCGAGGACGACCTCGGCGGGGGAGTCGACCTGGGTGAACTCCCAGATGCAGAGGATGGAGAGCTGGGGGAAGCCGATGAGGGCGACGCGGAAGAGGATGCCCTTGAGGACGGTGCGCCAGCCGTTGCGGAACTCGAGGAATTGGTCGTGCCGGATCCACTGCTGCCTGGCGCAGAGCTCGCAGACGGCCTTGAGGAGCGCGACGCTGAAGAGGGTGAGCAGGCCGAAGAGCCAGAAGAAGGTGAGGCCGGTCATGAACAGGTTGGTGGTCTCGATGTGGGCGCGGAAGGCGACGCGCTGGATGCCGTAGACGATGAAGCTGCCGTTGCCGTTGGAGATGTTGCCGCGCCGGGAGACGACGGCGAGGGCCGGGTTGATGAGGGCGGCGGCCTTTGGCATCCTGGCCATACTGCGAGTGAAGGCGTTGGCGCCGATGGTGGCGATGTCGGTGCTTCGCTTCTGCACCAGGACGGAGGTGGTCAGGATGGAGTCGAAGATGTCGGCGGCGGTGCCGCCGGTGGCCCGCTGGTACCAGGTGAAGATGACCTGCATGAAGTTGACGTAGATGATGCCCATGGACCACTGGAAGTTCTGGGTCCAGGATCGCACGATGGGGGGCAGGTGGACGCCGGTGAGCCCGATGATGGCCTGGGACTGGAAGTAGCCGAAGAGCGACAGGGAGTTGGAGGCGATATGGGCCGCGGTGTTGGAGTGCCCGAGGCCATTGACGATGGCGGAGGCGACGAGGGCGAGGCCGGCGATGGCGGCCGTGGCCCACTTGATGGCGGTCAAATCGACCGTCTTTCCGTTGGAGATGTTGGCCTGGACGCAGGCGATGCTCTGGCCCGTCTCCGTGAGGTTGATGCGGATGGTGACGCTGGCGTCCAGGTCCGGAATGTTATAGGCAATGCCGGGGATGTGCGACGAGGCATCGGCCGGGACCGGGATGTTGAAGGGCATCGGCACGTCTCCGGAGACCATGGGACAGAGGCCTTGAAGGCCCATGGTGCAGGGGTCCAAGACCTGTCGCAGGAAGGTGTAGCCGTAGGCGGCGGCCTCGACGTCGAAGACGACCTTGCCCTCGACGGTGGACCGGGCAAACATGTCGACCATGATGGTGTTGTTGTTTGGCGTGTACGACAGTCGGAAGAAGCTGGCCGAGAAGTCGGAGTTGTCCTGGCAGGTATTGAGGGAGTTGGAGGAGAGGACCTTCTCGGCGGCGGCAGCTGGGGAGAGCAGCGAGGCTGCCGCCGCCAGGAACGTCGTTATCCTGGAAAAGGAGCGCATGGCGTTGAGGGATCGAAGATGAGGATTTGCACACGAGGATTCTCGTTCGCGGAAGTAGGGCCGGTCGTCGCGGCGGCGAAGATGCGGTGATGGAAGGTATGGATGTTGCTCGGCTCAACGCATTTGGCAGCCCGGGCCAAGGGAAGAAAAGGGTCGTCGGCCTGCGAAGCACCCCGATGGGTTTTCTTAGGTAAATGGTCCGAGGTCTGAAAGCGGACGATCGAAGGGGATGTTCGTGAATCCAATGGAGTCGTGTCGTGTCGCCGGAGCGGTAAATCGTGCCAACGGGCGGAAAGATCGGTAAAGATGGTCGCGCCAAGAGTTTCGCTGGGACTCTGCAGCTGGGTGTTCAAGTAAAAGAAACAGAACGAGAGAAGACGAAGACGACGATCGAACACGGAGAAATGCGGATGCGAATATTGAAAAGAGAAAGAAGAAGAAGAAGAAGAAGAAGAATAAAAGATAGATGATGAATCGTCGTCAATCAACAGGCGAGAGACGGACGAAAGGAACGAGAGTGGTGGAATTCTGGCGATCACGGAAAGCGTCAACAAAGCATGAGAAGAATCTGATGGACGAGAAGCGGAGAGAAGGCTTGAAGCGAGCGAATAGATTCAAGAAACAGAGGAACAGAGTGGTGACCAGCGCCGACGCCCCATGAAACAACAAGGAGCGTTGAGTACCTGCGAAGGCCTGGGGAGAAGGTGAGGGCAAGCTGAGGAGAGGAGAAAGGGGAGGTTCACGATCAAGAGAAACGTCGGAGGAGCCAACCGACGGATTTGGAGAACAGAATGGAGATGCTGCTCAGACTGGAAGCGGGAGCTCAGACGCTGCTGCTGCTGGCTGTTGATGCAACAGGGCGACCGGGGGGGTTCGAGCGGGTTTGAGTGGGCTCTCTCTCTTTCTCTCTCTCTCAGGCTCTCTCTCTCGGGGTCTCGCAGAGTCTCTCTCTCTCTCTCTCTCTCTATCGTACCGTATCGTATCGTGCGTGGAGGAGGAGGAGGTGGAGGAGAAGGGAGATTGGCTCGCTTGGCTGGAGAGAGAGAGAACGAGCGGGAATCTGGAGCAGCGGCTGCAGAAAGAGGAGAAACTGTGGACCCGGTCAGCATGGATGATGAGCGGCGCAGCGGAACTGATTGAACGTTCTGGTTGCTGACAGAGCAGCGCGTGAGGGCATCTCCGGCAGGGTATTCGTACGAGTATGGGATCAATGGAGTACGAGTACTCCGTACGAGTACGAGTACTCGTAGGTAGCAGGAGTCGATGGGAGGAATCCTGGAAGCTCACCGGCACGTTGATAGGCTCGCGAGGACTCGGCGACGATGGATGCGGCATCGCAGG
This sequence comes from Escovopsis sp. Ae720, assembly GCA_003055925.1. Taxonomy (NCBI): domain Eukaryota; kingdom Fungi; phylum Ascomycota; class Sordariomycetes; order Hypocreales; family Hypocreaceae; genus Escovopsis; species Escovopsis sp. Ae720. Next base: position 1,165,204 of record NQYQ01000006.1, on the reverse strand, counting down.
GCCCCCGTGCTAGGCTTGATCGAGTCAAGGTCGAAAGACTGAGCCTCGCGGTGCGAAATGAGGCCTGGCAGAGGAGAAGCGGCCAGAGTTTCAGGGCTCTGGAAATAGCCCCCGGCCAAGGTTTCGATCCCCTCGTCATTGCTGGGGAAGAGGATGGGATGGGATCATGGGGGGTTTCGCGAGGCAGCGCATACGAGGTCGTTGCGCCAATCAGGACAGGCCGGCCCGCCGGTTCAATCTTGCGCGTGCCAATACGAGCAGCGCTATTTGTTGATGTTCTTTTCGTCGATGTGCGAATCCTCCGTATGTACGAGTACTCTTACGAGTACCATCGGTCGAGGCTGTGCGCTGTTTGCAATGCGGTTTTTTTCGTGTTTCGTGATGCTCGCCTGAAGGGAAAGAGGGGGAAAGAAGGGGGGGGGGGGGGGGGTGGGGAGGGAGAGTGGAGGGGGGGGGTGTGGGGGGGTGGGGGGGGGTTGAGGACTGTGTGCTTGATGATGGAGTCGCACGGAGTGTCTGTAATTCCTCTACATGTGTGCGTACAGTGCGAGGAAAGCCCAAAAGAAACCCGCCCTCGCCAATTGAACACCAACAAACCGTGGACATTCCAATGCGTTCCATGTCTACAGGTATGTCTCGTACATGAGGCCGATGAGGCCGTTCCCGGAAACTTTCGAAATGAGCAAGGGTTTTTGTACGCGAATCTCTTCAGCACAGCCGAGCGCAACGGCCGGCATTCGGCTTCCAGACGAAGGATATCAGGTCACCCCTCGCTTTCAAAAGTCGTCGTCATCATCATCATCATCAATTGATGGCCCATGGAGAAGAACTTACTTGAAGAAGTTACTGAGTCGTACTCCGTACTCGTATTTGTTTTCGTACAGGTAGAACTTCCAGTTGCGAGGGGGCATCATCTTCAAGCTGAGGGCTCGCTTGATGCATCACGTGTCAAATCACGAGCTCAGGCCCCCCTTGGACTTCTCTTGAGTGAGTCCTCGATTTAATGATGATGGATGCTCAAAAATTCCAACATGGCGTGCACACAATCCCCCTCAACTTGCAAATGGGCCATTGATGGAACTCAATCGGAATGGTAATCAATCATGATCGACGTCAGATCGCGTCAGTCCCGCCGCGCCGCTGGCCAGCATGCATTGTCCTTCGCTCCTCTTCCACTCGCCATCTGTGCGATCAATGCCGGGGACGCTCTAGGTGCGGCCCTTCCCGCGCCCTCCCATACATCAAAATACACCTGCTCTGCTAGGTCTTGCATCGGCCCCTCAAGCGCAACAATAGCCCATCGCCGCTGAGCGTGCTATTGTCAGACTCGACTCGGGAGGCTGCAATGCATGGACTGCCGTTCGGCCTCGGTCCCGCTGATGCCATCTTCAGCTGACAGCTACACGGCGCCATGCCCTTTGGCTCCTCATCTGCAGCGCGCAGGATGCAGCAGGCGATCCAACGAGATCTCAATGTCGATTCATACTCGGGGGGATCTGGCAGTATCTCGACATTTTCTTCTTTGCCTCCCAAAAAGGTGCGCCAGAGGAATCTTGCCAAGCAGCCACCCCTTGTCTGCTGACAAGAGTTGTAGATCTCGGCCGATCGGGCCGGAACTCGATGCAGGCCATGCAAAGGCCTACGAGCATTGCATCATGCCTTTTGTCATGGAGGATCTCGCTTCTCTGTCCGCAATCTCCAGACACGACCTCTACCGAGCTCCTCTGTTTCCAAAAATTGAGCAACTGAAAAGGAAGATTTGAGGCTGCCGCAAGGCTCGAATTCTCCGCAGCTTCTCGATGCCAGAACCGGACGAACTCTCAGGGGTCATCCGCGTATGCACGCAAATTACAGAGTCGGAGATGAGCGCACAAGGTCCCGCATCCTGACTCGAGCAGGCCCAGATGCGGAACCCCCCCCACCCCTCGCCCACCGCCCGACGTGCACCCCAGCAGTCAGGCCTTCGCCTTATCAATCTTGTCTCGTACGAGTAGGAGCCGATTATTGACAAGCCACGCTCTGGAGAGAGGGAGAGAGGAGAGGGGGGGGGGGGGGGGGGGGGGGGGGGGGGGAACGCCGCTACGCCAGATCCCAATGGTTCCACGGCTGGTGTTTGATCTTGCCTCATAGACCATCTTGGAGGACCAACACCAACACGAACAAATCTGGTGCAGGTAGTCGGTACTTGTTCCTCAAGTCCTCTACGCCGACACCCTCCCCCTGCAATCGCACACAGTTGTCAAATACCGGCCAGCACTAATCTGGACTTGATAGTGCAGGCCGATCCGCCAATGAAGATGATGGGCGAGGGATGGATCCGAAGAAGCCCAACTACTCGCCCATCGTTGAGCCCCGCGATGCTGTGCCGGACGGTAAGCTGTTCTCCATTTGCGGGGATGGCTCATGCAAGAGGTCGCAATCGTGGTCTTCAAGGCCAGCAAGCACTCCAACAAATGCCTACAGCGTCAACCTCGGCACTGCATCCTTAGGAGCTCATGCGTCTGATCCTGCATGTGCGACCCATTGCTGCTCTGCAGAGGCCAAGGCTCCCCTTAATCTTCGTTCGCTACCCCACTTTCCAAACCTCGTCATACTCGGAACGAGACTGCCAGTCTACGTGATTAACGAGATGCACACGGGGCCTGGAGCAGCGTGGAAGAATGGACAATGGTCTTCAGATCGATCAAACATTTGGGTCCCATTTGCGAGAAGGGTCAAACATGAGGGAGAGAAGGGACCTGATTGAGCTCGACCTGTGCTGATTCTTCTTGAGCGATGCTTCCCAGACCAATCCAATTGTCAATCACCGACCGGTCTTGCTTCAGCGACTCTGGATGGATGGAACCCCGGGACAGCTTCTTCCAAGACGAGACTTTGGCACTTGTTTCGCGGCCCGTCAGAATCGAGGCTGCACTCCAATTGAGGCATGCCGGTACTCGTGATAGGCATCAGATAGAGTCGTCCACATCAGACCCTCAGCCACGATGCGATGTCTACGAGTATATCGAACCCGGACTATTGGCAGGGTCTAGTGAAGCTGAGCAAGACACGCCTGCTTTCACCACTCACGATGCTTGTGCTTCGAAAAAAAAACGTCATGGAGCTCGGCGCGCCCCAGCTCAGACCTGCATACTATCTGTGCGTCAGCCGCCCGATTCGCGACTCACGATCCTGCCAGGCCTTCCCCTCTCCCCAGTCAGAGAGCTCTTGGCACGCCACTGCCCGGGTCAGTCTGAGACATGCCGAGCACAGGAGCCCTCCCGTTTTGGAAACTTCAACGAGTCGGGCTCTGCGCCCTGACGATGGCGCGTGGACGTACGAGTACTGTCTCGGAGCTTAAACTGCGTGGAAGAGCCTCCCAAGCTTAACGTCTCAAAACTCTCCGAGCTGGCCTGATTATCTGCTCCTTCGTTAGATCCTCTGTCCACACTCTACGGTGTCACACAAAAGAGAGCCACTTCATCACCCCCCTCCTTCAGGGAACACCCAACACCGTCACAAGCCTCGGTCTCAGCTAGCGTCACACCCGTTGGCTTTAAATGTCCAGTCTCGCACAGAGCGTCCCTGGCCCTCCTCTGCCAAGAACGATCTGGGCCCTCGAATCTTTTCCCCTCAAGGCCCAGATCCTGCCCCTCCTCGACTCTTTACACGCCCCCTTCCCCTGGATGGGATCGTCGAGGACATTCTGAGCTAAGCTCAAAACAACAGCTCTAAGGGAGCCTTCAACTTGCCAACGCTCGCGAGCACAGCAGGTGTGCGCATACGAGTAAAGGTTAACTTTCACAGCATCCCACGGGCCTTGACCGACGACGAACGTGCACGAAGACGCAACGCCCAGAACCCACCTCAGAACCACGATCTCCCCGTCGAGCGCACCAGGTCCGAAACATATTTCCGACAAGCATCGAACCACATATCCTCCCACGGACTCCCCATCGCCTCACCCAAGCTCAAAACCCTCGCACTCGAACCCCATCCGGGCTCCTGCATCGCCAACTCGCGCCAGCTTTTTCCCCATCATCACACCACTTTTGCCATTTTCGCCTCCCAGCCATCATCCCATTGCACGAGCGCCCTCGCGCCCGCCCACAACCCATCGCGCCACTTCCGACCCTCTGCGTCCTTCCAGACACGCCTCCACGTGCCTCAGGAGGGGCGGGGCGGAGAGGGCCCCCCCCTCGCGTCGGCCCATTTTCACGTACCACGGAGGATCCCAGCTCCGCCCCCGGACAACGCAGGTCTCAGCTTCTTTTTGCACGCCCACCCCCTCCCGATCCCGAGAAACCGGTTCGCCCTCTTGAAGGGGAAGGTGGGCACGCCACTCCTCGTTTCGTGGCCACTGAGACGGCAACGCTTGGATGTACGTATGGATGTACATACTCGTCCTCGTACGAGTGTGTCTATGCAAGTTACACATCCCCCTTTTCCTCCCTCCTGTGTTGATATCGCACCCACGGCGGCGATGTGACGCGGCACGCGAGCTTCCTCACCTGCGATAGGGAGCCCACAGCTGCGAATGTGCTCGCCTGCCTGCCTGCCTGCCTGCCTGCGATGCCCGCCGAGGCCCGTCCTTTTCTGCACGCCCCTCTCAATGTCGGCCGCAAAGCTGCTCGCCCGTTGCGACTCTACAACGACTCGTGCCTGTACGAGTGGTACTACACTGGGTGCGTTGACGAGCACATACCTACATGTGTACGGATAGGTAGGCGTTCTGGGGCGGTCGCTCCACCGCGCGGAGGTGATACCGGTTGCGTCACTGAAGTTTCTGCAGCTGCTCTCCGCGCCCCATGTCCTGGTAGGGCAGCTCTGCCGAGATGATGGTGCACTGTGATATCACTGCCCGAAGCCGAGTGAGCAGAGCCTCGGCTTATTGCCCAATGAATCCGATGACGAGACTCGACGTCCGCTCACTGCCTGACCACTTCCTGACGAGACTCAATGAGATCCTCGTACAAGCATAGCTCAGATCTCTGCCATGGTCACGAACGAAGAAGACACTCCTGTAGCTGGAGAGCATCACCGGAACGCCCATGGCCTTGTAATCCTTAGAGCAGCACTAGAAGATTCAGGAGTACTACTAAGTGAGATCAGACATATGTGCTGAGCAACGTCGTCGATCAACTCGTCCTTGACCGGAATCTCGCCCAGGAGGATTTTTTTTTGTCTCGCCAGAGCTCTTCTAGAGTATTCTTCGCCAGTGTGACACCATGGTTCCCGATGCATCCCGGCTTCTCCCGTCATCACTGCGTGATTTCTTTTCCCTCGGACCCCCTTTTCCAAGACCACGCTTTGCAAAGCTGTTACCAGGCCGCGCAGACGTGCGAGCACACACACACACCTCTCTCTCTCTCTTTCTCTCGAATTTTCTTTCGCTGACGCAAGATGATCCCGGAATCGTTCCCCGAATCAAGGACTGACAGCGAACATCCTAGCGCGAGGCCATCCGGCCCGATGCAAATTCTTTAGGCACCGACTTACACTTTCCCTCGGACTCGTGCATGCGAGGGGGTGTGAACGCTCCTCGGAGATTGCGAGGCAAGACTGTTGGTAACATCTCGTGCCTGCTGCACTACTCCCCAGTTGCAACATCAGACCCGAGAGCTCTGGCCAGGGATCTGCAGCACGCCATGCAACGCCAGGCAACGAGGTGTTGAGGTGTCGAGGTGTCGAGGTGTTGAGATGAAGTGGGAGGGGGGGAGTGTGATAGCAGTCTGGATGGAACGAGACTGCGCAGGGAGCCAGCCAAACGAATACTACAGAGGCACGGCCCGATCCGTGGAGGTCCTCTTGTGCGGTTACGAGGTCCATGATCGAGAGCTGGGGTGAATCGGGTTTTGAGCGAGCTGTTTTGGGCCTGTGGTGGACAATGCCGGTGACGGTGATTATTTGACCATGGTATCCAAGGCCCTAGGGCCATTGACGAGACCGGGACACGGGGATGAATTCTTAGAGTGGAATTCTGCATTCCTAGATCCACATCGTCCTCTGGAGTGCCTCTAGATATAAGGCTCGCAACACTTGACGCTATTTGCCTGAGGTCTCCGGGATCCTCGTTTTCAAACAACATATCCAGCTCCCCTTGACCGGCACAGCTTCTGTGCCGTCCGCGTTCTGCAAAATTGCAAATGGCCCATGCTTGGCCAGAACGAGTGAGGCAATAGCGATTCGGGCATACTAGCCAGAGAGGAGCGTTAGACATTGTTATGTAGGATCTTGATCTCGTCAGTCAGCTCAGCTTTATGTTCCGCGAGAACCAGAAAGCTGGGAAAAAAAAAAGGGGGGGGCACTGGGAGACGCAGAGGAAAAAGGGGTAAGCAGACCTTGGTCAGCCAGCTGACCCGCACTCAAATGAGCCACTCCATGTTCTACACTCTCCACGATTTGTCTTCTACAAACCTGGTCTGCACGAGAGAAGACATTCTATTGATGATGATTGAGAAAGTGCCAAGCGATGACAAAGATGGCAGAGATGGTGGAGATCTCGAAAGTCTCGTAGGAAAACAGAGAGGCACCAGAAACGTCGTCGTCACCGCGCAGACCCGATAGGAGATCCCCGCCCTCAGAGCATCATCTCGCGCTGATTCTCCACGAAGTTGGCCGTGCGAGTCAGCAGGAAGTCCTCATACGTCACGGGCGCAGCCATCGGCGAGTATTCGGGATGAGCGCCGTCCGGGTTGTAGTGCTCGGCGGGATTGCCGCGTGTCGCGTAGTTGCGAGCGGCGAAGCGCAGGACTAGTATGATGACGAGGAGCATGACGATTTTCAATATGGCGGACATTGTTTCTCGGCGCATTCTCTCTGATTTATTCGCGGGACAGGGCGGATCAGTGATGAGGACACGGGAAGGGGGGGGGGATTGGCGAGTATCTGCGTTTGGGTGGAAGGGGGATTCTCTGACTTTGATCGAGATGAATGATGCTTGGGAGAATTGATTCTCGGGATGATCGGTTTTGAACCTCGATGAAACAGATTCTGGTGGATGGCTTGAGTGTGGTTTCGTCGGATGAAAAGGGGTTGAGGCATCAATCAATTTGATTTTTCGGTGTTCAGAGTGGCGTGGCGAAGAAACATCAGAGGAAGGAGCTCCTGAGGATCAGACCGCCCTTTTATCTTTAACATGAGAGAACCGGTGAGGAAGTCGCGGGGAGAGGAAAGAAGAAAGAGCGATGCCGATGGCGTTGCTAAAAGAGCAGGAACGACAACAAAGAAGCCGGGAAGGCGGGGCGGAGTCATCAGGGTGTCGAGAGGATGCTCTCTGTTGATAAGGTACCCAGGAGATGGAGGAGATCAAACTGATCCGAGTCTGAGGGACTGTTGACAGCACGCATTCCCGCGCGCGAAGTCATGAACTCGAGGATCTGACGGCCGGGAGAGTCCTGGCATGATCTTGTGACATTGAGAGCACCGTTGACCAGCGCATTCATCTCACTCCCGGTGGAGGGCTGCCATCATTCAATGCAATTGATCAACTTTCTCGATATCATTATTCTGATTTCAAGTTGGAAGGAGGAGGGCTTGCGTCACCCTTTCATGAGGAAGGCACGACGACTCTGACCGCACCCGGGTGACGAAGGAAGGATCAAACCCGCCTGTTTCCACAAACTCTCACTCAGAGGGCTCCAACAAACCAGAGCCAGAAACAGCCCCCTTTTTCATCCCCTGGAATGGCGGAACAAAGCCTCCGAGTCCTGACAAGGACGACGACTCAAGTCTCACGCATTGGCAATGCCGGTCTTCAATCCCTTCAATCCATCACGCTCGTGCCTTT